>JANAVB010015400.1:24510699-24578920 GCA_029216955.1 Iris pallida
ATGACGTGTGTTACGTACGAGTAATTCGTAAGTTATCACTTACGAACATTTCCGTACTAATATCACGTGATACACGGAACAATACTCACACTCGATTGTCCAGTGCCAAGATGCAATAGATTAAACATTCAATAAACTACATCCACGGTGTCAAGAAAGAAGTACTCATATCTCGGGTCTAGAAATTAATAAGAAAATCAAGTCATGAGTGCGCTACTACGAGCCACTAAATCGAGCTAGGCATATACAGTAATCTGGAGTGTACCATGTTAGGCCACTATCTATAATCTGGACATAGAACAATAAATAAACAAAAGCATGTGACATGTATATAGGGTGTACAATCATTCTCTAACTATCCAAGGTTATCTAATCTTGTTAAGAGTCCATTATAATCGAGAAAATATCAAAAACGGACAAAAACGGGCAAAAACGGACAAAAACAGCCTAAAAAGGCATACCGGCGGTATACGGCGGCATACCTGCGGTATTCTGGCCTAAAGACAGAAATGGTGCAAAAATTGGCATACCTTCGGTATACACCGGCATACCGTCGGTATACCGATTTTTCAAACAACAACAAAATCCAGATTTTTGCCAAAACTTGTTTTGGCCATAAAAACTTCATTTTAAATCGAAATTCGGATTTTCAAAAGTCAAAATCACATAAAATTGAATTTCCTACAACATGGAAGTATTAGTTTTCACAAATTAAAACATTTGATAGATCAATACCTCAAAATACTCAAAAATTATATCTAGAAACTCAGATCTATGCAATATTGTCGATCAAAACCAAAAGTACTATATACTAAAGATGTTAACAATTTAGAAGAGCATATTATAGAACAATAAAACTTGAATTTCTATGGAAAACAAAAATATAGCATAGTCATGTCACTTTTGAGCAAGATGTACTTGCCTAGGGTTAAGCTCCAAGCCTAATCTTCTACTCCACCACCAAGAGGGGTTCCGAAACCACACTCTAGGCCTCAAGGCCAAGTGTTACTAAGCTTGAGGAAGAGGGAAGAGAGTGAATAGGAAATGAAGAAGGAAAGAAAAGAGAGGAGAGAGAAACTCATGGATAGAATTAATCGTGACCGTTGGAACGTGATCCATGTCCAAATCTAGGTCAATCCTAGCCATTGAAAGAAAACCAATTGTCCATTGGATAATAGGATGTATCTATACTATTCAAGAAAATATCTAAATACTATTCATCAAAATATCCAAAATACTATTTACGAAAATATCGAAAATACTATTCATAAAAATATCTGAAATCAAAAATATCTAAAATGTGAAAAATCTGTATGGATGGTATGTCGTCGGTATACATCGGTATACTGGCGGTATGCCGGCCAAGGAGAAAATCTATAAGTTGGAAAATTTTTAAAGCATTCCGAAAACTAAGAAAATATGAAATATAATATAAAATACGTATTCGTATATAAATATTGATACTGTGAGACGAGTCTCACAGATAAACCCCTCCGACCACTAAGAAGAGAAAGAGATACCTGAGTGAGAGAGAGAAAGAGCTGTATGCGTACACGAGAGAGAGAAGTGAGAGAAACTTTTGGGGGGAATTAAAAATCCTCCCCTGTCGTTTCATTTTAAGTTAGGGCACAGTATTTAGCGACGGATATATCCATCGCCAGACCGTCGCTATACATCCGCTAGTTTGCCGACAGATAATCCGTCGCTATGTGGTCGCCAAATTTCATGCTAATTTTTTCAATAATTTCTCGCCAATTATTGTCAACTAGGCGACGACATAGCGACGACATGTTTGTCCGTCGCTATATTTTCGATGATATAGCAACGGATTTGCGACCGAGTTTTACCCTTAATATTGAAAAAATTATTGGCTGTAATTCGACGGCAAGCCATCGCCATTTAGTCGCGTGTCTGTCGCTATCAGCCACAAAATATATCCGTCGCTAAAAATTTGTCGCCAATTTGCTATATTTTGGTAGTGACTATATAGTTCGTAACATAG
Source organism: Iris pallida (assembly GCA_029216955.1). NCBI lineage: Eukaryota > Viridiplantae > Streptophyta > Magnoliopsida > Asparagales > Iridaceae > Iris > Iris pallida. The sequence continues at coordinate 24,512,702 of JANAVB010015400.1, forward strand.
ATTCCCTAACCTTACTTTGTGTGCTTGTATTGATTCCCAATAACTTATACTTGCATACTAATTTGGTTTTCCTTATCTGTTTAATGCACACACTCATAATTACTCATAGCTTACATGAACTTCCTCCTTCCTACACTGGTTACCTTCCCCCATTGAACTCATACCTAATTACTGTCACTCTTTCTATTATAATCAAAGATATTTTATGTACTGTTACTGTTCATGCTGTCCCATACAGTAATATTCCTACTTTTATATCCTATCCCTTATCTGTCTTTCCCCAAGTCACCCTATCTTTGTTCACTCATATATTTATCTATATGTATATGCTCACTCTTAGTATAACTGATACTTGGGACACTCCCTGATACCTGCACACAAGTGTTACCTTGTCACCTAGGCTCAACCCTATCTTCCCAGATACACCCTTCCACTAACCGAGAACACTATCCTACACACATCCTCTGTACTTCTTCTTGCATATCCATATGACCCTGTAGACAGTCCTATCTCTTGTTGCTTCACACGCCCACATGTACACTCTTTACACCACATACATAGGACCCTGCACTTGCTTTGTTCGTACCAGTATATAAGGCTGCAGACAGTTCTACCTGCTGTTGCACAGACCTTCCCTTACCTGTCTATAACTCTCTGCCTAATAACACCTTGTTCAGTTGATGGGGGTCTCAACTATAGGTCCCTATACCCTCTTCTATACTATATGTATTCTTGTCAAGCCTATACCCTCGACACACGTACCTGTCACATGTGCACACAAAACTCTGATACACTATACCATGGCACCAACCCTTCTCTTTACCTGTTGATTTCCCTACTACTGCACAATATTCTTCTAATGACTGATACGCTCCCTCTTGCAACCAATTGCTATCTAACATTATCCCATGGTCGGGATTTTGAACCTATGATTCTAGGATACACACACAAGGCCCTCAGTTGAATATAACCCAAGTTGCACAACTAACCCTTGTACCCTTACCATTTTCCTGATAACACCTAGGTATATATATCTTAATTCCCTACTTGATTTACTGCACTTTTCTGTTCTCCTTATTTCTGAGCATAGGATATACCCAACCCAATACATAGGTAATACCTAGATACGTAATTGGTCATATCTACATCTATAGTTTGGTACCCCAATAATATACCGATACATAAATTGGTCATTTCCTAAGATACCTCAAGAGGCCCAAACTGCTACTACTATATTGCCTATGCTGCAAATTGGTTCTGTTTATTGTTGGCACCAAACTCAACTAGTCTTCTAAACCCCTACCAATTATGTTTTCTATATCAGAGTTTTCTAAGGGTCCTAATTGGATACTTGATTTTGATACCAAGACAATCTCGATGCATACACATAGGTACATATAATGATACATGTCATCTAACACTCTATATATGCAGGTCTTCTTTGCCCCTCCTATAACCTGTTACACATGGATACATGGTTTCATATACCTCTTTCCCCTAACTGGTACATCAAACAAGAATCTTCACGCACGTGCACATGCCCATATAGTTATGTCTACAGGCTATAACTCAAGCACAGATGGCCCTGCTACCAAGCACAGTCAATGCCACTTGCCTTTAATGGATACCTAAACCTATAATGCTAGTTCCCACTCGGGTTATATACCGATTCTAGGTCCTGTACAAGTTACTGATGGGTGCAACTGGTCGGTGTCGCGTATAGGACTGCACTTCGTATGCGCACATAAATTATAAGAACAAGGATTCTGTAAACCCCCTAAATTTTTACTACAATTTTTTTATATTTAAAATTGGTATCGATTTTTTTGTTTTTCATAACTGTACGTCGTGTACAAGTTCACATTTTTCGTATTTGTACGTAGAGTGTGAAATTGTGAGATGCTATATTTTTTTTATATACAAATATTTTATTAAAAGAATTTTCTTATAGAAATAAGTATTTTATGGCGCGTCGAGATTGCCAAACCTTTATATGTTTATTTATTTATAAAGACGACAATTTTATTTTATGATGTAAGTGATAATTTAGAAAATAACTATTGTAGGTAATATATTGTGTCGCATGCATATTTTAAATCTTTCCAAAACTAATTGAAATTTTTTTATTTTATTTGCAAGAAGGAATTTCAAGTATTTGAATTTCGAAATTATCTTTATCTTAATTTATTAAAAATGTATTTAAAGTTATTTCCTATTAGTAGGTAAATATTTACGGTAATTTTCAAAATTACTTATTATTACTTTTTTAATATTTACGAAGATATTTTGAAAATCGTATTTAATGTTTAACTAGTTATCATAATTTAAATTAAGATTTAAATTTATATAATTTATTCTTAATATATTTAAACTTACAGAGCAAATTTATATAAATATTAAATTCAAATTTGGATTTGGATTTGATGAGTGTCAATTTGATTTGAATTACTGTAATTTATCCTAGGGAGTTTTAAAAAAGTTCAAATCCTTATCTACCAAGGATTTCCTCAACCCTATAAATAGGGGAGTATTCCTATTAATTTCCCTCATAATTTTTATTCCACAAAATTCTCCTCCACCCATAAGTGTGCATCGTGTCGGTGTCCAAAATCTTATTCCAATTTTTACACATACAAATTCATCTCTTCCGTGTCGGATACCCCTCGACATAATCAAATCCTAGTCTAATCCCCGACTCATCCCTTCCCAGATCGAGAGCCATCATTCCCTCTGCCAAGCCACACTCCCAGCCAACCACGCCGTGGCACCACCGCAGCGACCCGTCCTCGGCCTGACCGCCACTGCCGTCATCCACCACAGCACACCCAAACCACCACCATTGCCATTCCGGACATGCTCCTATCCCAGGCCGCCAATACCCATGAACCACCCATACCAGCCCCACCAAACCAGCGCCACCGTGTACGGCTCTACCAAACCCAAACCCGACCATCATTCTCCAACCTCGCCGCGACCTCCTCCCACCATACTAGCCCCCACTGACACCGCCAGACTCCACCACCAATCCCGACCGAACACTACCAAAATACCACACCAAGGAAAAAGGAGGAATAAGGAAACCCTAACCTCACTTCTGTCGAGCTACGCCTCCACCATCATCGTCAAACCCTTCGTCTTTCTTTTTTCGCACCTCGCCGGCGATCGATAGCGGCGCTGACCACCGGCCGTTGCCTGGCCCCACCAGTCCAGAGCATATCGTGCCACGACCGCACCGGCAAAACGTACGCCGACGAACGCCCAGCGTCTCCGCTACGTCCGCCGCCTCGCTCCCACTCTCCCCGCTCCCTTCCCCAAACCCTCGATTTCCTCTCACAGCCTCCGTACGCCTCTTCCAAGTTGCGTCGTCGGCGTGATGTTGCCAAAAAGCCTCCGACAGCCTCCGAAACCCTATTTTTCGCCCGAGCAACCAGCCTCGCCTCCCTCCTCCACGCACCGCCCCTTCCTCTTATTCCTCCTATGCCGCCCCGCGTCGGCGAGCACGCCTTCCGCGCCCACCGAGAAGCCCCGTGTCGCCGCCCTAGCCGAGCGCCCGGCTCGTCGAACTCTGGGATCCAGCCTCCCGTGCCGCCGCTTCCGTCGCCGAGCCTCCTTTCCAGGCCTCCACGCCCCGATTTCCTCTGTCGCTCCGTCCGCCGCGGCCAGCACCTTCTCTTCCCTCCGCCTCCCTTTCCTGTCCGCTCTATTTTCCCTCTGTTCTCTTCACTCTCTTCCCTCCTCTCTCTCTCTCTCTTCTAACCACTCTTCCAGTCCTGTGTTTCATCGAAAGTAAGGAGGAACAGCTGCTGATAACATCAGCAGATATTATATATATATTTTTTCTTTTCTCTTCTTCTTTTTTAAATATATATCATTATTAGTTTAAGTAATTTTGAAACCAAATATGTGTTAAGAACACAATTCAATTATTTCCCTTGTTATTATTATTTTTACTTTTGCTTTTATTGTATTTTGTGTATTATCAATATTTTTATTATTTAACTATTGTTATAACCAAACAAAAATATATAGGATAAGTAATTTTCAAATTTATATTGGTTTATAGAAATTGGCACGCCTATATGCGTATTTATGGTTTAAAAGCCCTGAAATAATTTTTTAGAAATTTTTAGTATTATTCCCAAAATATTTTGACTAATGAAATATTCTTATCAAAAAAATCATATTTTCACAGACTTAGGATATTTTGGACTAAATCGATTTTTTATGTTTTCAAGTATGTATCAAAAAAATTATTTTACTACTAAATATATTTTTCCCGTATTATAAATATTTTCCTAAAAACGTATAAGTTATGATACGTAAATTCCTTTGATTATCACTGTGACCATGACCAATCCCGCCATTCCTATTTCCTCATCAAATTTTGTACTTTTTTATGTCGTTCGTAACTAATTTGCCCATTCTGGACCCGATGGAGCAGTCCGTACGATCCTTGGAGGTCGTCTTGCGTAGTTGTAACATCGAGGTTATATTTTGTGCCACATTGATCATCGCAGCATACCAGGCGTAACCCCAGGCAAGACACCTTACCTTTACTGTTTAATTTCTTGCTCAATATCATGCATATTTTATTTCTTATAAGTTGTTTTTTTTTTTCAAAACCATATGTAGTTGCAAATTTCCATATTTTAGTTTTCTTTATGCAATTGACCTAGAGTTAAGGGACCACCTTTGTTTGTGCCGCATTCATTGGCCCGACACCTGTGTGCCACGATGTCACGTGTCTCATATAGATTCAAAATTGCGTACCGACCGTATATCGGTGCGTACAGGACGAGCGTTAGGATATAACTGCTAATATAGTTGCCAAGAAGACTTAGCGGTTATTAGAAATATCGTAGTGTGGATTCAGCACGAGTAGTGCATGGAGAGGAGGAAGACAGTTATTAGGCGCAGGAGCTTTCACACATTTACTTTTCTCTAGCTGCCATTTGTGACTCAGTCGAGAGCTAGTGTGCCGTGCATTTATTTACTTTTCTCTAGATGCCACTAGTGCCTCGGTTGAAACACAAATGTGCCGTGCATTTACTTTTCTCTAGCTGCCGTTAGTGACTCACCCGAGAGACTAGTGTGCCGTACTTTTATTTATTTTCCTCTAGATGCCACTAGTACCTCGGTTGAAACGCTAACGCGCCGTGTTTCTAGTCTCGGAAGCCCTTATGTGGAACATTGTCTTCAAAATGCATTTTCACATAGAATGGTTAAGAAACTTTATCTGTTTAGTCATATATACTTTTCTGTTGAGCTTTTATTATTCAGTTTAGGGCATGATATTATGTGTCTTGTTACGTCCCTCTGAGGACCTGGTTATCTCGTCAGGTGTGTGCTATTGTCTTTCGCAGGTGTTCTAGCTGTGGCATGATCTTCTCTATTTCTTCGAGGATGATTGCACTTTGATCGTCTTCGCTTCGCTCGCCAAACTCTTTCTTTTGTGATGTATTTTTTTTCATAGTTGGTAGTGGATTTGTCTCCGCCCAACTACATGTACCAATGACAATTCATAGTTAATTATATGATATTCTTTATTCTCTTATGTTGTGTGGATGAGATTAGTTATGGTTCTACTGCATTTTACAGCTTACGTATATTTATTATACGGCTGGCATGTCTACGTTCTTAGCCCTACGCATTTTGGGACTGGGGCGTTACAGATTCCCCCATTAATCCTATCTAGGCATAATTTCGAGCACTTAGCATATATATATATATATATATATATATATATATATATATATATATAATATTTTTTTTATATATATATATATATTTTTTATATATATAAACAAATATATATATATATATATATATATATATATATATATATATATATATATATATATATATATATAGCAGGAACCGTAAGATAGAAATCAGATTTGTGTACCTATTAAGATGATTTTCGCGCTTGATTGATTCTTCGACTCCTCCTTGATCTCTTTCTCGTGGCAGGGGAAAATAGCTTGCTAGGGTTTGTAGAGGGGAGAAGGTTGGCCGCCCCCTCAATGTATATATATCCAAGCTATATGTATACCTCAGGGTCTAAGAGGATTGGGAGAGATCAAATTTGAATTCGATTAGGTTTATCATCGTATTCAAACTTCACCTAACGGTCAGGAAAGGATTTGCACCTCCTTCTTTTAAAGTCATTCGAACAGAGTGTTTGAATTATTGGGAAATTGGAAATATGGCTTTTCCGTAGTAAGGTCCCTTGAGAAAAATCATTTTTGAAAAGACCACTATTTCCCTTATTAATTTGGTTGAATAATCACATGCAAACTCCATAAATCATTTAACACTTTAGATAAAGAATAATAATATTAATAATCGATCCAAGGGTCTACAAATCTACTCCCTTAAAATAATTTTGTCCTCAAAACTAAGAAGATAGAAATCAAGAAGAATATACTTATATAACTATAAAATATCTAGCATGGTTATTCTATAATAGAGCGACCCTATCCAAAATAAGCAACTATCATACTAATCATAAATGTTTATCTATTCCTTAAATCTATCCTAAAAATTATGAACTGTTACGGTCAGTCGCTCCTTGTAGTGCTGGTGTCTGTTGTCTGGCCTGCGTGAATCGTGTCGCCTGATGGGGAAGCGGTCCTCGTGGATTCCCTCCTGGTGCTACAGGTCGACGCTTTGGGCAATTTCAAAACTAATGTTGATCCGAACCACAGTTTAAACATTAGCCTAGTCTCCAACAGCAATCGTTCTGGTTATGTCCCTTCTTTCTGCAATACTAACACGTTGGAAGCTCTCGATTCAGGTATAGGACGGCTCTTGGTTGCTGATGATGCTGCTGTGCTGAGGTCTTTCCTGCAACATTGGGACATTTCGCCAATCCCAATTGGCTGCTACCTCCTCCGCATGCATCTCGGTCTCTCTTCGGCTTGCGACTCAGCTCTTCCTCTACTACTTGTACGACCTTCAAGATCTCCTCGTAGGTAGTGGCTCGACTGGTGGTGATAGCTAGGCGAATCTTGTGAGATAATCCTTTTCTGAATCGTTGGGCCTTGCTTTCAAGGATGTTAACCATGCTCTCCGCGAAGCAGCTGAGGAAAGAAAACTCTGAGGTGTACTCGTCGACAATGAGGTTTTCTTACTCCAGACTCTCGAACTGACTCATTAACGCCTCTCAAGCTATGTCAGGATAGAACTTCTTCTTGAACAGTTACTTGAACTCCTTCCAAGTTACATCTGGTACGGAAAGGCGGGGCTCATCTCTATACCACGTTCGGGCGATGTCTAAAAGCTGCATGCTATCCGACTCGATCTTCAGATCTTCAGGTACTCGGGCCATCCAAAGAAATCGCTCCACATTCTTTAACCACTCATCAACGTAGAGAATCCCCTCCGTCCCATAGAATTCCTTGGGCCTGAGATTCATGAAGTCCTTGGAACTTCCTGGGCGTGTTTGGAGAGCATCTTTAGTCTTAAGAGCCTCTCTCAAGGTGTTACGAAAGATGTTGGCCTGCGCTGTCTAGGAAGCGATAAGCTGCTGGAAGATTTCGAGGAGCATAACATTGTCCAGTGCAGGTGGCGAAGGCAGAACAGGTGCAAGATATATGGTAGGTGCTGGATGCATGACAGGTGTTGGATGCATGGTAGGTGCTGGATGCATGGTAGGTGCTGAGTACATAATAGGTACTGGATGCATAGTAGGTGCTGGGTGCATGACAGGTGCTGGATGTATGATAAGGGATGGATGTATGCCAGGTGCTAGTGGGGGAGTCTGCAGAGGAAACTGTGAGGGTGGTGGGATGTCATCCCTGCAGAACCTCGAGATCTGTGGCTGTGACGGGTTATCCCGATGAGTAGGCTGGCCTCCCTGCATCGGTGGGGTCCCGCATGTAAAAAATCTGCCTACAGTCGATGGGGTGTCCAGGGGAGCGATGTTCCTGTCTTGAGAATCCATTTACTACAACAAAAGAAAATATTTAGCTGAAGAATTCCAAGCAGGATGCAAGTCAAGGATTCAATGAAAATCAAGGATAGAGATCAGTAATGTGTCAAGACACATGGCTGAGATCCTAAGAGTCTAATCCTATTTGTAGGCTCATGACGGTACAATAACGTAACTGAAGTGATTAACGTCGACCTGCATGGGCCACCAAAAAACTTGTCATGACCCGCACCCGCATTCCGAAAACGAATCTGTGTCCAAGCCAGCCTACGCTGCAGTGTCGGCGGTAGAACGTTGTCTAGTATACACAAATTACTAAAATCTAGAACTGTCAAGGCAAGCTATATCTCATCCACAGAAATCAGAAGATACAACTAACTCAAATGAGTAACGAATAAATACTGAAGGACAGAATAATAAATGATAATATAAAATGAAGTCTCAAGGTATCAGGAATTCAAGTCACGTCCGGTGGAGACAAATCCATTACCAGTAGACGGATATAAAATAGAGACATAAAAATAAAATAACAAGATCCAACTATGTTAAGCATCAATGGCATCATCATCTACAATAGTAGCGTAACGCGGCTCAAACACCTGCTCGTCTACACCTGGATCAACCTCGACTAAACCTGGAAAGATTACCAGGTCCTCAGGGGACTAGCAAGATACATAAAAACATGCCTACTACTATGACAATAAATAACATGTATGGAAGATAAGAACAGTACAAGAAGAACATCTAAAAAAGGACATGTCAGGTGGAAAATATAATACTAGACTTGGCTAACAATCAATCAAATAACTCCTATAGACTGTAGTACAGTGTAAGATACTCCCAATCTATAGTATGTCCCAATTATAGTACAATGCAAGATACTCCCAACCGAGAATAGCCAATCCTAGTACCAGTCTCCTCGCCTAACGGAATACAATATCCGATCAGGTCAAACTCATGTCAAGTCAATCAAGGGTATAACGATATAGTACTGGACAATGACAATCTCAAGAAATGTACAAGAACACGAAAAATCTAAACGACAAGCAAAAATAAAAAATGAGAACAATTCTACGTGCACGTGTAACGAGAAAACAAGTAAAGTAGTAGACGATAACCAGGTACAATATGAGAAAAAAATAATATAGAAAGAGAAAACATGTAAATACCGCATAAGTTCGGTAAGGTATACTTACCTGTGGTCCAGAGCTGATGGTACAGGTCTGTTGCCACACTTGTGTCCAAGTAACCTATTTTAGGAATTAAAATTGTCAATAAATGAAAGTAATTCAAGTCTAACTTATCTACTTGGTTTTTAGGTTCAATCCCTAACTAATTTGGGTTTCTACTATAAAGTTCGTAACACAGATTCCCTAACCTTACTTTGTGTGACTGTATTGATTCCCGATAACTTATACTTACACTCTAATTTGGTTTTCCTTATCTGTTTAATCGAAGCACAGATCTTCTGGAGTTGGTACACTCCGATATCTGTGACTTCAAACATTTCTCTACGAAGGCCGGGATGAATTATTTCATAACCTTCATCGACGACTTCTCAAAATACGCGTTCGTCTACTTGTTCAAGACTAAAGATAAAACTTTCGAGAAGTTCAGAGAGTTCAGGGCCGTAGCTGAACGGCAGACTGGACAACAACTCAAGAGATTGAGAAGTGATGGAGGAGGGAAGTACAGGTCTCAAGACTTCGCATCGTTCTGCAAAGAACATGGAATCATATACGAGACTACTGCTCCATATTCTTCTCAATCCAACGGAGTAGCAGAGAGGAAGAACCAAACATTAACAGAAATGATGAATTCAATGTTGCTTACTGCAGGTCTTCCAAAATGCTACTGGGGAGAAGCTGCATTAACGGCTACTTTCATTCTGAATAGAGTGCCATATGCAACTTCAAAAATAACTCCTCATGAACTCTGGTTCAAAGTCAGACCAAACTTGAATGTCATTCGAGTGTGGGGGTGTCTGGCGTATGTGAAGCTCCCAGATCTGAAGATTCAGAAGCTGGGGACAAGGACTATGAAGGCGATCTTCTTAGGGTATGCCGAGAAGAGTGATGCTCGAAGATTTCTTGATATTGAGTCAAATCATATCATCGAATCTCGCGATGCTGAATACTTTGAGGACAAGTTTGCAAAAGATAAAAACATTGTTCTTTCGGATATTTTGAAAAATGATGTAGGTACAAATGTGACTGAAATCTCATATAGACCAGTAGTTCAAGAAGAAGCTGTTGTTGATGAAACAACTCTTGTACCGGAACTCGCAGAGCCATCAACAAAGCGAGCGAGAAGACCTAAAGACTTCAGAGATGACTTTGTCACTTACCTATGATGAGGCGATGAAGACCAGAGATGCTATCTTATGTAAGGAGGCAGTGAATGACGAGTTTGACTCTATCACCTCCAATAACACATGGGTGTTGGTAGATCTACCTGAAGGAGAAAAGTCTATCGGATGTAAATGGATCTTCAAGAAGAAGATGAAGACAGATGAAACTATTGACAAGTTCAAGGCCAGGCTGGTAGCCAAGAGATTTTCTCAGAAACATGGAATAGACTACTTTGACACGTACGCTCCAGTAGCTCGGATGACCACCATTAGAATGTTAATCGCTCTAGTCGCTATACATAAGTTGGTGATACATCAGATGGATGTAAAGACAACATTCCTGAATGGGGAGCTGACCGAAGAGATTTACATGCAATAGCCAGATGGATTTGTCGTCAAAGGTCTTGAAGACAAAGTCTGCAAGTTGGTAAAATTATTGTATTGTTTGAAGCAAGCTCCCAAGATGTGGCATGAGAAGTTTGACAAAGTTATTAGGACAAACGGCTACAGAGTCAGCGAGACGGACAAATATGTTTATACAAAGTTCGTTGATGGAAGAGGAGTCATCGTTTGTCTGTACGTGGATGACATGCTAATCCTAGGGACGGATATAGGCTGTGTCACGGATACAAAGAAGTTTCTCTCAACCAAGTTCAGTATGAAGGACTTGGGGGATGCAGATGTCATCTTGGACATAAAGATCATCTGGACAGACACTGGAGTAGCGCTGTCACAATCTCACTACATTGAGAAGATGCTCACACGATATGGGTATAAGGATCTTCCAGGGATCGATACGCCATACAGGTGTGATCGAAAGCTGAAGCCTAACTCGAGGGAAAGCGTCAGACAGTTGGAGTATTCTAGCACTATCGAAAGTTTGATGTACGCAACCACTGCCACAAGGCCTGACATAGCTTTCGTCGTGGAAATACTGAATCGGTTCACAAGCAACCCAGGAATTGAGCACTAGAAAGCTGTGAAGCGGGTGATGAGATATCTCAAGCAGACTAAGACATACGCACTGCACTACAACGGGTATCTGACAGTAGTGGAAGGCTTTAGTGATGCTAGCTGGTGTTTAGAGGTAGAAAGCGAGAGATCCATAGGAGGATATGTCTTTTCCTTGGGTGGAGCTGCTATATCATGGAAGTCAAAGAAGCAGACTATACTCTCTTATTCTTCCATGGAATCTGAGTTCTATGTACTTAAAACTGCAGCAGATGAAGCAGAATTGCTTCGGGAGCTCATGTATGATCTTCCAGTGGTTGGGACTCAGATACTGGCGATACCGATATACTGTGACAACCAGGCGACTGCGGCGGTGGCATCAAATGACCTCTTCAACGGAAAGAAGAAGACTGTGCGGTTGAAGCACATGGCAGTACACGATCTTATCAAAAGAGGTATAATTGCAGTGATTGATGTTCAGAGTCAGGAGAAACTGGCAGATCCGTTCACAAAGGGCCTTAAGCGCCAGTTGGTCGATGACACAGCTTGTAAAATAGGCTTGAAGGCATTCTGATAGTGTGTCTTTGTAATCCTACCATAAAGTTTTATGCTATTAGTTCAAAGAGAAATCTACTAGGCATCTAACTTTTGGTTCGAAGGAGGATCACTGACTGGGAAACTATCAGGTAATAGTGGATACTTGTTCTCTGGAACATGGAAGGAATACGGACCCATAACCACTGTTGTCTACTATGTATTTTCTGCAAAAAAACAGATCCTGTGGAAGGTTGGCTTAAACGCCTTAATGAGTTCTTAGACAGAGTGAATGCCTGGTGTACTTTACAAGAAGCATGGTAGAGCAGCACTACAAGGAGTGAAACTCCATGCTACAGTAGGGTGACTCCACCATGAGGTTCCCAGGTCTGGGGTAATGCCTCGACTTTGCAAGCCAAGTCATAGCGGCGTAACACCGCAAATAGGCAGGTAGCCTAATGCTGTATGACGTAATTAAAGAGTTGTAGACAGCACTACAAAGGGGAGGATGGCCCTATGTTATAGTGGTACGACACCACAATGAGGTACCCAGGTAGGGATAAAGCCTCGGCCTTGCAAGCCATGTCGTTGCGGCGTAACACCGCAAGGAAGCCTTAGGCTTCATGTTGAGTAGATTGGCACTACAAAGAGGCTGAGACCTCATGCTACAGTAGTATGACACTACGATGAGGTTTCCAGGTAGGGATAATGCCTCGACTTCAGGCCATGTCATAGCGGCATAGCACCGCAAGGAAGCGTAAGGCTTCATGCCATGTCTCTTTAATAAAGAACTCACCTATAGTGTACGGAAAGAGATATCATGCCATCTCTTGAGGGTAAACTTGTAGATGCCCAAAATTATACACTGAAACCAGGCTGGCACGGGGACTTTAACGTGCAGCCAGAAGCACACATAACTACACTTTGTGAGTGGGAAGAATTACAATTGTGGTACAGAATTCAAGGTGTAGTCCATTCTTGTATCACATTATTATTTAACCCATGCAGGAAGATTCAAGTCGTCAGCGACATCTATCCTAATGCAAAATGGACAGTTACTGTGGGGAACGCTCTACCCTGGACACATATATATGTTGTGATATGCGGGAGATTGTCGGTGCTTTCTTTACATGGAAAGAGCTTGCTCTCAACATGCCTTATAAAAGTTTAGTCCCACATCGGAAATGCACCATGAGTCATCTCAACATATATACTTGGTTGTGTTATTGAGAGATGCACATGGGGTGGTGACCCTAAGGAGGGAACCATGTGGGTGATTTTACTAGGAGATAAGAATAAGGCTCCAAGGATTAAGCATTAATGCTTTTGTCATTCTCTTGGATTAATTCCATTTGGAGCTAAGCCCCAAAGGGGCTTAGCAACTCGGACTCGGACTCGGGCTCGGGCTCATGGGCTCATGAGGCGTAATATGGCATTTTGTTGGCGCACTTTGCACTTAGCACGTCAGCAGTCATGCGGCTCATATGCGGCCATGCGGTCTTATGCGGCATGCGGCTCATATGCGGCCACATGCGACCTAATGCGGTCTCATGCTGCTACCGCATGGAGGGCTCCGCTGACTGTGCAGGTTACAAGTCAGTTATGGAAAGACTGATTCAATGCGATTAATTTAGATCCACTTTTTGTGGGATTTGAATTAATTTCGATGCTATCTTTGTGGGATTTGAATTAATTTTGTTGCTATCTTTGTAGGATTTGATTCAATCTTTCCATAACTGAAGAGGCGGCTAGGGTTTCCACCCTCTCTCTATATATACTCTCTTCTGGCCTCCTTTGTGAAAAACTACGAATTCTATAAGTCAAAGGAGAGAGTGAGAGAGAGAGAGAGAGATGCTGTCGCCATTGCAAGTCCATCCGAGGAGTCAGAACAGAGGTGACTTCGAGCGTTCCACAAGTTCTTCAACTTGCTGGTTCCTGGAAGCAATTTGTGTGGGGCGAATCTTGCTTTGAGCAACGGTGTTTGACACCCCAGCAACTTTTCTTTATCTCATCTTTCTCTAGATTATTGTAACTCGTTCTGTCCCAATTGCAACACGTTTGCAAGGAAGAACGAGAGATCTTCTCTTCTCTATTTCCCTCCTTCATATTGTAATCTGGCTATTTGGCTTTTTGTATCATCGTAGATCTTGAGTTTGATCTCTGCAAAGTTTTTGTGTGACTCTCAGATCTCGATTGTATCAGTTTTTCCATCTTTGGTCAAGCCCCGGGAGTAACAGATTCTGCATAAATGGAACATGAGTAAACATTGTTTATCAGTTAGTTTGAGTTCCATCTATATGCTAGAGATACCTTCTTCAAATCTCTGCGTTGAATCTGCTGCTTGCTTTCTCACATCCTTTTACTAAAAGAGATCAATAAAGACATGGTATGCTTCGTCCATGTTATGTGTAAGGATATTTTCATATTCATCTTTAATTATTCTGGTATGGTGCTTTCGGACAACTGTTAACAGACACAACAGTCATATAATGCAGTCTTTTATCTGTTCGGTGCAACAATAGAATACTTCAAACCTACGGGGCAACTGTTAACATAGGTACCTTAATAAAGTTGCTATGTGGAAGTTAGTACCTCGACATATATTTCATGATTTTTATTAATAAGATTGTCATATACAGTACCTGAATCCTAAGTGCATATGTTATACATCTTATTGTTGGAGTGGGTGGGGTTCCCAACCTATGTGGAGAAGACCCCGGAGTGCGACGAGCGCCGTTCGTGTGTCGAAGAAGCTCGGGGAGGAAGCAGGACTGCTGAGAGAGCTGCAGAGAGCTGCTGGAAGCAGAGGGGCCGAGTTCGGGCCGAACTCTGCCCCTGGCAGAGTTCTGGCCGAACTCTGCCTCCTCATTCCAGAAGTGGGTCGGCCAGTGCTGGTTGCCCCGCACAGAGTTCTGGCCGAACTCTGTGTGTCGGGGGGCTGAAGCGGGATTTTGGATGAGTTTTCATCATTGGATCTTATCCAACGGTTCAGGTTGGTTGCGGGATTAGGGAGATATATATTGAGTTTTCTCAACCCTAATTCACAAGAGCAACATAACACAAGTTTGAGAGAGAAGGAGGCAAGAGTGCCATTACAACTTCGGAGAAGAAGACGGAGGATTGAAGGTCGTATTCGGAGGAGATCATGTTCGGGTAATCTCTACTCGTCGTTCTCGTTCTTCGTAGCCTTGTAATCGTTGTTCTTTTCTCTGAGTGTTGTGGGGATCCGATTTGGATCGGAGGAGTTTGTAGAGGGTGTAATTCTTCTATTCCATTTGTGGAGGCTTCTCAGGGTTGGACTCCGATCGTCCCGTGGTTTTTCCCGCAAGGGTTTCCACGTCAAAAATTCTCTGTGTCTGCGTGATTGTTGTGTGTGCTTGTTTTTGGGTTCGTGCGTTGTTTGCTCGGTCCTCTCGCAGGTACTCTCCGGTTTGGGGAAAGGTTTCTGCGCTTCTTTCCCAACAGAGTGGTATCAGAGCTTTGGGTTCAAAGGGTGTCAGGAGTTGACAGAGGAACCAGAGAGGAGAGATGGACGCGAAGCCGGTGCGCATGGTGAACCTTAATGGCACAAACTATCATTATTGGCGGAGCAAGATGAAGGATTTGCTATTTGTCAAGAAGCTGCATCTACCTGTGTTTGCAACCGAGAGGCCCAGTGATAAATCCGAGGAGGACTGGAAGTTCGAGCACATACAGGTGTATGGGTACATACGGCAGTTTGTTGATGAGAACGTGTACAACCACGTTGCTAATATTGAGCACGCAAAGACGTTGTGGGATAAGCTGGAATCCTTGTATGCAAAGAAGACCGGGGTAAACAAGTTGTTCCTGATCCGAACGATGATGGGTCTGCGGTACAAGGATGGGGCGTCTATTACGGATCACTTGAGTGATTTCCAGGGCGTGGTTGACCAGCTATCTTCTATGGGAGTCAAGTTCGACGACGAAGTTCAGGGACTGTGGCTGCTGTGTACCTTGCCAGACTCGTAGGAGACCGTACGAGTATCTATGATCGCTTCTGCTCCAGAGGGCGTGGTCAGTCTGGAGTTTGCCAAGAGCGGGGTGCTGAATGAAGAGATGCGGAGACGTTCTCAGGGCACTTCATCCACATCCCACCACTCAGAGGCACTTGTTTCAGAGAGCCGCGGAAGGGGCAAAAGCAGGGGTCCAGGTGGTGGCAGAGACAAGAGCAGGGGGAAGTCCAAGGGTCGGTACGAGGACTCAGAGTGTTATCATTGCGGTAAGAAGGGCCATATCAAGCGGAATTGTTTCGCTTGGAAGAAAGAGAAGAAGGGCGACAAGGGGAAGCAAGAAGAGAACACTACAGCGGCGGCCTCGGTGCATGGAGGCGATGTGATCGTCGTAGGTGATGAGGTCATTACTAACCTCGCCTGCGATGACAATTCTTGGCTGGTGGACTCAGGGGCTTCAGCACATGTATCTCACAATAGGGCACTGTTTGCCACTTACACGACAGGCGACTGTGGCGTGTTGAAGATGGGCAACGGAGATGTGTCGAAGGCGGTTGCCATTGGAGATGTGCATTTGAGAACGAAGACGGGTGCGGTTCTTATTCTCAAGGATGTTCGTCATGTCCCTGATATCCGTTTCAACCTGGTGTCGGTTGGAAGGTTGGATGACGAGGGATTCTTCAGTCTCTTCGGGAATAGTCAGTGGAAGCTTTCCAGAGGTTCGATGGTGATTGCCAGAGGAAGCAAGAAGTCCGGTCTCTACTATATGGAGGGGAGCGCAGAGGGGGCACAGGAGGTGAACGCAGTCAGTGACGCGTCTACCGAGTTGTGGCACAGGCGGCTCGGCCATATCAGCGAGAAGGGGATGAGCTACTTGGTGAACAGGAAAGTGATTCCGGGGCTCAAGTCTACAAAGTTGGAGAAATGCACGCACTGTTTGGCTGGGTAGCAAAGTAGGGTGTCTTTCCAGAGTCACCCAAGTTCGAGGAAGCCGGCGTTGCTCGAGTTGATTCACTCGGATGTCTGCGGTCCTATGAAGGTAAAATCTCTTGGTGGTGCTTCTTACTTTGTGACTTTTATTGATGACTGTTCCAGGAAGGTTTGGGTCTATGCCTTAAAGACCAAGGATCAGGTGCTGCCTACTTTCAAGGAGTTTCAGGCCTCCGTTGAAAGGGAGACGGGCAAGAAGTTGTTGTGTGTTCGGTCCGACAATGGCGGCGAATACATCGGTCCCTTTGATGCGTATTGCAGAGAGCAAGGGATACGACACCAGAAGACTCCGCCAAAGACACCTCAGCTCAATGGTGTAGCGGAGCGCATGAACAGGACACTGATGGAGAGGGTGCAGTGTTTGCTGTCAGAAGCAAACTTGCCGGGCAGTTATTGGGGTGAGGCTCTTCTTACAGCTGCTTATATTATTAATTTGTCTCCTAGTGCTCCTTTGCAGGGTGATGTGCCTGACAAAGTATGGTACGGCAAGGAGCCGTCATACAGTCACCTGCGGGCGTTTGGTTGTAAAGCCTTCGTGCATGTACCGAAGGACGAGAGGACCAAACTTGAGCCGAAGACGAGGCGATGCGTCTTTGTCGGCTACGGTCGGGATGAGTTTGGCTATAGACTCTACGACCCAGTGGAAGGAAAGCTCTACAGAAGCAGGGACGTGGTGTTCGTCGAGGATCAGACCATGACCAACACTCAGGATTCCGAGACGCCTTCTGAGGCTGAGGAATTGCCTGAGTTAGAGTCATTTCGCTTCGAGCAGTTTCCAGAAGACATCGCAGAGGATCCAGTTATGGGGGAGCCTGTACATGGAGTTGCTTCCAACCTTGATCATCAGCCTGCTGATGGTGGTCAGGGTGTCCCTCAGGAGGATGAGCATGCCGGGGAGGCAGTTCCTGAAGGGGAGGAGGCTGTCGGTATACAGCCAGCACCTGTGGCTCCACTGAGAAGGAGCAACAGGGATCGTCGACCATCTACGAGATACTCGCCGGATGAGTATGTGCTACTGACTGACGGGGGAGAGCCCGAAAGTTTCGCAGAGGCTATGGAAGACGAACACAGGCAGGAGTGGATGGTGGCTATGCAGGAGGAGATGAGTTCCTTGCACACCAATTCTACTTATGATCTGGTGCGGTTGCCAAAGGACAAGAAGGCTTTGAAGAATCGATGGGTGTTCAGAGTGAAGCAGACGGATGATGCTACTCGCCCTCGATACAAAGCGAGACTGGTAGTCAAGGGCTACGGTCAGCGGAAAGGCGTGGATTATGATGAAATCTTTTCGTCTGTCGTCAAGAATTCGTCTATTCGGGTGGTGCTAGCATTAGCAGCCAGTTTCGACTTGGAGGTCGAGCAGATGGATGTGAAGACGGCGTTCCTCCACGGTGATCTTGAGGAGGAGTTGTACATGGAGCAGCCGGAGGGATTCTGTGAGAAGGGCAAGTCACATTTGGTCTGCCGGTTGAGGAAGAGCTTGTATGGTCTGAAGCAGGCTCCGAGGCAGTGGTACAGAAAGTTCGAGTCGTTTATGGGGGAGCATGGTTATGCACGGACGACGTCGGACCATTGTGCATTTGTGAGGTACTTTGCCGATGATGATTTTATCATCTTATTGCTCTATGTTGATGATATGCTATTAGTGGGTCGGAATGCCACTAGGATAGCGGAGTTGAAGCGCCAACTGGGCGCGGCCTTCTCTATGAAGGATTTAGGCACAGCGAAGACTATTCTTGGGATGGAGATCAGCCGAGAGAGAGAGTCCAAGCTGCTACACTTGTCCCAAAAGAAGTACATTCACCGGGTACTTCAGCGTTTCGGGATGGACGGGTCGAAGAAAGTGAGTTCCCCCCTCGCAGCTCACTTTAAGTTCACTGAGGAGCAGTGTCCATCTACCGAGGACGAAAAGGAAGATATGGAGCGGGTTCCATATGCTTCAGCTGTGGGAAGCCTTATGTATGCCATGGTGTGTACGAGGCCAGATATTGCTCATGCAGTTGGTACGGTTAGCAGGTATCTTTCGAATCCTGGAAGGGTACACTGGAGTGCGGTCAAGTGGATTCTACGATATCTTCAGGGCACTGCTGGTTGGAGACTTTCCTTTGGTGGTGACGAGCCGAAGCTGGTCGGGTATACTGACGCTGATATGGCTGGAGATGTAGACACGAGGCGGTCGACTTCGGGCTACGTGATGATGTTTGCGGGAGGAGCGGTATCGTGGCAGTCGCGGTTGCAGAAGTGTGTTGCCTTGTCAACGACGGAGGCGGAATACATTGCGGCGACGGAGGCTTGTAAGGAGCTGTTGTGGATGAAGAAGCTGTTGCAGGAAATGGGACTGAAGCAAGAGCAGTATACTTTGCTTTGCGACAGTCAGAGTGCTATCCATCTTGTGAAGAATCAGACGTTTCATAGCCGGTCCAAGCACATCGAGACTCGGTATCACTGGATACGGGATGTGGTTGAAAAGAAGGACGCGGAGCTTGAGAAGGTGCATACAGATGACAACGGAGCTGATATATTCACGAAGATTCTACCAAGGGGGAAGTTTGAGTACTGCAGGCAGATCGTCGGGATGACGACGTCCTCCCCATAGTTGTGAAGGGGGAGATTTGTTGGAGTGGGTGGGGTTCCCAACCTATGTGGAGAAGACCCCGGAGTGCGACGAGCGCCGTTCGTGTGTCGAAGAAGCTCGGGGAGGAAGCAGGACTGCTGAGAGAGCTGCAGAGAGCTGCTGGAAGCAGAGGGGCCGAGTTCGGGCCGAACTCTGCCCCTGGCAGAGTTCTGGCCGAACTCTGCCTCCTCATTCCAGAAGTGGGTCGGCCAGTGCTGGTTGCCCCGCACAGAGTTCTGGCCGAACTCTGTGTGTCGGGGGGCTGAAGCGGGATTTTGGATGAGTTTTCATCATTGGATCTTATCCAACGGTTCAGGTTGGTTGCGGGATTAGGGAGATATATATTGAGTTTTCTCAACCCTAATTCACAAGAGCAACATAACACAAGTTTGAGAGAGAAGGAGGCAAGAGTGCCATTACAACTTCGGAGAAGAAGACGGAGGATTGAAGGTCGTATTCGGAGGAGATCGTGTTCGGGTAATCTCTACTCGTCGTTCTCGTTCTTCGTAGCCTTGTAATCGTTGTTCTTTTCTCTGAGTGTTGTGGGGATCCGATTTGGATCGGAGGAGTTTGTAGAGGGTATAATTCTTCTATTCCATTAGTGGAGGCTTCTCAGGGTTGGACTCCGATCGTCCCGTGGTTTTTCCCGCAAGGGTTTCCACGTCAAAAATTCTCTGTGTCTGCGTGATTGTTGTGTGTGCTTGTTTTTGGGTTCGTGCGTTGTTTGCTCGGTCCTCTCGCAGGTACTCTCCGGTTTGGGGAAAGGTTTCCGCGCTTCTTTCCCAACACTTATTTTAGTTGATTTTATATGCAACTTTGGCAGGCGGGTCTTCTTAATATGGATGGTTACTACGACTCGCTCATTTCTCTTATACATATGGCTGTAAGTGAGGAGTTCATCTTCCACAAATGCTCGGATATTGTTTTTGCTCCGTCAGCTAAGGAACTCCTTAGAAAATTAGAGGTAACATTACTAATAAGAAATAAATCATTTAGTCCAAAGGCGTCAACTACTCTAAGAGACAGTTGACTTATTGATATATTGATTATTTTTCTTCTTGTGATGTTGAAGGTTAACTTGAACTAAAACTGTATAAATTTGTTGTCTTTATATTGTAGGAATATGTACCATAACCTGATGAATTCGTATCAAAGTTGAGCTATGATGTGGAGCCTCATAAGCTTAAGTTGAGCTATGATGTTGAGCCTCGGAAGCTCATGGCCGAAGTTGACGTAGGTGTTGCTTCTGCCTCCCGATCTCGTCTTGCAAAGTTTTTGTGGCGTGCACACTTTACAAATTATAATAGGGACCAAAGTGCAGTATTTCAGTAGAACTTCAATACTTGTTGGCTTACCAAAGTGTAGGATTTCAGTAGAACTTCAATACTTATTAGTGTTTTGGCTTAGTATACAAAAATGAATCATTGTTGGTTTTTTTATTAATATTTTGAAATGTGATTATTGACTGAAATCTTTAAGGTTATAGCACTATAATGAAATTGTGGCCAATGCATCCTTCTAAAGATGCCTTTTGATTTATTTGATTATTTCCTGTTAAGATCGTTCTAAAAAATAAAGATTTTTCTTGTTGAAGAAGACTTCTTCATATGAAGCATAGTCACACAGTACAAATTTTCTAGAAGTGTGACAGGTTTGTTTATAGAAGACCGATCGCTAAATTTCCTCAACCTTTTGTGATTGATTAGTAACAAAAAATATGTCACTAAACCATCGCAACAGTCGGAACTAGCCATCACTAAAAGGCGTTATCTAAGATTACGCATTGGCTCTATGTCGTTGCTAATAATTGTAGCCACACCAACAACCAGCTGCTGCGAGATGGTGTTGGCAAAAGTTTGGCATCGGCTAGTCCCATCGCTAATACATTTAGCTACCCAAGCAACAAGCCTTTGTTAAAAGGCCTCGCTAAAGATTTGTGTCGGACACATGCCGTCCTTAATATGGTTAGCTATGCATGCAACCAACTGTCCCCAAAGAGTGTCACTAAAGCTTAGCGGCTATTTTCTGTCGCCAAAATTATTTGCCACGCAACCAGAAGCGACCCTATGTTTGTTGTCGCAAATAGTATGCGACGGTTTCTATAGGGACGCAAAAGTCCCCATTTCTAGTAGTGATTTTTGACTCATCCCCATCCTTCGCTTTGTCTCGATGAACCGAATCCTCCATATCTCTCAAAACATATCGAAGACCCTCCTTATAATGTTTTCGACGATCCAACTCTTGTCGAACACCCCTCGAGCCTCCATCCAGTGTCTGTAGCCTACCTATACAACTCACTGGCTTGAACCTGTACATGCCACAACACAAATTTCATCGAGCCAGCTATTGGAAACCCTTCGCAAGCATCCAATCTTTGTTCCCAAACAAACTGCAATAGTCATCATCTGCAAGGCTCCCTACCTGAACCACGTTATAGCGCAAACTCGACACATGTCGCACACCCCTGAGGACGAGCTTCTCACTGAACTTCGACGTCAAGTACACATCATCGATATCTACAACTACAACCGTCCCCATATCGCTCATCTTCATACGTCCAAACATGTCGTCACGGTATGACGTGAAGATCCTCTTATCTGGAGTGGCATGATAGGATACCTCCGTGTCCAAAACCCAGTCTCCGTCCTGACACATGCTACAAGGTTCTACTACGTCATTCGTTGCGATAATGATCTCTTATTGTTGTGGGATCCCCTTGCTCATCCTTTCCTTTTGTCTTCTCAGCTTTGAGCTTCATGCAGTTCCTCTTGATATGACCCATTTTGCCACAATGATAGAAGCCCTCCTTGCGCTCCATAGTCGTAAGATCTCGAGAACTCCCTCGTATCCTCGCTTGTGACTTGAGTCTTCCCTTCCCGTAAGAAGCCAGTAGAGCAGACTCCTACGACGACTCAACTTGCTTGTGCCGGACCTCCTCATTCAATAAGCTACTTTTGACTGCCTCCATCATGACAACTCCATCCGGTACAGAGTTGCTCACCGACACCACCAACATCTTCCAACTTTTCGACGGAGAACTCAAAATCAGTAGGGCCTGAAGCTTATCATCAATCACCATCTTTGTTGCAGACAGTTGATTAACGATACCCTGAATATCATTCAGATGTTGTGCCATTGGGGAACCCTCATTGTACTTCGAATTTGGCGAACATGAAATGTATTATTGCCAGTCGTCTTCCTTTCGTACAGCGAATCAGCTTCCCCAATAATGTTTTTTCCGAACTCCCCATGGACACGTGGTGAAATACCGAATCGTCCAACCATTGGCGGATAAATCCAACGGCCTTCTGATCTAGTCTTATCTACTCTTCAGCAGCTTTGCCCGATGGCTTTGTGCGGTCATCCTCCAACGGACCACGCAAATCCTTGTACCAAAGTAGAACCACCATCATTGGCTTCCAAATTGCCCAGTTCCCCTTTGTGAGGGTGATTATACGCGTGTTTATGCTTCGTAGACATTGTTGCTAGAACTCCAAAAGCTCTGATACTAGATGTTGCTATCAGACAAGAACGAACGAACCTCGCTCTGATACTAGTTGTTGGAAATCGAAAACATCCTACAAGCACTCCGATACCGTGTCAAAGATGTTGTCGTAGCAGAAACTTAGTCCAACCCACCATAAATAACCAACTCGCGTTTAACAAATGCCATGCACAAATGAAGACAAGTATATGGCAGTCACTACGTCACCTGGACAAATCTCAATCTATATAACTTAGATAAAATTACAAGATTGCAAAGATCAATGTTGAACCCTTTGCCCTAATAGGTTCAACCCTCTCATCACAAACAAAAGAAACAAAAAAGATTATAATGAATTCACTCACCAACCCATAGTGATCTCCCTAACCGAAGTTGATGACTCCTCGATCAGATCTCCTTCTTCCTTCTGTCTGGTATGGTGAAGTCCTAAGAGCAAAGTGCAGACTTTATCTTAGATCTCTTATGGACGAGCACCCCGATTCTCAATAGTGTGCTATGCTTTGTGCCTCCACCCTCTACCCATATATATAGGATGAGAAAATTATATTCTAGGTCATAACAGGATTTCCTAACTAGGAACTGATGTAGCGTAGAATCCTAGTCCCTCTAGGATTCCTTTTCTTTTCCTCTTCACTCTTGGATTCCTTTTTCTTTTTTTAACTTTTTTTTATAATCCTATTTATGATAGGATTCTTATTTTGACTTTATCTTAGGATAGATTTTATCTTTATTTTATTAGGATTAGGTTGTCACAAAAGTCCTATAAATAGGCACATTTTGTATGCAATTGAGAACAACTTTTAATCAATAAAATTCTTTTTTAAAGTTTGAGATTTTTTCTCTTATTTTTTTGGTCGTGGACTCGACTGTTCTGTGGATTCGGAAGCCCCTCACTTGAGGTTTTCAAGCAACCTTCATGCGGACCCCTCACAAGGCCCTCCGTCGGAGTTTTTGCGGCACCGCTTCACTCTCACCAAGCAATGGTGGTCCAGTTATCGTCATCACCGATCGACTTGGCCATTGCCAAGCACGAAGGTAAGCCTGTTTCGCTATCTTGCTGCGTCAAGTGGTATCAGAGCCCCACAGATCGAGGATTCTAATTCGTTTGGAAACCTTTGGGAATCATTCTTTCTTAAAACAACAATGGCGAAACCTGTCACACGTGAGGAGTTTGATGCCATATCTAATAACATTGAAGCCTTGTCAAAAAAAGTCGATGTCTGTCTGTCTGACAAATTGGATGGAGTGCTGGGATTTCTTGGAATCAAATGCAACAAAGTCGTTGATATTACGGGAATGCCATCTACAGAGATGGGAGATACAAATGCTCGTCCTACTACCTGTCGTACACAAAAGGGTCCGCATTGGTGGCCACAATAGTGGAGCCCCTCACATGGAATACTGCGAAGACAGCGACGATGATGATTTCAGCCTGCAGGGATCCCATCGTCACGGCCCCCAAACCATCTATGTAGACCAACAACGACGGAGCCATGCATACCAACGACGGGGGCAAGGTGACTACGAAGGAGGAGGTGATTTTAAAATAAAGATGGATCTTCCATCTTTCAACGGTCGACTACACATTGAAGACTTTCTTGACTGGCTCACAGAAGTAGAACGCTTCTTCGAATACATGAACATCCCTAAAGAGAGACATATTTACCTTGTAGCCTATAGGCTCAAGGGAGGTGCCTCTGCTTGGTGGGAACAACTCGAACACATCCGTACGAGAGTCGGCAAAGCTCATGTACGGAGTTGGCCAAAGATGTGACGACAGCTACGATAAAGATTTCTACCTCCAGATTATCAGCAGATTTTCTATCGTCGATATCAAAATTGCGCACAAGGTGTACGAACTATAGCTGACTACACAGAAGAATTCTTCAGACTTTCGTCCCGTAATGATATGTACGAAACAGATCTTCAACAGGTGACCCATTATCTTGGCAGCCTAAGAAAAGACATCCATGATCAACTATACCTGCAGAATATATACACACTCAGTGAAGCAATCACCTTTGTAGAGAAGGTATAACAAAAGATTGAGAAGTTTAAGAGTCCACAGAGCCGTTTCAGCGCTAACAACCATGGATCAATAACAAACGATGATTGGACACCAAATCAAGCTACCAACTATTCCAAAAAGGGCAAAGGACCAGCAGACCCTAATTCTCTCTCCCCGATGGCACCTTCAAAAGTACAGGTCCCACAATAAGTTGCCAAATCTCAGCAAACTGCCAATCCATACAGCAAACCAAGCAGAAACATGTGCTGTCGTTGCAACGAAGTCGGACATCTGTCCAACAGCTGCCCCCTTAGAGCACAAGTTACCTTTGTTGACTACGAAGACGAAGAGGGAGGAGAAGAACACTCAGGAGAAGAAGAGGGCCTTTTCGAAGATGATGGTGAACAACTAGTGTGTGTCGTTAGACGTCTGCTACTAGCCCCAAAGATTGAAGAACCACCCCAGCGCCATAATATCTTCTGAACCCGATGCAAGGTCAAAGACAAGTTATGTGACATCATCATTGACAACGGGTGTACAGAGAATATTGTTTCAAGAGCAATAGTAGGGAAGATGGGACTAACCAAAAAAGCACACCCGGCTCCATATAAGATTGGCTGGATTCAACAGGGACACAACATGGTCGTCTCTGAAGTTTGTCGCATACCCTTCTCCATCGAAAAGACCTATAAAGATGAAGTCATGTTCGATATTGTCGACATAGACTCTTGTCACATCATCCTCGTATCACACCCACTTTTCATTTTAAGGGTATTTTGGTAATTTTAGATTATTTTATTTATTTAATAAATTCATGTGATGATGTGTGGTTTGGTTTGTTGTCTGAGTAGTCTTGAAGGGTTTAACTTAGCAACCAAGACCTAGAACCTTAATGCCATATTAGAATTAGATTTATTAGCATTAGAATTAATTTAGAACTTATTAGTTATTTTTAGAGTGATTTAATTAATTTTTAGCCATTTTTAGTAGCCTTTTTAAAGCCCTTTTGACTTAGGCTTTATTAACAACTTAGGGAGCCTAGGCCCAGGCATCTAACCTAACCCTAATCCCCCAATACCTGGCCAGCCATAGGCAGCCCTTCCTCTTTTATTTGTATTGAAGTTTGTAGCCTTCAAGAAACCCTAGATTTCCCCTCTTCCAAATTCCTAACTTTTGCATCCGGAGTCCGTTTCTCCTCAAACGAAGTTCGTCGTGCTTATAGGAAGGAGAGGATCTTATTGGAGCAGTGCTAGCAAGGTGGTGGAGGCGTTTGCTTGAGGGTACTCGACCGTTGGAGCGCTCGGGGAGTCCTTTACAATGAGATCCTTGACTCTCAATAGGTAAATCCTAATATAGTAGAGTTTTTCCTTATTTTTCTTTATGATAGTGAGCATCTAGGTTTCCATGACCTGTAGGATTAATTTTGTCCAATTTTGCATTTATTTGGTGTCTGTATCGGACACTTGTCAGCTAATATTTGTAGGTGTTCGTTGAAATGTCAAAATGAATTAAATTCTGATTTCTGTTGAATCTATTTACATATTTTGATAGCCCTATACACGAGGATCACGAACCCATAAGTTTTGACACGAATCGGACTAGTGTCCGTGTCCAAACAGGACACGAACGCGTTGTACGCTAGGTCACGCGCGTGCCCTGCTGCTCGCGTGAAAATTGACGTGTAGGTGGGGGCCGTGACTGAGATCACGTTCCCAAAGTTTTGTGAAGTTTTATCAAGAAACGAGGGAGAAATACAGTCGGCATTGATCGGCCACACGCGCGCGTGCGGGACAGCCGTCGCTGAAACGCGGTTTGTACGGACACGACAAGACACATGGATACGAATCAGGGTGTCCAACATGTAGCCCTATACCTACCCTAGCCTAGGACACGAACATGCGACACGAGGTGGGACACACGAGTCCCTAGACTCGATGGCACGCGTGCACGACGCTGTGCACGGGGCAGTGCACGTGCGGACACGCTCTGCGTGCATATCGGACACGACACTTGGCCGCACGATAACTCGGCCAGTAAGTCGGGGATGTGTACGCACAGGTGTACGCGAAGTTTCATAAGAGTTGGATCGAAAACGAGCGAGAAATCGGGTTCGCATCGATTTGGTTCACGCGCGTATCGGGTTTTCCGATACTCGTTCGCTGGACATGATACGGACACGGTTTCGACCCGGGGTATAGCCGAGCACGTCCCACATGTCGGGAACGACCTATTTGCCAAGTTTTGTGGGTTAATTCTGAGTATTATGAGTTTTGGGTCATTTTGTAAAAATCGAGTTTTTCATTGAATTTGAAATTTGAAGATTTCTGAGATATTTTGATTTCTGAGTTTTATGGCGATAAATTATGAGTCTTTGTTCCTTGGACATTGTTTGAGACTTGTGGGAATCGACTCATGGGGTTGATTCATATTTTCTAGCCATTTTTAGGCATTTATGGTTTGAGGGTCGAGGCTTTGATTTCAGACCTGGGAGCATGCTCCGGGTTCGAGATCGACCTTCGTTGGCTTTTACTTGGTATATACCTATATCTGTCACGCCCCGATCCCGCTAGGGTCGTCCATCTTGCTTGGATCCCTGCGGGATCGATCGTCCTCGCTAAGGCGTGATGCCGTGCAAGCCTAAGTTGCGCTTGCACAAGACCATATACCTGCACAAAAACAACTAGTCAAGCAAAAACATACGCACACACCCATTAGTCAAGCAAAACACACGCACGCACCCATTGCAGAAAACCAAATGTTGGACACAGAGATTTGAAATGGAAATACTCTTTTTTATTCATAGCTTGATAGGAATACAAGTACAAAGCTTTGCAACTCAGATTTGCCTTATAATTTGGCTACAAGATTCTTTTTGAAATACTATTTTGAAATTAGCCACAATGCCCATACATGATATCCTTTATTACAAGCTGGAATTAAAAGACACCTTCAAAGGAAATGAAAACTGGAAACTTGTAATTGACTGAAATGAAAGGTAGCTTCGAGGCGATCCACAGCTCTACTGGGCTAGACGAGCTTCGGTGCCTCACTTGAAATCCCCCTGTCTCCTTTTGCTTCTGAAAAGGATGCCCACAATGTGGGTCAGCACACATCATGTACTGGCGAGCGGCTTTTGGCCGAACTCGCAAATCTCTGCACTAAATCAATATGTTGAGCTAATATTTACTAGTGATCTTTCTACTTGTCTAGGTTCTTTTTAACAATTCATAAGAACATGACAGTAGAATATATCATAAGCAACTTACCCTCGCCGGCAGTCATCCCTGCACAAAACCACGTTAGCACAATTTGCATAATGAGTAATTCATGATTCATTCTTGCAGATATTGAAGTTGTCATTCGGGTCATGCAGGTGGACTATTCTACATGTTGGTCCATGGGTTTTCCCCATGATTAGTCGCTGTGACTCTTTGGTTCAGCTCGTCGCTAAGGACACAGATCGACTCCCATTTTCACATGGAGGCCCTAATCTCTCCTAGGCCGAGCGGTTCCAGGTGCCCCCAGATACCACCCGAGAGACAAATATTTCCTTGTATACAAGTTGTCCGAGACCAAATGCATGCTCTAGCCGTTCTATCAGATGAGACACATTTGGACTTATGCACAGGTATACGACACGTTTGTTTCGTGCCTTCAGGTTCTCCTCAACACGTACAAGTTCTTCTGTACGTGTCTATATTTCAATCATACTGATGACAAGCAGATGATCATTCTTATCGAGCAGATAGAGTAGCAACACATATTCTTGCATTTGATTCAATTCAATTATCTTCTATTATCTTTTGTGGATGTGGTATCGTTGATCATTGGGACAAGGCAACATAGTAGACTAGAGATCATTTTTCTTAGGCGTACAGATCAATGTTTGTTCGGTTGCAACTCACCGAGATGAATCTTAGAAGAGAGAAGGAGGGACTTCACGCGCCGTTCACGAACAATTCACGCGGCCTACAATGGCACCAACAGTTGATTAGCATACTTCGTCTCTTTCTCTCAAGATTCGGAATGAATGCGAAATGCGATGAAAGCGAATAATAAAAACCAATCATCGAAAACCAACACGAAAACGCATTCATCAAAACCAAGCAGCGAGAGAAAACATTCAGCAAAACTCTTGGATTCATTTCAATAGAAGCCAATCCATCAATTGGAAAGGTTCATTGCATTTCATCCGTGATCAATCGATACCGGCAAAAGTTTCACCAAAGACTCAGTTCATGACTGAGTCAACAAGCCGTAGGTATTACATAGTGGACCGCAAGGAGCGGGGCACTACATAATAACCCACCGAGAAAAAGTTTTGTCCTCAAAACTTAAGAAACAAAACTCACCTCCACTAGTGTTGCATTCTGGGTCAAGCAACGTAGAGAGATTGTAGACTCGTGCATTAGTCCACTGCGGCTGGTTGTGCTGATGGTCTCGTAGTAGCGGTGGGCCTGGCAGTTGCCCACGCTCTTCAGTGTCATCTTTATTCTGATCCGTTCTATTCTTTTTCGGGCAATATTTGACCGAATGACCCTGTTGGCCACAACGAAAACAAGCGTTGTTAGCGGCACGACAGTCCTCCTTGACGTGCCCACTCTTGCCACAGTGACTGCA
The DNA here is from genome assembly GCA_029216955.1 of Iris pallida. Taxonomy (NCBI): domain Eukaryota; kingdom Viridiplantae; phylum Streptophyta; class Magnoliopsida; order Asparagales; family Iridaceae; genus Iris; species Iris pallida. The sequence goes on from JANAVB010015400.1 coordinate 24,542,178, forward strand.
ACTCTGACCATTCACATAGCGGCAGTCTTCTTTGACATGCCCTCGCCGACCGCAGAAGCCGCACACAGGCTTGTTGTTTTGTTCCCCGTCAGTCTTTTTCTCTCCGTTATGATATCTTTTGGCGGGCTGATTCCGACTATTCTGTGCTTTGTTGGACGCTTTTTTCTGCTGGAACTGTTCCACCTGTAGCGCCGCTTCAAAGGCTTGAGAATAGGACCCGCATTCTCGATTCAGCACACTTAACTGGATGTCGTAATTCAGACCATCAACGAATCGATTTATGCGAGACTGTTCCGTGGGGAGCAAGGCAGCGGCAAAATTTGCTAACTTAGCAAATTCGGATTCATAGTCCTCCACGGACATCTCCCCCTGTTTCAGTGTGATGAAGTCATCCTCCATCTTCTTGCTCATGGCTGGAGGCAGATATTGATCCAGAAACGCCTTCTTGAACGAGGCCCATGAGATCTTCCCATTCCTAGCCGTTGCGAGCAGCGCCGGCTTCTTCGCCTTCCACCAGTCCTTCGCCCGCAGCCGTAGGAGCATAACGGCACAGACTACCTTTTTGCTACTTGGAACTCCTATGAACGCGAACAGAGTCTCTATTTTATCAATCCAGTCCATCACCTTGTCGGGTGACGTCCTGCCTTGAAATTCCGGAGGTTTTGCGTCCAAGAAGTCCTTTGGCCTAAAGACAGTGTGCCTTTGCGCCGGCTGGGGCTCATCACCCTCTACGGGCTCGATCTCGGGCGTTCCCGTCTGTTCCGTCGCTGCGGTGGCATCTCGATTTGCCGCAAGCGCCGTGACAAGCTGGGTCAGGGCATCCAACTGCTTTTGTTGGGCAGCCGCTCGGGCCTGGTGTATTTGGTTGTTTTCCTCACTATCCTGCCTTTGCAGCTCTAACATTCTCATGATCCGTTCTACCGGATCGGTCGAGCCAGATGCACGAGGAGGAGCCATTTCTCTACAAAACAGTATAACTTCTGTCAGTCTCATAAAATATTATGGACTTATTGTATGGGGCATTGGTTTTCATAACTCAAAATCGGGACACTTTTGAAAGCCGTCAAAGTACTTTATATACTTTTTGAAAATGATATTTACAAGAGGCCAAGGACGTAAAACTGTGCTCTGATACCACTTTGTCACGCCCCGATCCCGCTAGGGTCGTCCATCTTTCTTGGATCCCTGCGGGATCGATCGTCCTCGCTAAGGCGTGATGCCGTGCAAGCCTAAGTTGCGCTTGCACAAGGCCATGTACCTGCACAAAAACAACTAGTCAAGCAAAAACACACGCACACACCCATTAGTCAAGCAAAACACACGCACGCACCCATTGCAGAAAACCAAATGTTGGACACAGAGATTTGAAATGGAAATACTCTTTTTTATTCATAGCTTGATAGGAATACAAGTACAAAGTTTTGCAACTCAGATTTGCCTTATAATTTGGCTACAAGATTCTCTTTGAAATACTATTTTGAAATTAGCCACAATGCCCATACATGATATCCTTTATTACAAGCTGGAATTGAAAGACACCTTCAAAGGAAATGAAAACTGGAAACTTGTAATTGACTGAAATGAAAGGTAGCTTCGAGGCGATCCACGGCTCTACTGGGCTAGACGAGCTTCGGTGTCTCACTTGAAATCCCCCTGTCTCCTTTTGCTTCTGAAAAGGATGCCCACAACGTGGGTCAGCACACATCATGTACTGGCGAGCGGCTTTTGGCCGAACTCGTAAATCTCTGCACTAAATCAATATGTTGAGCTAATATTTACTAGTGATCTTTCTACTTGTCTAGGTTCTTTTTAACAATTCATAAGAACATGACAGTAGAATATATCATAAGCAACTTACCCTCGTCGGCAGTCATCCCTGCACAAAACCACGTTAGCACAATTTGCATAATGAGTAATTCATGATTCATTCTTGCAGATATTGAAGTTGTCATTCGGGTCATGCAGGTGGACTATTCTACATGTTGGTCCATGGGTTTTCCCCATGATTAGCCGCTGTGACTCTTTGGTTCAGCTCGTCGCTAAGGACACAGATCGACTCCCATTTTCACATGGAGGCCCTAATCTCTCCTAGGCCGAGCGGTTCCAAGTGCCCCCAGATACCACCCGAGAGACAAATGTTTCCTTGTATACAAGTTGTCCGAGACCAAATGCATGCTCTAGCCGTTCTATCAGATGAGACACATTTGGACTTATGCACAGGTATACGACACGTTTGTTTCGTGCCTTCAGGTTCTCCTCAACACGTACAAGTTCTTCTGTACGTGTCTATATTTCAATCATACTGATGACAAGCAGATGATCATTCTTATCGAGCAGATAGAGTAGCAACACATACTCTTACATTTGATTCAATTCAATTATCTTCTATTATCTTTTGTGGATGTGGTATCGTTGATCATTGGGACAAGGCAACATAGTAGACTAGAGATCATTTTTCTTAGGCGTACAGATCAATGTTTGTTCGGTTGAAGCAACTCACCGAGATGAATCTTAGTAGAGAGAAGGAGGGACTTCACGCGCCGTTCACGAACAATTTACGCGGCCTACAATGGCACCAACAGTTGATTAGCATACTTCGTCTCTTTCTCTCAAGATTCGAAATGAATGCGAAATGCGATGAAAGCGAACAATGAAAACCAATCATCGAAAACCAACACGAAAACGCATTCATCAAAACCAAGCAGTGAGAGAAAACATTCAGCAAAACTCTTGGATTCATTTCAATAGAAGCCAATCCATCAATTGGAAAGGTTCATTGCATTTCATAAAATATATATATATATATATATATATATATATATATATATATATATATATATATATATATATATGAGCATGCTCCGGGTTCGAGATCGACCTTCGTTGGCTTTTACTTGGTATATACCTATATCTATATATAAGCCTAAAAAAAAAAAAAAAAAATATATATATATATATATATATATATATATTATATATGTATTTTACTATTGATTGTAATATGTTATACATGGAATACTCTTGTAGTCTCATTCTATTTTGTTCTCAGATTTAGACCCTTAACCAGCAGCCCCCAACATCGTTCACACTCGCAAATTTTGTTCTCAGATTTATGTGTATATATATATTTATATATATATATATATATATATATATATATATATATATATATATATATATATATATATATATTTTATATATATATATATATATATATATATATATATATATATATATATATATAAGCATGCTCCGGGTTCGAGATCGACCTTCGTTGGCTTTTACTTGGTATATACCTATATCTATATATAAGCCTATATGTATATATATATATATTATATATGTATTTTACTATTGATTGTAATATGTTATATACGGAATACTCTTGTAGTCTCATTCTATTTTGTTCTCAGATTTAGACCCTTAACCAGCAGCCCCCAACATCGTTCACACTCGCAAACCATGTTTCCTTTCATAACTTATATATATAATATATATATATATATATATATATATATATATATATATATATATATATATAATATATATATATATATATTTAAAAATATATATATATATATTTGTAGATATATGTATATATATTTATATTAATTGTGGTGAATGTATAAATATAGGTAATGTAATAATTGCTTGTGATATGACTATAGGAAATGTTTGGACAGGTTAAGATCGTCATTAGGAGCCTAGTTTGGACGAATTGGCCGACAAGTTGACCAAGTTGACAAAAGTCAACTTTGGGTCAAACTTGATCCAAATCGACTCAAATGAACTCCGAATGACCTGAAAACTTGTGTATGACCTAAAAATTAGTAAATGGACTAGTTGACCTTGAGTTGACCAGGTTTGACCAGAGTTGACCAGGTTTGACCAGAGTTGACCGAGGGTTGACTTTGACTAGAAGGACCTAGAATCATGTAAAAGTGCATTGTAGGCATTCCTTATGATATGTTAGACCTTGTTGTGACTTGTGGTTGTTTTAAATAGGTTTGTGTCACTCCAGTACAGTTACATATCCTTATCAGCAACTCAGATTGTCAGGCGAGTACATTCTCTGACCATTTCATTCTTGCTTGGACATATTTACTTGTTATAGACTAGTCTACTTGTTGCTGTCACGATATACCACGGATTAGTACTATATGGATCTCTTCATACGATGTTATCCCCTCGGATACATCGGGTATAATATGCTCATGTACTTTATCATGTGCATCATCTACTCATTGTATTCGTACTTATTCATGTATACTCATGTGACATTCATGTACACTCATGATCATGTGAGCCTTCATGTATAACCCAGTGTGCATGTGGACTAGCTATCCATGTGACGCACTACTTTCATGTGCAATAACATAACCTGGACAGATCCTTGTGTACTGATTGGGACAGGAAAAGTATTTATTTGGTTATGTGATCTACACCCTTTTCATGTGCAACTCCAAACTAGATTTAAGTCATGTATAACCTAAGCCAGTTTACATAACCAGATTGCGCTCTACATCACGTAGTTAGTTCAGTTCTTTATTATATCCTGTATATTTATTTCCATATATCATGTTCTCTCTTTTACAGTCTTATTTCCTTATCAGCAGTTCATGAATATTATTCTATAGCTTGTTTCATATTTTCTTTCATGTTATGAACTGTGTGAGAGATATGTATTCGTTCCTGTCCTGACTGGACCTGTTGAAATATTACAGATGATGAGGATTGCTGCGACACTTACTATGGAGCATGTCTAGTTGACATAGGTGACCTGGACCCTCTGCAGGATCCAGTAGTCGGTGAGGACTTGCCTTGAGATTAAGTCGCTGAGGACTTGCCTTGAGATTAGATTAGACTTATATTATCTTTTAGTTATAAGACTTTGTGGTTGTATTGAGACTTGTTATGGTATGGTTTTACACCGGGATTTATATTCATATTATAACTCTCTGTTGTGATTATCTTTCTTCCATTCTATCTTAGTTATTATGATTGAGTTGTACTATATATATATTATTCTCCATTTGGAGCATTCTTCTAGATTGTGTTTAGATGTTGGACCTCGGACAGTGTTCTACCGCCGACACTGCGGCGTAGGCTGGACGTACCCACGTCTCGTGCCCTTACTCTGGGTGCGGATCGTGACACATTTTTAGTGGCGGTCCATGCAGGTCCAAAATCACAACTAGTGTGATTTCGTAGTGGTACTCAAACTAGAGTATCATTACAGCCTGTAGTAGGATATAGGATGTAAGTTAAGGTACTCAATCACATTAGGAAAACTCTTACCTAATTCTTGCTGCTAATTGTCTTCTTTTGAAAAACAACTGCCCTCCTTTGATGATTTTGTTTCATTTTCAGTAATTGATTCCTTGTTTGATCTTTCTTCAGGATGGTGGAGACACGATCGCAGCGCTCTGGTCTTAGGGATACCGCTGAGAGGTCTGCCACTTCTTGCCCGACTCAGCAGGCCCCAGGGACCATAGTACCTCTTGTTCCAGCTCAGGTGGGCCCGTCTGTAACTTTTGGGGGTGCTCCTCCACCAGTTTCGAGGACTACCTCAGGAGTTCAGAGGATGCTACCACCACCGCCCCAGGGGACAGTTGATGTGGCACAGTTCTTCTCCTTCATGCAGCAGATGATGGAGACGCAGCGATGCCAGACAGAGGACATGAGGCAGGGCATTGATAATGTCCATCAGTTAGCGATGGTGGCAGTAGAGAGGGTGGCTGCCCAACCCCAAGAAGGGCAGATCCAGCTATACCAGTCGAGGACTCTAGGTATTCAGGATTTCCAGAAGATGCGGCCGCGAGATTTCAAGGGTACCGAGGGTATCCTATATGCCGACGATTGGATCGAGCATATAGAGGAGATCTTCCGTCTCGCGGAGATACCGACTAGACTCCAGGTGGAAGCAGCGGGCAGTCAGATGTAGGACCTTGCCCGCACTTGGTACCAGACCGATCCTAGGGTTGGTACTACGGGGCAAACTTGGAAGGCTTTTAAGAAGCTTTTCAAGGAGAAGTTCTTTTCTGACACTGCACTTGGCGCGTTGGAGACGCAGTTTGAGAACCTGGTTCACGGGAACCAGACAGTAGGGGAGTACGCCGGATAGTTCTGATGCCTGGGCAGATTTGTGGAGGGCCTTAGCGAGACAGCGAAGGCTAAGAGGTTCAGGAAGGGCTTGGTTAAGGAAAGTCAAGTCCTTAACCAAGAGCAACAAGAATGTTACATTCGAGAAGATTTTGATGGGAGCTATGGCAGCGGAGGATGATCTGGAACTGAAGACGAAGAGAGGTCGAGATTCACATGGAGCCAGTGGAAGTGGGGGCCCAGCCAAGAGACCTCACTATCAGCAGCAACAGCATCAGAAGAAGCCATTTCAGCAGAAGCAGTTTCAGCAGGCACCGAGACAGCAGCAGAACATCAGTTGCACCTTCTGCGAGAAGCCGGGACATGTATGGAATAAGTGCAGGTAGACGTTCGGCAAGTGCCTACTTTGTGGTGCAGTAGATCACCAGTTGAGGGATTGTCCCATGGCTGCGGGACGTACAGCTCAGGGGGCAGGAGCCAAGGCCCTAGTAGTACAGCAGAAAGGACCACTGTCGACCCAGCAACAGAAGTTCATTCAGTACCAGCAGCAGGCCAGAGGCGGTCAGCAGGGGCGAGCTTTTGCCATAGCAGCTGAGGAGTCCGAGCCAGTAGGAGATCTTATAGCATGTTCTGTTCTTATCGACTCTTTTTTCGCATTCGCATTATTTGATTCGGGTGCTTTCCATAGCTTTGTGTCTGTATCATTTGCCATTAGACACCAGCTTTCTTCTGAACCATTGCCCAGGACTTGCAAGATCACGACTGGGGGTGATATTATCCTCGTTCGTGATGTTTGCAAGGATCGGAGAGTAGTTTTGGGAGGCCGAGAATTGGATGTGAGTCTGCTCGTAATGTTATTACCGAACTACGATATTGTACTCGGTATGGATTGGTCGAGCAGGCACTATGCCAGTATAGATTGTCGTGGTAGTAGAGTTCTTTTCAGCGTACAAGAAGAGCCAGAGTTCGAGTTCACCAGGCGGAAGGCAGAGGAGAGCAGCGCAGTTTTCTGTGGAGTTTCAGCAGAGGAGCAGAGCGTGCCACATCCATTGATAGTTGAGTTTATGGGTGTGTTTTCCGAGGATTTGCTAGGGTTGCCTCTGGACAGGGATGTGGAGTTCTCTATAGACTTGGTACCAGCGTAGAGCCGATATCTCAGCATGTCTATAGAGTGAACAACAATGAGCTTGTGGAGTTGAAGAAGCAGGTAGATGAGTTGTAGGACAAAGGCTTCATCCGATTGAGTTCTTCACCGTGGGGTGTGCCAGTACTCTTTGTACTGAAGAATGATGGGTCGATACGGATGTGTATCGACTACAGGGCACTCAACAGCCTCACAATCAAGAACAAGTACCCACTGTCGAGGATCGATGACCTGTTCGATCAGTTGAGCGGAGCGAAGGTATTCTCCAAAATTGATCTGAGGTCAGGTTATCATCAGGTGAAGGTGAAGAAGGAGGATATTCCGAAGACAGCTTTCAGGACTCGGTATGGCCAGTTTGAGTTAATGGTAATGCCGTTTGGGTTAACTAACGCCCCGACGATGTTCATGAACTTGATAAACAAGGTGTTCCACCAGTACTTGGACAAGTTCGTGGTGGTGTTCATCGATGACATCTTGGTGTATTCGAAGACCCCAAAGGAGCATGAGGAGCATTTGAGAGTGGTTCTGGAGACTCTCAGGAAGGAGCAGCTTTACGGCAAGCTCTCGAAGTGTGAGTTCTTCTTGGATCGAGTTGATTTTCTAGGTCATGTTGTGACTGGAGATGGGATCTCAGTCGACCCGAAGAAGATCAGAGCAGTCGAGGCATGGACAACACCGGGTTCAGTTGCAGAGATCAGGAGCTTTCTGGGATTTGCAGGATACTACATGAGATTTGTTCAGGATTTCTCCCAGATTGCAGAGCCATTGACTAGGTTGACCCGAAAGGACACAGAGTTTATCTGGTCAAAGGAGTGTCAGGTTGTTTTTGATGAGTTAAAGAAGCGAATGACGACAGCCCCAATTTTGACATTGCCATCAGGATCAGGCGGGTTCACTATCTACCGTGATGCCTCAGGGAAGGGTTTGGGTTGTGTCTTACAGCAGCATGGGAAGGTGATTGCCTATGCATCCAGGCAGTTACGTCCGCATAAGAAGAACTATCCTAAACATGATTTGGAGTTGGCGACAGTTATCTTTGCTCTTAAGATGTGGAAGCACTATCTATACGGAGAGCATGTGGAGATCTTCGTAGACCACAAGAGCTTAAAGTATGTATTTGCACAAAAAGAGCTCAACATGAGGCAGTACAGATGGTTGGAGTTGATGAAGGACTTCGACATTTCATTGCAGTACCATCCAGGAAAGGCCAACATGGTTTTCGATGCTTTGAGTAGGTAACCCGTAGCTATGTGTTTGACGATGGATCGTCACTTATTAGCAGATTTGGAGAGCTTGGGGATCGAGGTAATCGTGCCCGGAGTTCAGATGCAGATGTGGGGCCTTCAGATTTAGTCAGACTTGATGGAGAGGATCAAGTCAGCTCAGTTCGACAATGTTACTCTGTGGTGCATCCGAGAGCAGGTTCGAGCATGATTGGTAGATGAGGAGTTTGTCATTGTAGAGGATGGCACATTGAGGCACAGTTCCAGACTGTGTGTGCATAGCAGAGAGCTTCGAGAGTAGGTCATGCAGGAGGCTCATCGCTCTCAGTACTCTATGCCTCCAGGTGCCAACAAGATGTATAGAGATTTGAAAGAGCATGTATGGTGGTTTGGGATGAAGTGGGAAGTAGCACGCTTCGTAGCCAGGTGTCTAGTCTGTCAGCAGGTTGCAGCAGAGAGGCAAAGGCCAGGAAGATTGTTGCAGCCGTTGCCCATTTCAGAGTGGAAGTGGGAGCACATCACGATGGATTTTGTTTCTGGATTGCCGCGTTCACCAGGAGGGAAAGATGCGATTTGGGTCATCGTGGACAGGTTGACCAAATCGGCCCACTTTTTGCCATTAAAGTGGGTACGTCTACTGAGAAACTAGCGGAGATGTATATGCGGCAGATTGTCAGGATACACGGAGTTCCGGTGAGCATTGTCTCCGATCGGGATAGTCGCTTTACTTCCCATTTCTGGCGGAGTCTGCAGAATAGTTTGGGCACTCAGCTCAAATTCAGTACTGCATACCACCCTCAGACGGACGGACAGTCAGAGAGGACTATTCAGACTTTCGAGGACATGCTGCGGACCTGTGTTCTGGATTTTGGAGGATCCTGGGAGGATCACCTGCACTTGGTGGAGTTTGTATACAACAACAGTTTTTAGGCCAGCATTGGGATGTCACCATTTGAGGTACTGTACGGGCGTAGATGTCGTACACCTTTGTCTTGGGATGACATTGGAGAGCGAGCTTTATTGGGACCTAAGATGGTTGTTGACACAGCCGAGAAGGTGAAGCTCATCAGAGATCAACTTCTCGTGGTGCAGGACAGACAGCAACATTGGACCGACAGCCACTGGAGACCTTTGTAGTTTGAGGTACTGTTACACCCCAGAACCAAAATACTGGAGATCGGGGGCGAAATAAAGCCAGCTACGTATATCAAGGTACGCCAGTACCCCAATGTACGATCAAAGCTGTCTAGAAGACAAGTGTGTAGACTCTAGTATGCCACTGACGACTCCTAAGGTCGAACAAATCCTATCTCAATCCAATCAACATAAGAAGCAATAAAGAGTAAATCATATAAGATGGGTAAGGCGTCCCAAACATAAGTACATACATAATCATGAGAGCTGACATAATAAAAGATATATCAACAAAAGGTACGTAAATGTACAACTAGCAGCTGTCCAGAATATACATCTATGTCGTACTAAGACGGAGGGAACAAAACCCAGAAACAAGGACTAACATATATCCTTGGCTAATACACCCCAAAATAAAAGTACATGATAAAGTAGGAAAAAAGGTAACCCACTCGCTAATCCGTGTCGGTCCTCTGAGTGCGAACCATCCGGAGGAGAAGACGGTAGAATCCTCGTTCTCAACTATGGAACCTGGCCATACAAAACCAGTGGGGTCAGACCCCAAATAGCAAGTACCACAAGGAAGGCTCGAGGTGAACGACAAAGCCCAACAACAACACAACAACATAATGACAGAAATAAATAAATATGGGTCGAGACTAGTGCGGTACCAATGCATGTATCTCGAGAATATAAATAAATGAATGGAAATACTGAACCGTATAGCAATAGAGAATAATAAGCCAATGAGCAACAAGGGACTTAGGAACTACTCGATGTCGGAGCCACAACCCTTAAACCAAACAAGGACTGGGGTTGCAGATATTTTTCCGAACAGAACTGTCTCTGGCCACTCGATGACATAAGAGCATATAAAGTAACAAACAATCAAAAGTGCACGACCAATCATTACCTATGGCTTGCTATCATTAACTAGCTAGGGTTATCACAATCCTAATTACTAGTATGCCAGTTGAGGATTTTCGCAACTACCTGACTGCAGATACCCGGATGTCCAGGGGTACGAGTGGTACATCTATTGCCCAACAAGACTGCTGGCAGATGAAACGTGTCTAGACTTATAACATAAAAACTATATCATATACCAATAAAAGAAAACATATAACTGACTGTGCCGCAACCCGGCACGACATATGACTCGATAGTATCATATAACATATATAACTGACTGTGCCGCAACCCTGCACGACATGTGACTCGATCGTGTATCAATATGCGCAAACTGGGTAGGTCATGGAGCCCTTGCCTAGCAGGATTGAGCCATACCTCATGGGGCCCTTGGAGCTCAGGGTTGGTAGTGTGAATTTCCTTCTACAATGATCTACTTGAATTTACTAGTCATTTACCATATCATATTCATGTCAAATTCTCAAGTCGTGGACACTCAAGAATTTCCTAGGATGATGTGTGTTATGTACGAATAATTCGCAAGTTATCACTTACGAACATCCCCGTACTAATATCACGTGATACACAGAACAATACTCACACTCAATTGTCCAGTGCCAAGATGCAATAGATTAACATTCAACAAGCTATATCCACGGTGTCAAGAAAGAACATGTACTCATATCTCGGATCTAGAAATTAATAAGAAAATCAAGTCATGAGTGCGCTACTACGAGCCGCTAAATCGAGCTAGACATATATAGTAATCTGGAGTGCACCATGACAGGCCACTATCTAAAATCTAGACATAGAACAATACGTGAACATAAGCATGTACCATATATATATAGTGTACAATCATTCTTTAACTATCCAAGGTCATCTAATCATGTTAAGAGTCCATTACAATCAAAAAAAAATCAAAAATGGACAAAAACGGGCAAAAAACGGACAAAAACAGACAAAAACAGCCTAACCGGATTATCCGGCGGATTACTGCGGATTACCAACGGATTTTTTGAAGTGTCACAGCAAGTTTTGTGGTGCAAGTTTGGATTTTTCGACGAATTTTTGTGAATGTTTGACGGATTTTCTGAACCGTCACAGAAAGTTGATTTTTGAAAACTCAAAACTTGTTTTGGCCATAAAAACTTCGTTTTAAATCGAAATTAGGATTTTCAAAAGTCAAAATCGCATGAAATTTAATTTCCGACAACATGGGAGTATTAATTTTCAAAAATTAAAACATTTGATAGATCAATACCTCAAAATACTCTAAAATCATATCTAGAAACTCAGATCTACGCAATATTGTCGATCAAAACCAAAAGTGCTATATATTAAACATGTTAACAATTTAGAGGAGCATATTATAGAACAATAAAACTTTAATTTCTATAGAAAACAAAAATATAGCATGGTCATGTCACTTTTGAGCAAGATGTACTTGCCTAGGTTTTAGCAACCGAGCCTAATCTTCTACTCCACCACCAAGAGGGGCACGAAACCATACTCTAGGCCTCAAGGCCAAGCTCCCATGAAAACTCCAAGGGGAGAGAAGAGAAGATGAATGAAGAGAGAGGGTGGAGAGAATGAAAAGGGAGAAGAGAGAAAATGAGAGGGTATATATATAAGAGGTGAATTAATCATGACCGTTGGATCGTGATCCATGTCAAAATCTAGATCAATCATAGCCATTGAAAGAAAACCAATTGTCCATTGGATAATAGAATACAACTACACTATTCACGAAAATATCTAAATACTATTCATCAAAATATCCAAAACACTATTCATAAAAATATCTGAAATCAAAAATATCTAAAATGTAAAAAATCTGTCCGGGCGGTATGCCGTCGGTATACTCCGGTACACCGTCGGTATACCGGCCAAGGAGAAAATCTATAATTTAGAAAAAATTTAAAGCGTTCCGAAAATCGAGAAAATACAAAAAATAATACAAAATACGTATCCGTATATAAATACCGATACTGTGAGACGAGTCTCACAGGTACAACTTAGACTTAGGATTAGAATCTTGTTTGTTTTGTGATTTTTGTTGATCATGTGATTGTTATAGTTAAGATGAGACCATGTTTGTGCTAGGTTGGTGATCTGGTGTTCTTGAGGATATCTCCGACGCATGGCGCTATTCGCTTTGGTGGAGGTGGAAAGCTTAGTACGCGTTTCATCGGACCTTTCGTTGTCAGCGAAAGAGTCGGTGACGTATCATACAGGCTGGACTTGCCCCCTATATTAGAGGGAGTCCACAACGTATTTTACGTATCGCAGCTGAGACGGTACGTGGCAGATCCCAGCCATGTACTGGATCATTCCGAGATTGAGGTGGGCCCTACTCTCAGTTATCCAGAGCAACCTGTGGAGATTCTGGATCGACGAGAGAAGGTGCTGAGGAACCAGACGATATCCTTGGTTCGCGTAGCATGGAGGCATCACTCTCCAGGTGAGTCTACCTGGGAGAGGGAGGATGAGATGCACGAGCAATACCCTTATCTTTTCCAGTCTTGAGGTATGACTTTCTATCCTTCTTGTCCATTCAGTTTTGTCTTTAATTTTGAGGACGAAATTATTTTAAGGGGGTAGACTTGTCACACCCACTTTTCATTTCAAGAGTATCTTGATAATTTTAGATTATTTTATTTATTTAATGAATTCATGTGATGATGTGTGGTTTGGTTTGTTGTCTGAGTAGTCTTGATGGGTTTAACTTAGCCAACCATGACCTAGAACCTTGATGCCATATTAGAATTAGATTTATTAGCATTAGAATTAATTTAGAACTTATTAGTTATTTTTAGAGTGCTTTAGTTGATTTTTAGCCATTTTTAGTAGCCTTTTTAAAGCCCTTTTGACTTGGGCTTTATTAACAACTTAGGGAGTGTCACGCCCCAGAACTAGAATACTGGAGAGCGGGGGAATGACTCAGCCAGCTACGTATTACGGGTAGATGAATACCGTATAATACGATCAATACTGTTTAACCAGACGAGGGGGTGCATACTACATAAAGGTCTTACTATGGTCATTTCACATCTATTGTCTCAATCATTCAAACAAGAAAAAAGTAATAGAGAACATGTAAGATAAAGCAGTAAGGCATCCCAAACGCTCAGTCAAAACGTTCTTGAGATCTGGCTTTATAAAACATAGCCAGATGATATAGCAAGCGTACATAATTGTTATCAGCTGCAGTCTGACTTAATTACAATCATGTGAAAGTAAGTACAAGATAATCCGACTAACATGTCGGTGCCAAACGGCTAAGTATAAAGTAAATAACAAAACGAGCGGTGAAGTAAGGAACCCACTCGAGTCCTCCTGCAATTATGCCTCTAGTATTGACCATCTTGGAGGTAGAAGTACGCTGGATCCTCGGGAACCGGCTCTAAATCTGGCCATACAAAACCAGAGAGGTTAGACCTCTAATAGCAAGTACCACAAGGAAGGACGATATGAAGGACTAAACCAGTAAGTAAGAGAATATAATAATAGATCTCTGCTTTCCACTAGGATTCACATAACATCACGACACTTCCAACCAACCTCCCAACCAAACAAGGACAGAAGTTGGCCCGTCATGTCCTGACATTCTGATCATCTCAGTTAGGCAACAGAGTAGGTACAGTACACAAACAAATCATCTTGAACGGCCAATCAACTACTACGGCTTGCTATTGTGAGTCCCAAGTTATCCTGGAATTATGCAAATAGGGATTCCTCAGTTCTTACTATGTGCAAGCAAGGCTAGTCTATCCAATCAATCAATTGTGCCAATCATGAAGTTAGACGAGTCCCAGCGGGACGCCCGCCGTTATAGCATGTACAATAATATAAGCAGATACCGTTCCCTGTCCGTGTGACAGATTTACAGTATCTGTGGGAACCAGCCGGCCCGTCGGGCACTTAATAGTCCCAAGGGGGCTGCCATGTAAGAACTCGGGAATCCATTCTCTCCATGCCATTATTATTTTATTTAACTTAATAGTCTCTACGTTGAGTGAAGTCCCATGCCGTGGATCATGGTCATTCAAATGAGTACTTTCGTACGGGGTACGATATGCACAACTCTACAACGATACCAGTGCGGTTAGGTTGCAGGTCTTACATAGCGTAATGCAACAATCAATTTAACCACGGAATAATCATGCCTTGACCATAAAGTACACATGCTTCTTTTGTAGAAAATAAATAAATAAATAAATAAATAAATAGATTGAAGCCTGCATGTGCATGTATGTCAATATTTCGGGATCAGCCAGTCGATTGCAATAGTTCATAACATGAACGTGTCCCATTCATTTATTTCAATAAGACGACTAGCCAGTCTCTTAGTTCCAACTAGGAACGCATGATTAAATTAGTCAAGATAACCATCGTCATTAATGGTGATAAGGCATGAAAGTCATTAGCATTAAATAGGGTTGAGTCTATAACTCTCAAGGTCAAATTCCAGTCTCACTGGATATCCATATACCAATCCAGACACTTGGCACTAATACACAACCATAGGTATTAAAATATTAACATGCTAAGATTTTCGGGTTCATGCAAAAAGACGTAAGGATATAATAGGGAATTATCATGCCAACATTAAATGAATAAAATATAGAACAAATAAAACCCCCAAGTCAGGAAGTCATGCTAACAAGTTTAAGCTAAGGCCAAAAGTCACGCAAGAAGTCTGTGCTTAAGACCAACAAGTCACGCTAAGTCTAGCTGGGGTGAGCGTGGACAATGGGCGTGAATAGTGAGCGTGAAAAGTGATACACGCTGGCAAGCATGACAAATAATTCACGCACGCACGCGCAGCATGAGGGTGAAAAGTCACGCACGCCAAAGGTCACGCACAATGTGATCGTGAAAAGTCACGCACGCAAGCTCAGGGACATGAGCGTGAAAAGTCACGCACGTAGTACAAAGACAGGAGCGTAACTCAAATACACGCAGACAACGCGAGCGTGACAAATAATTCATGCACGCAAATGCGAGCGTGACTAAAAATACACGCTAACATGTAAGAACACGAGCGTGACTAAAAATACACGCAGACACGTAAAGACGTGTGCGTGACTGAAAATACACGCAGACACGTAAAGACGTGTGCGTGACTGAAAATACACGCAGACACGTAAGAACGTGTGCGTGACTGGGCTGATGTTTATGCGAGCACGTAAGAACGTGTGCGTAAAACATCTCCCAAACTCCAAGTCCTATGGAGCCTTGTTCCAGTGCCAGAAATATACGCTACTATTGGTGGACCAAGAACCCATGAACAGCCGAAATACTATAACTTAGATCTAGAGAAAACCAGCCGTAGAAATCAAAAATGCTAAGAACTAATCTCTCTCAGGATCATGAGAGGAAGGGAAATGAACCATAAAAATGGGTGATTGAGAAGCAAGTTTGCACTTGCCTTCTCCTGCTGCTGGTAGGTGGTGGGGAGTAATGAGAGGAAGAAGAAGAAGTAATGGTGAGAATGAAGTAATGAGGAGAGAGAAAGAGATGGAAGCTTTAAATAGGAAGATGGTGGTAGGTGGGGTGTTGGGCCGGGTTTAAGGAGATTCAGCAAACCGAAACCCAATAAGACTAAAGCAACAAATAAAATGCAGGTAATAAAATTACAGAAATAAATTAGCATGAAAATTAAAGAGCAGCTAATTAATTAACATAAAAATTTAAATTTAAAGGAATTTAACTACAGAATAATACATGATAAATACTAAATAAATACACATGAGCTGTACATGTATAAAAATACGCATTCCGGGAACGGGGAGTGACATCTCTACCCCCCTAGAAAAATTCCGTCCTCGAAATTTCAAATCTAAGCCGGATAGAAATATCAGAGCTAAACTAATACAAGCAATTCTAGTGAGCAAGCAATCATTGTTACCATATCAAAAGCAAGTACTATATATGTAAATCCATCAATCTACGATATCAGGTAGTTCTATCCATAAGGCGATAAGCTTGAGAAATCAAGACAATCAAGGTATACAGAAAGAGATATACCTTGTGAGTCAAATATGTGTGGATACCGTGATCGGATATCATCCTCACGTTCCCACGTTGACTATCCCAAGGAGTGATGACCCCAAGCAACACGGACAAGACTAATTGTTCGGTTCTTGAGTGTCTTCTCTCTTCGGTCTAAAATGGACACAGGCTGTTCCTCGTAAGACAGGTTGGTACCAACAACCAGCTCAGAGTGATCGAGGATATGGCTTGGGTCTGATATATACCTACGTAATTGAGATACATGAAACACGTCATGCACCTCTCGTAACGAAGGTGGGAGGGATAAACGATGAGCAACATCGCCTATCCGATCAAGGATAACAAATGGGCCTACGTACCGCGGACTCAATTTCCCGCGAACGCCAAATCTGATAACCCCACGAGTAGGTGAAATCCGCAAGAATACGTGGTCCCCAACAGAGAACTCTAACGGCCTACGATGCTGGTCCGCCCAATGTCGATGCCTGTCTTGCGCAACTCGAAGTCGCTCTCTAATTTCCTTAACCACTTCAACCGTCTGAACAATCATTTATGGGCCTAACATTTTCCTCTCTCCGATATCATCCCATGCAAGCGGTGACCTACACTTCTTACCATATAGTGCTTCAAATGGCGCCATCTGGATACTGGCTTGATAACTATTGTTGTATGAAAACTCAACTAAGTGCAGGTGGCTCTCCCAAGATCCTCCAAAATCTAGAGTGCAAGCTCGCAACATGTCTTCTAAGGTCTGAATCGTTCTTTCTGATTGCCCATCTGTTTGTGGATGGTAAGCTGTGCTAAAGCTTAACTTGGTACCCAGACTATGATGTAAGCTCTTCCAGAAGTGTGATGTAAAGCGGGTATCTCGATCCGACACAATACTGACAGGGACTCCATGCTGCCTGACTATCTGTTGCATATATAACTCTGCCAACTTTTCTGTAGATTGTCCTACTCTGAAAGAAAGAAAGTGTGCTACCTTCGTAAGTCGGTCTACTATCACCCAAATAGCATCTTTACCACTTGGCGATCTTGGTAAACCGGTCACAAAGT
Organism: Iris pallida; assembly: GCA_029216955.1. NCBI lineage: Eukaryota > Viridiplantae > Streptophyta > Magnoliopsida > Asparagales > Iridaceae > Iris > Iris pallida. Next base: position 24,559,764 of record JANAVB010015400.1, read on the forward strand.
CCATTGTAATATGCTCTCATTTCCATTCCGGAATAGGAAGCGGTTGCAATAACCCAGCTGGCCTCTGCTGTTCTGCCTTCACTTGCTGACATACCAAGCAACGGAAAACAAATCTAGCTATCTCCCTCTTCATTTCGTTCCACCAGAAATGTTGCTTGATATCTTGATACATCTTGGTCCCTCCAGGGTGAATAGAATACTGAGAACTGTGAGCTTCTGCCATAATCTCCTGTCTGATATCTCCACTAGGCACACATAGACGTGATCCAAACCTAAGTGTACCATCTTCATGAATTCTCATCTCCTTCCTGAGTCCTGACTCACATTCTGTCCTAAGCTTCTGAATCCTTGGGTCTTGTGCCTGAGCCGCATTGATCCTGTCTACCAAGTCGGATTGAACTTGCAGACTTGTTAGAACTCCTACATCACTAGGAAATATAACTTCGATGACCATCTCCTGAAGGTCTTCTAAGATATGCTTCTGCGTGGTCAACATAAATGTGTCGCCTCTCTTGCTGAGGGCATCTGCTACTACATTCGCCTTACCTGGATGGTACTGAAGCTCCACGTCATAATCCTTAATCAACTCCAGCCATCTTCTCTGCCTCATGTTTAATTCCTTCTGAGTAAAGATGTACTTCAGACTTTTATGGTCTGTGTACATCTCCACTCGGTCACCATATAAGTAATGCCTCCAAAGCTTCAAAGCAAACACTACTGCCGCTAACTCCAAATCATGAGTTGGGTAATTCTTCTCGTAGTCCCGAAGCTGCCTAGATGCATATGCTATCACATTTCCATGTTGCATAAGGACACATCCAAGTCCTTTACCTGATGCATCACAATATACTGTAAAACCTCCGGGTCCAACTGGCAATGTAAGAATGGGCGCTGATATCAACTTCTGCTTCAGATTCTCAAATGATGCCTGGCATTCTACCGACCAGACGAATGGCACATCCTTCCGTGTCAAGCGGGTCATGGGTGCTGAAAGCCTTGCAAAATCTGACACAAACCTTCTGTAATATCCTGCCAATCCCAAGAAACTCCGTACATCAGCTACGGTCTTGGGTACTGGCCAACTCTCTACTGCTTCTACCTTCTTGGGATCCACTGCTACTCCAGCTCCTGATACAATATGACCCAAAAATGAAATATGATCCGTCCAGAATTCACACTTGCTGAGCTTGGCATACAACTGGTTCTCTCTCAAAACCTGCAACACTTTTCTGAGGTGGTCTTCATGCTCCTCTTCACTAGCAGAGTACACGAGAATGTCGTCAAGGAACACAACGACAAACTGGTCTAAATATGGCATAAAGATGCGGTTCATCAAATCCATGAATATTGCTGGAGCATTGGTCAAACCAAACGGCATTACTAAGAACTTGTAATGCCCATACTTCGACCTAAATGCTGTCTTGGGAATATCCTCCTTCCGAACCCTCACCTGATGGTACCCTGAACGAAGATCTATCTTGGAGAAAACTCTAGCCTTGCTCAACTGATCAAATAAGTCGTCGATCCTGGATAATGGGTACTTGTTCTTCACTGTTGCCGCGTTAAGTTTCCTGTAATCGATGCACAATCTGGATGATCCATCCTTCTTCTCCACAAGTACCACTGGTGCTGCCCATGGTGACACGCTAGCTTGGATGAATTTTTTCTCCTTCAATTCCTCTATGTGCTGATATACCTTGGCCTGCTCCGAATCCGCCATTCTGTAAACTCGATCTGATATCGGTTTAGTTCCAGGTGCCAATTCTATGCTGAACTCAATATCTCTAACCGGTGGTAGACCTGGAAGTTCTTCAGGAAATACGTCTAGAAACTCATCGACTACCTTCGGGATCTGAACTTCTTCCATTGCCGTTATTACTCCCTGCTCTGGTTGAGTTGCCTCTGATCTGACTAAGGTGAATCTCTTCATGCCTGGAATATCAAAAGATACACTCCCTCTACGACAATCTATTGTCGCATGACTGTCTCTCAGCCAGTCCATGCCTAAGATAACGTCGAAATTTCCAACAGGAAATTCTATCAACCGAGCAGGTAAAGAATGCCCGCAAACTACAATGCTACACGCTAGAATAACTCTACTAACCCCTACGAGCCCATTACCAGTGAGTATATTCAACCTCCCTGGCAATGCCTCGAACTCCACTCCTAGTCGTGTCGCAAATTGTGCAGATATAAATGAATGGGATGCGCCCGAATCAAACAATGCTACTGCGGGATATGAGGCGACGAGAATGTTACCTGACACAACATCTCCCGATGCCAATGCCTCCTCCAAGGACAGAGTGAATGCTTGCCCTCGACCTCCTTGCTGGTTCCCATGCTGTGGCCTAGCCTGGTGCTGCTGCTGGCCCCTGCCTTGATGATGCTGGGGTGGTCTATGCTGGTGTTGCTGCATCGGCGGCCCCTGCTGTCGAAACATCTGAGCCTGTGGTACTAACGGACGCTGTGCCAACGGCCTCACTGCCAATGCTGGTCCTCGATACTGGCCTGCCCCTGGTGCTGGCAGAGCAGAAAACTGTTGCCCTGGTCCTCCTGACCTCGAATTCATAGGACATGTGGTAACCCGATGATCTGGATTTCCACATATCAGATACAGTCCATTCAATGTTCGACACACATCTCTAGTGTGTTCCATCTTCCCATAATAAGTGCAGCCCGCCGGGGGTTGCTGGTTCTTCCTCTGTTGCTGCTGCTGCCTGGGTGGTGGTGCTGGCCTCCGTATCGCCACATCGTGGATACGAATGCCAGTGGATGGTGCTGTTGTTCGGGGTGCTGCTCCCCCTCCTCCTTCAATCTGACTATGGGATCTCTTCTGACCCCCAGCCCTCACTGTGATCCTCTGAATGGTGATCTCGTGCCTTCGGGTTGCCGTCAATATCTCATCAAAAGTCTGGTAATTGTGCCCCTCTATCAATTGCAAGAGTTCAAGATGAAACCCTTGCTGAAACCTCATGGCCCTCTGGCTCTCTGTTGCTACCATCTCTGGGGCAAATCTACTCAATCTGCAGAACTCCGCTGCATAAGCATCTACAGTCTTGCCGGCCTGCTTGAGGTTGATAAACTTCTGTTGTAGCTCAAACTGTGCCACAACTCCATAGTACTTAGTCTTGAATCTTGTAGTGAAATCGTCCCAAGCCACAGGACGTCTGATGCCAACTTCCTCTGATTCCCACCAATCACGTGCGAGATCCTGAAGTAACAACTTCACTAGATCCATACGTTCTTCTGCCGACACCTTAGCTGCTGTCAGAATAGCCTCCATATCCTTAAGCCATGCATCTGCTGAAATGGCATCCTCCGTGCCCTCGAAACGGCGGGGGTTGTACTTACAAAACCTGGCTGATGCTCCTGAATCAGCCCTCACTCCTCTTTCCAAAGCCGTCTGCAATCCTTGGTTAAGCAACACATTCTGCTCCTGCAGCTGAGTGTGCATGCACTGCTGGGCCAACATCTGATGTTGCTGAGCAGCCATCATTCCTCTCATGATCTCCAGAAGGGCTGGTGTGTCCACTTCCACAGGGGTAGGTAGAACTACGGGTGGGTCTGGAATATCTGGATACTGCGGTCCAACCGCTGGTTCTACTATCACTTCTTCCTGGATAGCCTCCTGAGGCGAGACTGGCCCTGGTTGTTGACCAACCTGGTCATGTTGTCCTTGTTACCTTTGTTGTTGCCGCCCAGCTCTGACCGCTGCGGACGAAGTGCCCCTAAGAAAAGGGACAAGAGAACAATCAAACGACCGGACATGAAGGATCAATGAAGTCAAAGGATATCGAAATGTCAAGCAAGAGTTGAGAATAACGAATCAGGAGATCAAGGGGAAACATGTGTGATTGAGACATCCTATAAATCAAAACACCCCACAAGTCTGAAATCAGACCTGCATGGGCCACCACCAAAACCTTGTCACGGCCAGAACCAGAATACTGGAGAGCGGGGGAATGACTCAGCCAGCTACGTATTACGGGTAGATGAATACCGTATAATACGATCAATGCTGTTTAACCAGACGAGGGGGTGCATACTACATAAAGGTCTTACTATGGTCATTTCACATCTATTGTCTCAATCATTCAAACAAGAAAACAGTAATAGAGAACATGTAAGATAAAGCAGTAAGGCGTCCCAAACGCTCAGTCAAAATGTTCTTGAGATCTGGCTTTACAAAACATAGCCAGATGATATAGCAAGCGTACATAATTATTATCAGCTGCAGTCTGACTTAATTACAATCATGTGAAAGTAAGTACAAGATAATCCGACTAACATGTCGGTGCCAAACGGCTAAGTATAAAGTAAATAACAAAACGAGCGGTGAAGTAAGGAACCCACTCGAGTCCTCCTGCAATCATGCCTCTAGTATTGACCATCTTGGAGGTAAAAGTACGCTGGATCCTCGGGAACCGGCTCTAAATCTGGCCATGCAAAACCAGAGAGGTTAGACCTCTAATAGCAAGTACCACAAGGAAGGACGATATGAAGGACTAAACCAGTAAGTAAGAGAATATAATAATAGATCTCTGCTTTCCACTAGGATTCACATAACATCACGACACTTCGAACCAACCTCCCAACCAAACAAGGACAGAAGTTGGCCCGTCATGTCCTGACATTCTGATCATCTCAGTTAGGCAACAGAGTAGGTACAGTACACAAATAAATCATCTTGAACGGCCAATCAACTACTACGGCTTGCTATTGTGAGTCCCAAGTTATCCTAGAATTTTGCAAATAGGGATTCCTCAGTTCTTACTATGTGCAAGCAAGGCTAGTCTATCCAATCAATCAATTACGCCAATCATGTAGTTAGACGAATCCCAGCGGGACGCCCGCCGTTATAGCATGTACAATAATATAAGCAGATACCGTTCCCTGTCCGTGTGACAGATTTACAGTATCTGTGGGAACCAGCCGGCCCGTCGGGCACTTAATAGTCCCAAGGGGGCTGCCATGTAAGAACTCGGGAATCCATTCTCTCCATGCCATCATTATTTTATTTAACTTAATAGTCTCTACGTTGAGTGAAGTCCCATGCCGTGGATCATGGTCATTCAAATGAGTACTTTCGTACGGGATACGATATGCACAACTCTACAACGATACCAGTACGGTTAGGTTGCAGGTCTTACATAGCGTAATGCAACAATCAATTTAACCACAGAATAATCATGCCTTGACCATAAAGTACACATGCTTCTTTTGTAGAAAATAAATAAATAAATAAATAAATAGATTGAAGCCTGCATGTGTATGTATGTCAATATTTCGGGATCAGCCAGTCGATTGCAATAGTTCATAACATGAACGTGTCCCATTCATTTATTTCAATAAGACGACTAGCCAGTCTCTTAGTTCCAACTAGGAACGCATGATTAAATTAGTCAAGATAACCATCGTCATTAATGGTGATAAGGCATGAAAGTCATTAGCATTAAATAGGGTTGAGTCTATAACTCTCAAGGTCAAATTCCAGTCTCACTGGATATCCATATACCAATCCAGACACTTGGCACTAATACACAACCATAGGTATTAAAATATTAACATGCTAAGATTTTCGGGTTCATGCAAAAAGGCGTAAGGATATAATAGGGAATTATTATGCCAACATTAAATGAATAAAATATAGAACAAATAAAACCCCCAAGTCAGGAAGTCATGCTAACAAGTCTAAGCTAAGGCCAAAAGTCACGCAAGAAGTCTGTGCTTAAGACCAACAAGTCACGCTAAGTCTAGCTGGGGTGAGCGTGGACAATGGGCGTGAATAGTGAGCATGAAAAGTGATACACGCTGGCAAGCGTGAGCGTATGAGCGTGACAAATAATTCACGCACGCACGCGCAGCGTGAGGGTGAAAAGTCACGCACGCCAAAGGTCACGCACAATGTGATCGTAAAAAGTCACGCACGCAAGCTCAGGGACATGAGCGTGAAAAGTCACGCACGTAGTACAAAGACAGGAGCGTGACTCAAATACACGCAGACAACGCGAGCATGACAAATAATTCATGCACGCAAATGCGAGCGTGACTAAAAATACACGCTAACATGTAAGAACACGAGCGTGACTAAAAATACACGCAGACACGTAAAGACGTGTGCGTGACTGAAATACACGCAGACACGTAAAGATGTGTGCGTGACTGAAAATACACGCAGACACGTAAGAACGTGTGCGTGACTGGGCTGATGTTTACGCGAGCACGTAAGAACGTGTGCGTGAAACATCTCCCAAACTCCAAGTCCTATGGAGCCTTGTTCCAGTGCCAGAAATACACGCTACTATTGGTGGACCAAGAACCCATGAACAGCCGAAATACTATAACTTAGATCTAGAGAAAACCAGCCGTAGAAATCAAAAATGCTAAGAACTAATCTCTCTCAGGATCATGAGAGGAAGGGAAATGAACCATAAAAATAGGTGATTGAGAAGCAAGTTTGCACTTGCCTTCTCCTGCTGCTGGTAGGTGGTGGGGAGTAATGAGAGGAAGAAGAAGAAGTAATGGTGAGAATGAAGTAATGAGGAGAGAGAAAGAGATGGAAGCTTTAAATAGGAAGATGGTGGTAGGTGGGGTGTTGGGCCGGGTTTAAGGAGATTCAGCAAATCGAAACCCAATAAGACTAAAGCAACAAATAAAATGCAGGTAATAAAATTGCAGAAATAAATTAGCATGAAAATTAAAGAGCAGCTAATTAATTAACATGAAAATTTAAATTTAAAGGAATTTAACTACAGAATAATACATGATAAATACTAAATAAATACACATGAGCTGTACATGTATAAAAATACGCATTCCGGGAACGGGGAGTGACAGGGAGCCTAGGCCCATACATCTAACCTAACCCTAATCCCCCTATACCTGGCCGGCCATAGGCAGCCCCTCCTTTTTCATTTGCATTGAAGTTTGTAGCCTCCAAGAAACCCTAGATTTTCCCTCTTCCAAATTCCAAACTTTTGCATCCGGAGTCCGTTTTTCCTCAAAAGAAGTCTGTCGTGCTCGTAGGAAGGAGAGGATATTGCTTGAGCAGAGCTAGCAAGGTGGTGGAGGCATTTGCTTGAGGGTACTCGACCGTTGGAGCGCTCAAGGAGTCCTTTGCATTGAGATCCTTGACTCTCAATAGGTAAATCCTAATATAGTAAAGTTTTTCCTAATTTTTCTTCATGATAGTGAGCATCTAGGTATCTATGACCTGTAGGATTAATTTTGTCCAATTTTGCATTCATTTGGTGTCCGTATCGGACACGTGTCGGCTAATGTCTGTAGGTGTTCGTTAAAATGTCGTAATGAATTAAATTCTAATTTCTGTTGAATATATTTATATATTCTGATAACCCTATACATGAGGATCATGACCCCATAGGTTTTGACACGAATCGGACTCGTGTCCGTGTCCAAAGAGGACACGAATGCGCTGTACGCCAGGCCGCTCGCGTTTCTTGCTGCTCGGGGGTGATTCCTCAACGCAAAGGCCACGTGGTCGCGTGAAAATTGATGTGTAGGTAAGGGCCGTGACTGAGATCACGCTCCCAAATTTTCGTAAAGTTTCGTCGAGAAACGAGTGAGAAATCTCGTAGGCATTGATCGGCCACATGCGCGCGCACGGGACAGCCGCTGCTGAAATGCGGTTCACGCGGACACGACACGACACGTGGACACGAATTAGGATGTCCAACATGTAGCCCTATACCTACCCTAGCCTAGGATATGAATACGTGATACGAGATGGGACACACGAGTCCCTAGACTCGATGGCACGCGTGCACGACGTTGTGCACGGGGCAGTACACGCACGCACACCCGCACACGGACACGCTCTGCGTGCGTGTCAGAGATGAAATATTGCTGCATGCTAGCCACTAGGTCGGGGATGTGTACGCCCAGGTGTACGCAAAGTTTTACGAGAGTTGGATCGGAAACGAGCGAGAAATCGGGTTCGCATTGATTCGGTTCACGCGCGTATCGGGTTTTTCGATCCTCGTTCGCTGGACACGATACGGACACGGTTTCTACCCGGGGAATATCGAGCATGTCCCACATGTCGAGACCGACCTATTTGCGAAGTTTCGTGGGTTAATTCTGAGTATTATGAGTTTTGGGTCATTTTGTGAAAATCGGATTTTTCATTGAATTTGAAATTTGATGATTTCTGTGATATTTTGATTTCTGAGCTTTATGGCGATATATTCTGAGTTTTTGGTCCTTAGACATTGTTTGAGACTTGTGGGAATCGACTCTTGGGGTTGATTCATATTTTCTAGCCATTTTTAGGCATTTATGGTGTTTTACCTATTAAATGTATATAGATATATATGTATATATATATATATATATATATATATATATATATATATATATTTTATATATATATGTATGTATATATATATATATGTATATATATATATATTAAATGTATATATATATATATATATATATATATATATATATATTAAAAAAGAAAATATATATATATATATTTTTTATATATATAAAATATATATATATATATATATATATATATATATATATATATATATATATAAATATAAATATATATATATATATATATATATATATATATATATATATATATATATATATATATATATATATATATATATATATATATATATATATATATATTAAATTCCTTGAATGCCTAATTCAAAAATGTGTTTATGTGAGGGTCGAGGCTTTGATTTCAGACCTGGAAGCTTGCTCCGGGTTCGAGATCGACCTTCGTTGGCTTTTACTTGGTATATACCTATATCTATATATAAGCCTATATGTATATATATATATATATTATATATGTATTTTACTATTGATTGTAATATGTTATACACGGAATACTCTTGTAGTCTCATTCTATTTTGTTCTCAGATTTAGACCCTTAACCAGCAGCCCCCAACATCTTTCACACTCGCAAACCATGTTTCCTTTCATAACTTATATATATGTATATATATGTGTAGATATATGTATATATATTTATATTAATTGTGGTGAATGTATAAATATAGGTAATGTAATAATTTCTTGTGATATGACTATAGAAAGTGTTTGGACAGGTTAGGATCGTCGTTAGGAGCCTAGTTTGGTCGAATTGGCCGACAAGTTGACCAAGTTGACAGAAGTCAACTTTGGGTCAAACTTGATCCAAATCGACTCAAACGAACTCTGAATGACCTGAAAACTTGTGTATGACCTAGAAATTAGTGAATGGACTAGTTGGCCTTGAGTTGACCAGGTTTGACCATATTTGACCAGGTTTGACCTGGGTTGAACGAGGGTTGACTTTGACCTAGAAGGACCTAGAATCATGTTGAAGTGCATTGTAGGCATTCCTTATGATATGTTAGACCTTGTTGTGACTTATGGTTGTTTTAAATAGGTTTGCATCACTTTGGTACAGTTACACATCCTCATCAGCAGCACAGATTGTCAGACGTGTATATTCTCTGACCATTTCATTCTTGCTTGTACATATTTACTTGTTATAGACTAGTTTACTTGTTGCTGTCATGATATACCACGGATTAGTACTATATGGATCTCTTCATGTGATGTTATCCCCTCGGATACATCGGGTACAATGTGCTCATGTACTTTATCATGTGCATCGTCTACTCATTGTATTCGTACTTATTCATGTATACTCATGTGACATTCATGTACACTCATGATCATGTGAGCCTTCATGTATAACCCAGTGTGCATGTGGACTAGCTATCCATGTGACGCACTACTTTCATGTGCAATAACATAACCTGGACAGATCCTTGTGTACTGATTGGGACAGGGAGAGTATTTATTTGGTTATGTGATCTACACCCTTTTCATGTGTAACTCCAAACTAGATTTAAGTCATATATAACCTAAGCCAGTTTACATAACCAGATTGTGCTCTACATCAGGTAGTTAGTTCAGTTCTTTATTATATCATGTATATTTATTTCCATATATCATGTTCTCTCTTTTACAGTCTTATTCCTTATTAGCAGTTCATGTATATTATTCTATAGCTTGTTTCATATTTTCTTTCATGTTATGAACTGTGTGAGAGATATGTATTCGTTCCTGTCTTGACTGGACCTGTTGAAATATTACAGATAATGATGATTGCTGTGACACTTACTATGGAGCAGGCCTACTTGACACAGGTGACCTGGACCCTCAGCAGGATCCAGTAGTCGCTGAGAACATGCCTTGAGATTAGATTAGACTTATATTATCTTTCAGTTATGAGACTTTGTGGTTGTATTGAGACTTGTTATGGTGTGGTTTTATACCGGGATTTATATTCATATTATAACTCTCTACTGTGATTATCTTTCTTCCATTCTATCTTAGTTATTATGATTGAGTTGTACCATATATATATCATTCTCCATTTGGAGCATTCTTCTAGATTGTGTTTAGATGTTGGACCTAGGACAACGTTCTACCGTCGACACTGCGGCGTAGGCTGGACGTACCCACGTCTCGTGTCCTTACACTGGGTACGGGTAGTGATACCTCGGTCGGCCATGGCAATTTGACAAAAATGTCACATACCGGGGAAGAGACAACACATATTCTTTCCTTCAAGATGGACGACGTCTCACTCTTCATCCATTAGTACCGGGTGATATTCCTAAGACCAGTCCACAACAACAAAGATCGTAATGATTTTTGACGGTCAAGAACTTGAAAGCGGTCTTGAGAAACAAGAAGAACTCTATGCATTGGTTTTATCGGGTAAAGTCGAGGTATTCCATACCAACATCCCTGAAGTAGTCCAGCCTTTACTACAAAAGTTCTGCGACATCATCCCGAATGAACTGCCTAGCGAATTGCCACTAATGAGAAACATTCAACATGAAATAGATCTCATCCCAAGTTCTAGACTTCCAAATATTCCACATTATCGGATGAGCCCCAATAAATGCAAAATCCTCAAAGACCATGTTGAAGAATTGGTCCAAAAGGGCTTGATCAGAGAGAGCCTCAGTCCTTGTGCAATTCTCGCCTTGCTAGTACCAAAGAAAGACGGGTCATGGCGTATGTGCATCGACAGTCGGGCTATCAATCGCATCACCGTTAGGTATTGCTTTCCCATCCCTCGACTAGAAGACAAGTTGGATATGCTTGGTGGGTCTACAATTTTCTCAAAGATCGATTTGAAGAGCGGATACCATCAAATCCGAATTCGACCTTGTGATGAATAAAACTGCTTTCAAGACCCGTGAAGGACTCTACGAATGGCTTGTTATGCCTTTCGGACTTTCAAATGCACCAAGCACGTTCATGTACCTTATGAATCATGTTTTGAAGCCAATGATAGGAAAGTTCGTAGTCGTCTACTTTGACGATATCCGGATCTATGGCCAGGGCCAAACTGACCATCTGAAGCACCTCAGGGAAGTTCTCAAACTTCTTCGAATTAATAAAGTCTATGTCAATCTCAAGAAGTGTAGCTTTCTTACTAACCAACTCATTTTCTTGGGATTTGCTGTTAGCGCCAGTGGCCTCAGAGTTGATGAAGATAAGATTAGAGCAATTCGCGACTGGCCCACTCCAAAGACAATGACTGAAGTACGAAGCTTTCATGACCTCGCCAATTTTACCGACGATTTATTCGTAACTTCAGCACTATTGTAGCACCATTGACAGAATGCATGAAGAAAGAAAAATTCATCTGGACTCCTGAAGCTGAAGCCAGTTTCGTACTCATCAAGGAGAAGCTATCTACGGCACCCGTCCTATCACTGCCCAACTTTGACAAGCTGTTTGAAGTCGAATGTGATGCCAGCATAGTGGGCATTGGTGCTGTACTAATACAAGAAGAAAGTCCAATTGCCTTTCATAACGAGAAGCTAAGTGAAGCTCAACGAAAATGGTCAACTTGTGAGCAGGAGTTCTACTCGATCGTACAAGCTATCAAAGCATGGGAGCACTACCTCATCCAACGGCCATTTATCCTACATACAGACGATAAAGCTTTATCTTTCATAGATAATCCCCGTAACACAAATCGAATGCATGCTAGATGGATTCAGTTTCTTCAGCGCTTCTCCTATACCATCAAGCACAAAGCCGGAGTTCAGAACAAAGTAGCTGATGCCTTAAGCCGTCGAGCCAACCTCCTCATCACTTTACATCAAGAGGTCATCGGGTTTGAATACCTCAAGGAACTCTACCCGGAAGACAAAGATTTTCAACAAGCATGGGCTTGGATTCCTTTTTCTTTTCTTTACTTTTTTATAATCCTATTTATGATAGGATTCTTATTTTGACTTTATCTTAGGATAGATTTTATCTTTATTTTATTAGGATTAGGTTGTAACAAAAGTCCTATAAATAGGCACCTTTTGTATGCAATTGAGAACAACTTTTAATCAATAAAATTCTTCTTTAAAGTTTGAGATTTTTTCTCTTATTTTTTTGGTCGTGGACTCGACTGTTCCGTGGATTCGGAAGCCCATCGCTTGAGGTTTTCAAGCAACCTTCGTGCGGACCCCTCATAAGGCCCTCCGTCGGAGTTTTTGCGGCACCGCTTCGCTCTCACCAAACAACGATGGTCCAGTTATCGTCATCACTGATCGACTTGGCCATTGACAAGCGTGAAGGTAAGCCCGTTCCGCTATCCCGCTGCTTCAGGAACCCTAAAATAAATCTAAAATAGCCTAACATCAATTATGGACGTCCAATCTAATGAAATCAAATATTTAATTATATTTGGAATCCATAAATATGTTGTTACCAAATATAGACTAGACTCTAATAGTTAGGTTAGATCTTCTTTTTGTCATAAAATATTAAATAAATAGTTTCGAGTCAAGTGTATTAGAATTCTAGATTTTAGGGTGTGTATGATTACAAGGTGGAAAATATTTGGAAAATAAATTATTTTCATAGAATTATTTTACAGGAAAAAAATTCCACAAAATTAATTTGTGTGTTTGATTGTCGTTATTTTCATGAAAATTATTTACTTTTCATGGAAATTTATATTTTCCTATGGGTTGGGCCAGTTTTATTTTCTACCATTTTGAAGGGAAAATATAGAAAATGATAGATTTTTAGAAAATAATTCCATGAACCAGACAAGAAACACATAGATTGTATCTCACTCCTCGAGTAATTGATAATTTTTCTACTTCCAATGATAACTTAATCCGTGATCAACAAATGTTTATTATTATTATTATTATTATTATATATATATATATAAATAAAATTATTTATATATATACATATTAAATCAATCATACTTTTATTCATCTCATAGGAGCAAATCCAGTCCAGTTACAAAAGGTAGTGTCTCTATTTCTTACACCCCAACATACAGTATGAAAGAACATATGCAGGACCCCCCCTCTTCAAACGAGTACACACTACTATAGCTTTGCCCATCTGTCTTTGCACCTCTGCTATCAACTGCTTCACCGTAAACTGCCTCTCCTCATATCTCCACTTATTTCTTTTTTTCCAGATCACCCAACATATGGCTCCAACTAAAACCTCCTTCAAATGTTTTCCCTTACCTCGCCAACAGAACTGAATTTGCTGCAGCAGACTTCTATCATTTGATTTGAAATGGAACTCTTTAGCAAAATGCAACCATACACCGCGAGCACTGTCACCTTGCCGGAATATATGATCTAGAGTTTCTGAGCAGGGAATGCTACAACAATGGCATTTGGATGGAATATGATATCCTATCGCTTGCACTCTATCATCAGTAGAGAGTTTATTAACAAGATTCGCCAAAGGAGGATTGACCATTTACTGGGTATACAGCTCCCCCAAATATGTTTATAAGCAGCATTACGAAGAAACTTCAAGCGAGTTTGCTCCCAAGCCGATGACACAGTGAACCCCTGTGCGTGGAGCCCATTGTGCCATATTAATACCTTGTCCAGTGTTCAGATACCTCTCCCATAAGTCACACCCCCATTGTATTCGCTTCCAATATGAGAAGAACCCGATGTAACTTCTACATCAACTGTGTGAGTCCAAGGGCAGTATTAGCTTTCAGAAATCTTGACCATAATGCTTCTTTAGACCTTAATTTCCATCATAATTTGATAGATAAGGCATCCGTAACGTCCTGCAGACGTCGAACACCCAATCCCCTTCATCTTTGCTTCTAGTGATTCTTGGCCAAGCAAGCTACGATCTCTTTTGAACACCGTCCTTTGACCCACCAAAAAATTGACTGAACATGGTCTCCATCTGATTTAGAACCCCTATTGGAGGATTGCTAGCAGCTATGTAGTAAACTGGGATGGATGTGAGCACTGAATTGATAAGTGTGAGTTTATCTCCTGGTGATAATAGTTTATTTTGCCAGCCATTAATTTTTTTCTTGACTTTATCCAGCAGTTCAGAATACATGCTCATGTTTCCCTTGCTCGTAGTGATAGGGCAGCCAAGATATACAACAGGTAGATGTTGTACTTGAAAGTTAGTTATGGATTGGAGCTCCGCCACCTTATCATCTTCAATTGCTTTCGATAGAAACATAGCCAATTTGTTCCAGTTTATCCTCTGCCCAGAAATACTTTCATAGGAGTGGAGAACCTCCTTGAGCTTCTGTATAGAGCACTTGTCACCGCCAGAGAAGACGAGTACATCATCTGCATATGCTAAGTGAGTAATTCTCGGGCATCCGCTATGGGAATAGTATCCGGTAAATCCATGCTTGTTACCCAACTCTTGTAAGCTCCTCGAAAGGACTTCTGCTGCTATTATGAAGAGAGAGGGGGAGATAGGGTCTCCTTGACAGATCTCCCTAGTCGCATAGAAAAAACCCGAAAGCTTCTCCATTAATAACAGTAGAGAACCATACATTATTGACCAAATACAGTATCATGTCAATCCACTTGTTGCAGAACCCAAATCTCCTCAAACTCTAAGCAAGAAAAACCAGTTGACTCGATCATATGCTTTACTCATATCAAGTATAATGATAGCATTTCCCTCCAGTTCTTATGATACAGCATGCTCACCATCTCCTATGCAAGCACCACATTGTTCACAATCTCTCTCCCATGTACAAATCCGCTTTACTCCGAAGATATTATATGAGGAAGAATCAAGGAGAGTCTTCTGGCAAGGAGTTTAGAAAAAAATTTGTTTATCATAATACACTGGCTTATTGGCCGAAAATTCGACAGTGTTTTTGGGGCTTTGACCTTGGGAATAAGTATGATCTGTGTCGACGTAATGCTTTTTGGCAGAGTGAAACCATCCATAAACAAGTGGAGTGCTTCTTGAATGTCTTTCCTAGTGATCGACCAGCACGCCTTATAAAAGTCTGCAGTAAAGCCATCAGGCCCAGGGCAACTATGTGAATCCAAACTCCTCACCGTTTTAAAAATTTCCTGCAATGAAGCTTTGGAGCTTAGAGCTTCATTATCTTCTCTAGTAATCACTTGGGGGGATAACATTCAGTATATCTTCGCCTTGTTCTACCCTTTCTTCTTGAAACAATATTTTAAAGTAAATATTAGACGTATTTTGGATCTCCTCTTTCTCTGTGATTAGGTCTTCATTATCCATCTGAATAGAATGAATATGCAAGTTACGCTGCTTGGTAGATACACATGAATGAAAGAATCTTGTGTTCTTATCACCCTCCATATCCTATTTCATACGAGTTTCTGCCTCCAAAAATCTTCTTCAATAGACAGTCGTTGCTTCAACAGAGCCCTTACCAACTGGAGTTCTTCACGCGCTTCCCCATCTCTCTCGTATTCTACCTCAGCAGCCAGGACCCTATCTTCGGCTTTCTTAACTTCTTGAAATATGTCTCCAAAAGTGCTATAGCTCCAAGTTGTTAGAGCCTTTCTGGTAGCCCCCAACTTCATCCCCATTCTAACCAATGGGTTACTGTGGTGAGCCGATTCCCAAGCTTTCTCTACTGTAGGCAGAAAACCCTCACGCTTAAGCCAAAAAGAAAGGAAACGGAACACCTTTTTACCTCCTGACTTGGCAGGCTGGAAAGAGACTAGTAAAGGCGCGTGATCAGGCTCCATACGATTAAGGTGTTCGCAGATGGACTTGGGGACCCATGTTGTCCAGTTGCTATCAAACAACACACGGTCCAGTCTCGAGCCCTGTCTATTCTCTTTTTCTTTAGAATTAACCTAGGTGAAGCATTGTCCTTTGTAAGGAATCTCAGAAAGGCATACAGCCATTTGGAAGTTAAGAAAATTAGTCATAGAAGTTGTGTCAGGTGGCCTACCTCCAATTTTCTCATTAGGTGCGGCTATGGCATTGAAATATCCACTGACAACCCAGGGGATATTCATTCTCTGCTGTATATGAAGAAGGTGATCCCACAACTGTCTCCGTCCCTCCTTCCTAGTGTGGCCATGCACAATAGTAAAAGTAGACTTCATGGGGATAGTAGGGTGAGAAAGTAATACTGTAAGAGCTTGCTCAGAAGAGTTGAAGATGGCTATATTTACCTCGTAACGTGCCATGATCCAAATGTCTCCTTTCACGTTAGCTATCGACTGTCGAAAGCTAAGTTTCAACTGGTAGTTGAGATTTGATCAGATGACACCATGGGTTCAATTATTGCTAACACTTGAACTCTTTTGCTTCTATAAATTGATTTAATTACTTGATGGATGGAGTATTCGCCACACCTCTAACATTCCATATAAGAGCTTTAAGCATTAGGGGGGTCGTAGAGAAGGGATCGAGTGAGCTTTGCAACTGGCCGGGTGACGATTGTCTTGGGGATGTTCTTGTTGTTTTTCTTTTGCTACTGTCCATTGATGTCCGGGGCCTAATGGATCCTGTCGCCTCTTTGTCGTCTTCACTTGTCCTTTCTTCTGCCCTGTGCTTATGTTGTTCATCTTCATCTTCCACCTAATCCGCCCATGACCATCTAGCAATTCTCCTTCCTCCAATGAACCCATATCATCTCATCATTATTCTTCTCCATTAAATACAGCCCTTGTTCTGATGATTCCCTGCTCATTTTAGCAGGATTATCAATGGTTTTTGTGCTAGCTATATCACTGACGTCTGTTCTTCATTGGGATGGTGGATTTGGAGCTTCTGATTGGTTCACGTGGACGTTCGGGAGTACAACCAAGCAGGTCTCATGATCACTTGCATGGAGTCCGTGGCTAGCTGCATGTCAGGTAGGTTATCCTCCCGTTCTTTAGTGTAATAATTTCTTTCTATCTCTGTCTTGGAGTTCGTGTCATCTCCTAGCACCCTCCACTTCTTTATTTTTGTCTTTAAGATCCTTCCCTTTCTATAAGACCTTACATTATCCTTGTTGTGACCTTGGTGGTAGCATGTGAACAATAGCCAGGAATAGAGTTCATATTCCCCTTATGTAGAAAGGTTCTCCCCTTTGGCAAATTAATTCGGATAAAATGTCTTAGAGGTCTGCTAGCATCCACTTCAACAAAAATTCTTGTAGTACTAGGTCTTGATAAATTTTTCGTGGCCTTACCACCTTAAGAGGTTGCCTATACCAGACGCTATTGAGAAAAGCACATTCATAGCATAGGTGATGTGGAGAGATGGAACGATACCACGTCGGAGCAATAGGAGACTCCCTCGTAGTGCAGAAGTCTTTGGACCATCTAAAAACTCTCATGTGCTCTCGCAATATACAAACTTCGAGATCGAAGACGAAGAAAATCCTCCTCTAGGAGGGACGAATCAGAATATGTTTATGATCTTGAACTCCGACCTGAACTTCACAGTAACTTACAAGTCGATGATGGCCTTTCTAATCGCATCAATAGATGGACGGGCATGAGAGACTTTCCAATAAGGACAAACTTGAAAGGATCGATTAGCATATATAGATATATATATATATATATAGATATATATATATATATTTGGAAGAGGAACTTTATTAATGTATCAGCGCAAAATGCGAAGCCTATACAAAAGAGCGCGATCCGTGCGACATGAAAGAAACATAAAATCGGTAAGAAGACCGGACTAAGGTATCCAACTTCCTCCAAAAACTGCTCTTAGAGTTAGAGCAGAAGCTGACTTTGCTAATCTGTCTGAGAACCTCTCTGAAAATTGAGAGAACTGTAGTGTCTTTCTTCATATATGTATTGTTCTTATTTCTTTCAGAGGACCCAAATGCTGGTGGCTGCGATGATCTGGTAACCCACGGGAGATGGTTCCACTTGGCTAGAAGATCGTTGAAGCCCCTAGCCTGAAGGTTCGGATGGCATTTTCTGGAGAGGTTGTTCCACAACTGAAGGCAGATCTCCAGAGAGAAGGACGTGCTCTGCTGTTTCGGCCTGGGAGAGGAACAATAGTGGCATCTCGATGCTAGGTTTAATCTGATGGATGAGAGGAGTAGTCGGTGGGCTTACGGCATTGTGCTCTCCAGGTGATTCGACCCATGTTGTTGGGGATGCAAGATTGCCAATAAAGAGATTGTGAAAGGGGACGGCTCTCCAATTCCTCTGGCCACAACTCTGAACGAAGAAAGGAGAATGTGCCACCCTCGGTCAGGGTGCACCTGATCCCACCGTCAATGTCTCTGACCATCAAAGGTTCCGCGAGGCTGCGCCCTGAAGTATACTGTGCCAATTAGTTGATGCTCTACTGTTAGCTGTCACTGTCATAGGGTTGACTGTTTGAAATATATAGCTTTCATGAAATGAGCCCAAATTGAGTTCTTCAAGCATAACTTTCACCACAACTTCATGGAGCAAGCAGCTGCTATGTACGCTAATCTACAGAATCCCAAGCCTCCGTCGCTGGTGGGTCTGGCCATGGTGTCCCAGCTGGCCCAGTGGTGTTTTAATCTTTTCCGTCATTGTGACCCCAAAGAAGTTGGAAATGAGGGATTCTAACGATGTTAAACCTTCTTCGGAGGAGAGCAATCGCGAGGGTGTATATTGGGTTGGAAGAAAGGACATGCTTGATCAGGATCATCTTGCCGCCAGAGGAGAGGGTGGCATTGTGCCACCCTCTATTTTTCTCCTGACTTCCTTTCCTGACCAGGCCTTCAAAAATGCCCGAGTTGGACTTCCCTAAACCGCGGGCACCCAAGATATGTGAATGGCGGGTAAGCTATAGCGAAGGAGGTCATATGGGAGAGACGTTGAATGATTTCTTTGGCTTTGTGATGGTGTGATAACGCT
>JANAVB010015400.1:24593670-24940506 GCA_029216955.1 Iris pallida
TTACCCTATCCTTTTAAAAATGAACCTATGTTTTGAAAAACACCTATTTTACAAAAAGCTTCTGAAGGACTTTTAAAAAGCCAAAATGATTTTTCTCAAAATCACTGGCAGAACCTAGCAGAACTCGGCCAGAGTTCGGCCAGTTGAACGTTAGTGAACGTTTGATTTTGAACTTGGTTACCCTTCAGTTGCGGTTTGTACAAAGAGCTCTGTCAGAGTTCTGCCGAATTCTGTCAGAATTATGTCTTTGAAAAACTATAAATAGAGAAGGAATTCGATCATTTAAAATCACTAATTCACTTTCAATCTCTTCTCTTCTAAAGCTTACTTTTCTCCAAGAGTTCTCAAAAGCTTACTTTTCAAATCCCAAGCCAGTTACAATCATCTAGTCGATTTGCCAGTATGGTACGGTCTAGAAGTTTCAGAGCGGTTGTAATCAGAGGCTTGATAAGAAACAACGCTTCACAATAAAGTGGTTGAGTTCTTTGTATCAAGTGTGTCTGTCGAAGTTGCAAGGACTTCGTATAAAAACTTGTAAAATTTTTCAATAGTGGATTCAACTGGAAGCTAGAGTTCTTTCGACTGGACTAGTCCTCACAAGAGGAAAAACCAGTATAAATCTCGGTGTTTGCGTTGCCTTCTGATCACTCTTTTTTTTTGTCATTTATTTGTGATTATTTTATATCTGTGATCTAATGCTAACGAGATTTTAATTAGCAATATTTCGCTGCTACTCTATTCACCCCCTCTAGAGTATTCTGCTTTACGATTTCGTTCCTACAATTGGTATCAGAGCAGGCTCTCCATCTAGAGGTATTATATTCTGATCCCAATTGTTCCTACAATTGGTATCTGAGCGGGGGTTATACAGGTAAAGCAAGATAAAGTTGTAGTTATATTCAATTGTTTATAGATCACAGCATTACACATGGCAACTGTAAAATTCATAAGTGAAGGCAAGCCACAAATAGACCTCCACTGTTTGACGGCACAAATTATACCTATTAGAAAATACGTATGAGTTCTTCTGAAATCTCTTGATTTTAACTTATGGTCTGTAGTTATTGATGGCTATAAAAAGCCCCCTGTATAAATGTTGATGGAGTTTTAGTTGAAAAATTCCATAACAAATATACAGAGGAGGAAAAAAAAAGGCTAGTCTTGACGCACGTGCTATAATGCTCTATTTTGTGCTTTAGAAAGAACTGAATTCAACAGGGTGTCTACTTGCACAACATCAAACGAAGTATGGAAACTTCTCGAAGTAACCCACGAAGGAACAACACAAGTCAAGGAGTCAAAGATTAGCAGACTTACTCAGGAGTATGAGCGTTCAAAATGATGCCAAGTGAATCAGTCACTCAGATGTTTACAAGGTTCGAGATTGTAAATATTTTGTCTTCACTAGGCAAGGATTACAGTAACCATGAGAAGATTCGTAAACTTCTACGAGCCCTTACAAAGAACTGGATTCCAAGGCTACAGCAATCATTGAAGGGAACGACCTCTCAACAATGTCTCTGGAAACATTCATGGGTAAGCTACTCACTCACGAGTTAGAACTTCAAGACTTTGAAGATGCTACACTAAAGAAGAAGTCAGAGAAGTCGATCGCTCTCAAGGCTCAATATAAAAGAACTGTCGAAGACGACTCTGATGACAGCGACTCCGACTCTGAAGATCAAGCTCTTCTAGTAAAAAATTCAAGAAGTTCATGAGATTTAACAGGAGAACAAAAGACAACAACAACAAAAATGAGGAAGATCCTATTTGCTACGGATGCAAGAAGAAAGGACACATGAAGAAAGACTGTCCAACAACATCATCATCAAAGAAAAATAGCAAATATGACAAAGGCTACATGAAGAATATACATCAAGGAAGTACGCCAACACAAGCATATGGCATGAAAGTGAAGCCAGCGACTCAGAAGACGAACAAGCAGATGACGCTGCAAATGTATGCTTGATGGTTTACGATCAGGTAATCATCCTCTATTTGACCCTTATGATGATTTCACCTTTGAGCAACTAGGAGAGGCTTTCAGTGACCTACTAAATGATTACCGAAAACTGCATAGTAAATATGAAACCTCTAAGAAGGTACTCAAAGAGTACAAAGGTAAAATAGGAAGACTTACCGACCTACTAGATCATGTTAGAGATATGACTCTTCAAATGAGTCTGGTGAGCTTTCTTCTATTAAGTTGTTGTTACACGAGACTGTTAAGCTATCCGAAGAAAAAGACCAAACTATTATCCAGTTAAAGGAAGACCTATCTAAGGAGAGAAAGAGTCTCCAGTGTGCACATGTCAGATTAGAATCACTTACATCTGACTATACTAGATTATATGAAACTTCCAAAAAGTTAGAAATTAGTTTAGGAAAACGGCCTGAAGTTGCTGCTTCCTATTCTAACACGTGTCAATTACCGAATCATCGGAACACGCCCGACACTGCCAGACCAAATCATACCAAAACTATGCCTAAGAAGACTAATAGGCAAGCATTCTTCTATACTAGAAAACCAAAACCTACCAATCATGCACCTCATACTATTTTCAACACTCAACATGCTAAATGTCATTATTGTGGCCTCATTGGTCATATATTTTCTGCATGTAGAATTAGAAAGTTAGTAGATTTAAATATTTATGCATGGATACCAAAAACTAACCAGTCAGGACCCTACAAGAAATGGGTACCAAGAGTTTTATCTTCAAATTATTTTGTAGGTGGGACGTCCTTCACATGCTAGGAGCAAATGGATCCTCGACAGCGGTTGCTCATGGCACATGACCGGTGACGCTTCATTATTCGCAACACTGTCGAAGAGTAATAAAGAAGGATACGTCTTTTTCGGTAATAATTTAAGAGGGTACATAATCGTTATCGGTGACATTGGTAAGGCTCCCTATCTAATGATTAAAGATGTTTGTCTAGTTACCGAGTTAAAATATAATCGGCTCAGCATAAGCTATTTAGCTGATCACGGTTATGGTATTAACTTCGTAAAAGATAAATGTACTATAATTGATAGTTCAACTGGTAGTATTATATTTGAAGGTATAGAAGACAACATATATGTTTTCTATTTGTTGGAAGATGCTAACAAAGTAGGTAGATGTTTGATGGCCAAAAGCGTTCAGAGTCAACTATGGCATATGAGACTCGATCATGCAAACATGGATACAATTTTAAGACTATCTACAAAGAAGTTGGTATGCGGCTTACCGGATATTTCTTTCAAGAAGGATACGGTATGTAGTGAATGTGAAAAGAACAAAGCTACCAAATCCGTATTCAAATCCAAGAATGCTGTAAGTACCATTAGACCTTTACAACTGTTGCATATGGACTTATTTGGACCAAGTAGAATTGCTAGTCTAGGTGGTAAGTTATATGCATTTGTAATTGTAGATAATTTTTCTAGATATACATGGGTTTATTTTCTTGCACGCAAGAACGATGCATTAGCAGAATTCGTCACCTTTTGTAAGAAAGTATAGAATGAAAAAGGGTTCATGATTACTCGTATTCGTAGTGATCATAGCGGCAAATTTGAGAATGCAGAATTCAAGCAATTTTGTGACACACACGCTTATCTGCATGAATTCTCTTGCCCTAGGACTCCGCAACAAAATAGAGTTGTGGAACGTAAGAACAGAACTCTATCTGAAATGGCTAGAGTAATGTTTAAACCAGTTTAGTCTACCTAGATACTTATGGGCTGAAGCTATAAATACAGCGTGCTACATTCTCAATAGTGTTCTAATTCGACCTATATCGAAGAAGACTCCCTATGAACTATGGTTTGATAGAACACCAAATGTTTCATATTTCCAGATCTTTGGTTGTAAATGTTATATTCTTAATACTAAAGATAATTTGAGTAAATTTGATGAAAAGGCCGATGAAGGTATATTTTTAGGTTATACAGTAAAGATCAAAGGATATAGAGTCTTCAACAAAAGAACCATGATCATCGAAGAATCTATCAATGTCAAGTTTGATGAGCTAAATCAACACTTAGACGATGATGACAATGAAGACTTAATCACACCAAGTACAGCTACTGTAAAACCTTCACACAAAGATGCAGAACCTTCACATCAGGCATCAGATGAACCTCCAAGCAAAGAAGTCGAAACTAGCAATCTTGAGACTACACCAAAAGAAATAAGATTCTTGGCTAATCATCCAAAGGACTTGGTAATTGGTGAGATTACCATGGGTGTAAGTACTCATTCCTCGAATAAAGATATAGTTTCTTGTGTTGCTTTTGTTTCGCAGTTTGAACCCAAAAATATTGATGAAGTATGTAGTGATAATTTTTGGTTAGATGCTATGCAAGAGGAATTAAACCAATTAGAACGGAATCAAGTTTGGGAACTTGTTCCCAAGCCCATTGATCATCCGGTCATTGGCACCCGATGGGTATTTCGAAACAAACTGAACGAGAATGGTTTAGTGACTCGTAATAAGGCTCGACTCGTAGCTCAAGGATACAATCAAGAAGAAGGTATCGACTATGATGAGACTTATGCCCCAGTTGCGAGATTAGAATCCATTCGCATGTTATGTGCATTTGCATGTTTTTATAATTTTAAGTTATTTCAAATGGATGTCAAAAGCGCATTTTTAAATGGTTTTATAAAAGAAGAAGTTTATGTAGCTCAACCTTCCAGTTTTACTGATTTCAAATTTCCTGAATATGTTTTCAAGTTGAAGAAAGCCTTATACGGTTTGAAACAAGCCCCTCGTGCTTGGTACGATCGTTTAAGCTTTTTTCTACTTGATAACGGTTTTTCAAAGGGAAAGGTTGACACTACATTATTTATAAAATCTTTGAATAATAATATTCTTTTGATTTAAGTCTATGTAGATGATAGTATTTTTGGATCTACTGATGAATCTCTTTGTCAAGAATTTTCAAAGTATATGCAGAATGAGTTTGAGATGAGCATGATGGGAGAGCTGAAATTCTTTCTCGGACTGCAAATCAAACAAACCAACAATAAGACATTCATAAATCAAGCTAAGTACACAAAGGATCTATTAAAGAAGTTCGATATGGAAGTAGCAAAGCCATTTAGCACTCCAATGGCGACTTCAACCAAGCTTGATATTGATGAACAAGGCAAACCTGTCGACATATGTAAGTATCGAGGTATGATCGATAGCTTGCTATATTTAACTGCTAGTCGACCAGACATTATATTTAGTGTTTGCTTATGTGCTCGCTTTCAAGCTAATCCTAAGAAATCATATTTGTGCGCAGTTAAGCGTATCTTCCGATACCTTAAAGGCACTTCTTCTGTCGGCTTATGGCATCCCAAAGACCTAACCGATTATTCTGATGCTGATTTTGCCGGATGCAAAGTAGATAGAAAAAGCACTAGCGACACATGTCATTTCCTAGGAAAATCTCTAGTCTCTTGGTTTAGTAAGAAGCAAAATTCTGTTGCATTATCAACAACCGAAGCTGAGTATATCGCCGCAGGACATTGTTGTGCACAAATTTTGTGGATGAAACAAACTTTAGAAGACTATGGATTAAATTTTACACACATACCCATTTTTTGTGACAACATTAGTTCTATTAATTTGACTAAGAATCCAGTATGTCACTCTCGTACTAAATATATCGAGATTCGACATCACTTTCTTAGAGATCATCAACAAATAGGGATATAGACCTTGTATACATAGACACACAGAATCAATTAGCTGACATACTCACAAAACCTCTAGCGGAAGATCGTTTCAATTATTTACGTCGAGAATTAGGAATTTTAGATATCAATAATATTAATTAATTTTGTTTTATTAATTAATTTATTCGATACTCAAAAACTATTTTCGAGACAAGCCTAAAAAGATTCTGTCTGTCACCACGACTATGGTCGAAGCGAAACGGTACTTAAGAGTTTTCCGGTGAACCTCCGTTAGCTGGGTCAGTACTCCTACAGCTAATCTGAGACAAACGCTGAGTAAAGAATATTAATTTATAAAATAATATTATTTATATTATTTTGAGATTTAAAATTATTAAACTCTAAATTAAATATTTGAAACAAATTAATGAAAAAGATGTGGCCTCATTGTTTTTTTTTTACACATATATAGCCAGGCAACCCTTGGCGAATTCGGCCAGAGTTCGGCTGGGTATATATATGTACCAGCCAAAACCCGAGGCTCCCATCTTCTCATTCTTCCAAACTACATCAAACAGCAGCAGCAGCGCCCCAAAACCCTAGCTCTTCTCCACCTTTATTCTTCCAATCCATGTGGAGATCTTCGTCCAAACTTTGGATTCGTGCGAAGAATTTCGTCTTCTACAACATATCCAATTCTCGGAAGGTATAATTCCTTCTCTCCTCCACTTTTCAATTATTAGGGTTTCTATATTTTTTGGGATAGAATGTCTAAGGGATTCAATCCTTTCAAGAGGAAGAAGACCGATGCCAGTGAAGAGGTATCGTCTTCGGATCCGCATACGGATTCCTTCTTTTCTTTGGTCCAATCGGATGACGGTGCATCGGACGAGTTTTACTTCGAAACTCCCGACCAAGCCCTATTGTGGTATGCCAATTTCATTATGCGTACTATTTGTACCCGATCTCCGATCAAGTGGACTGTCTTTCCCGACCACTGTCCTTACTTTGAGGTATTAGGGTTACAACACTTTGTTTCTTTACAATTTCCTATAGCTACTAATGCCATTAGATTATTTTATTATAATTTCGTGTTAGACACTTTTACAGCGAGAACACGTGTCGGAGGGATAGATATCGAGTTTACTGATGAAATGTTAGCAGAAATCCTTGGTATTCCAAACGAAGGTGTCCCGCTTGATGACATCACTGATTTCGATTTTTCTGATGGTACGACTTTCGTTAGTTTCAAGAATGAGCTTTGTGCGCCCGTACGTGCTCATCCTGGAAAGTTCAAGGCCAATAACTTAAACTTGTTTAACTACGAATTACATTGCATCATCTATTCTACTTTACCTCCAAAATTCACTTACAAAGATGATGTCACTGCACTTGAGCTCTCTGCTCTTTATCACATTCTTAAGGGGATTCTTTTTTCTGCCCCTAAAACTATTATTCAGATGATGGGTAGATATCGCGGAAGAGACCTCAACCTCTCTTATGCGATGATCATCACTAGCATCTTTCAGAGATTTGATATTGATCTATCCTTTTGTGCTGTTGACCCTGAGCCCAAGTTTCTCAAACTCTCTCGTCGTAGTATTGCCACTGTTCCTCCACCTACTGCACCTGCTCCTCCTGCACCTACTCCCACAGCACCTGGTCCTCCTCAGTCCTAGCCTATGACATTTGAGGGTATTCATCAGTACCTATCAGATCTGTAGTCATTCTATGTTGACACTTTCAGGGAACGTGAGTTCCGTGACGTGACTCGGTTCCAGGCTATTGCCAACTCCTTCGCCGATCTGAGATTTGCACAGACAGGTCACTCAGCTAGCTCTCTAACTCGCGACCCCTTTGTTTCTGGCTATCGCGTTGATGATGAGGCGGTCCACTCTCTATTCCAGCCAGGGAATGCTTACGATTGGTATCGTACTTCTGGTGCCACTCATACTTCTGGAGCTGGTTCATCTGGACATGCTGGCACTGCAGCCGATGATGATGAGGATGAGGATGATGATTTTTAAGATGTTATTCATATTGAGACTGATATTTTGTCTTATGTTTACTTGGAAATGCTCCGACATTCTAAAATTTTATCAGTACTCTTATTTTAGTTATTATCTGCGACTCATCATAGACATATTTTTATTATGCCTCAGTTTGGCTTATATTTCACTTAGTTTATTATTTCAGTATTTTATTTGTTTCAGCTTTACTATAGCATTATTACTCTTTATGCTTCCATATAAACTTCCTGTGACAAATACCATGCCTGTGTTGTCTATACAATATTTTTTTAACTGCCTTTGATGAATGTTTTATATATATTTCTTGTGTTTCTTCACTGTTTGTTACTTATGCATTTATTGCAGGGGAGCTTTCTCTTTTGCAATTATTTTGCTAAGTGACAACGGGAGAGAAATAGGATCTAACATCTTTATGAATGTAGGTTATGAACAATTTTTCTTTTCTCTGGTATTACATATTTTTGAATTGATCCATACTTAGATGTTATATCGGCAAGGTTTGTCAATTATAAAAATACGGGAGATTGTTGGCCCATTGGTCATGGTCAAACCTGATTTTAATAATTGATCAAACTCTGTCTCGATATAAATGTAAGTCAATTCAGATGTTTACCTACGACCAGATGTTTACCTACGATGTTTTGGACACTGCTCAACGATGGTTATCTACGATGTTCAAGACTGAAGCTGTTTACCACTCCAAATGTATTTCCGTCAAAGCAATGTAATTTTTTATTTTATTGAGTCAAAGAATACATTGTACACCAAGTCGTACTGGCAAATAGGCTGTCCGGAATCGTTTTTCAAAATCACCCTATCCTTTTAAAAATGACCTATGTTTTGAAAAATACCTAGTTTACAAAAAGCTTCTGAAGGAATTTTCAAAAAGCCAAAATGATTTTTTTTCAAAATCAACTGGCAGAACCCTAACAGAACTTGGCCAGCGTTCGACCAAGTTGAACGTTAGTGAACGTTTGATTTTGAACTTGTCACCCTTCAGTTGCGGTTGTTACAAAGAGCTCTGTCAGAGTTCTGCCCGAATTCTGTCAGAATTCTGTCTTTGGAAAAACATAAATAGAGAAGGATTTCGATCATTTCAAATCACCAACTCACTTTCAATCTCTTCTCTTCCAAAGCTTATATTTTCTCCAAAGAGTTCTCAAAAGCTTACATTTTCAAATCCCAAGCCAGTTACAATCCTCTAGTCGATTTGCCAGTGCGGTACGGTCTAGAAGTTTCAGAGCGATTGTAATCAGAGGCTTGATTGAAGAAACAACTCTTCACAATTGAAGTTAGTCGAGTTCTTCGTATCAAAGCTCGCGTCTGTAGAAGTTGCAAGGACTTCGTATGAAAACTTACAAAAATTTTCAATAGTGGATTCAACTGAAAGCTAGAGTTCTTCCGACTAGACTAGTCCTCGCAAGAGGGAAACCAGTATAAATCTCGGTATTTGCGTTTGCCTTCTGATCACTCTTTTATTTCTGTCATTTACTTTGTGATTATTTTTATATCTGTGATCTAACTGCTAATGAGATTTTTAATTAGCAATATTCCGCTGCCTACTCTATTCACCCCCCTCTAGAGTATTCTGCTTTACGATTTCATTCCTACATAATTGAGTGGCAAACTAGCGACATATGCTAGTGGGCTTCGAGTAGATCACAACCATATATTGGGTCGAAAGATTCGAGTCAAGGTTGAGTCTCTAATTAAAGTCGAGAAGTATACCGGTATTATAGTAAGGGTCATAGCTAGTCCTTTTGACCTGAAAGTCGTACCATAAAAATAGAGTACAAGGGGGACGTGTTTGAGTGGGACATGTTATACCTATATGAAGGTGGACTCGTCTAGATCTTGCATATAAAATTTGTTGGAAGGTAACCGCTGGTCTCGCGCTCCGATTATTAATGACACAATCGGGGACACAAAATGATCTGAATGGAAAGTGGGAGTCCTTGGGGCACTAATTATCATCCTGTGGAAATTATTCTAAATAATCGGTAATCCTTGTATATCCCAAAATTTTAGAGGGCTTACAGTCCACTCACCTTAGAAGCTAGGACATGGTCTTAGGAATAATGAGGTTAGAAAAATTCCAAAGTTCGGGTATTGTACCTCGACTCTTGTTAATAAAGAATACGGCACGGCGTAACGGAATACGGTAGATATAAGTCAAGTCAAGGATCGTTCCTCAGTAGTTGGAAAATGAGTGTGTACAATGACACATGGTCGATAAAATAGAATAACCTACTCACCCACAGTATATAAGAGTTTTCGACGGGGTAACCAACTCTAAGGCACATCTTATGAAAAGATTCTAACAACTGAGTCGGAAATTTCTATTTGTGTCAAGCCTGTCAGACTATTGTCATAAGGGTTCTAGTGGTATGGGCTGTAGTGACCATGTATTGCTGTTGATAAATGGTTGTTCATAATATGACAGAGTATTTAAGCTATGGTATTGGCTAAGCTGGTGACTGTGGTGTTCCAACACTAGTTAGGTCTTAATAATAAGATTTACATAACTAGGGCAATACTTGTTGGAAACCAATCTCGGGATGAGTGCCTACCATAGTCACGGTAAATGATTTTCCTTACCTTTATCTATTCATCTCATGTCTAACTGTGGGCTTGGTCGAGGAAAGATTGATTTAAGGCTCAAGGGTTGCTAGTTAAAGCAAGCTTCAAGCATTGATTAGAGACTCACGATGTTTGGTTTCTTGATAATAGATAGTTTCCTGGGTTGGCATTTTGACGAAGGTAAAACTTTAATCATTTCAGATTCAGATGGTTAGGAGGCCCCAATAGCAGTTCGAGGGTCGAGAGGAGAATGAGTAACTCAAAGCAAGGTTCTAGTCACATGGCTGGCCGATGGTAGCTACACTTGTGTATACAACTATCATAGCCATAGGGATACTCTGTATCTATCTACCAATTATGAGCTTTCGTCTTTCCAAATCAATGAAGGACAAAAACAATAAAGAGTTCAAGAAAGATGTCACTGAATACAATTTTGTGGTTCAAAGGCGAATGTATAATTCAAGAGGAATTATCAATACAGTCGCGGATGAGATCCTAGTGACATCTACATCTCAATCCACGTAGGTTAATCAGAGGGAGAGCGAACCGGGTGCACTACGGTTGATCAGACCGTAATACACCGATTCTGATTAGACAATATGTTAGTAGGCGTCCCCACTAAACATATGTCTTGAATCAAGCTCGAGAACAGAGTGAGCTTGCAAAACTAGGTTGTAATAGCAGCATTGGTTAAGATAGTCAAAATACAAGTATGCAAGATTTTTGAAAGGAGGCACAAGTAGTTCGAGTTTTGTGAGAATCAAAACCTTATCCGGTGTTCTTGCTTATACAACATTCCTACTATCTTCTTATCCATAAAGCCTTGGTCGACTAATGGGTTATGGACCTCTAAATTCTATATTCCAAGTAAACCTATTAGTGTCAGTCAATTACCTCGCCAATAGATCACAAGGACCACAGAATACTAGGTTGGGAGACATGCTATCCATCTTGCAAAACTTCCACTAGTATTAGCTTTGGATCTTATGGGACGTACAGGGCATTTCACTATCCTCTATAGTATCCTAAACTTGTAATCATATCTGAAGTCATTTTACCGAGGATTATTCCTTGCCCGTATACCCTGGCTGTGGTAAACCCTTGGTTTTGTGATTCAGATGTGATATGCTATCAGATACTCTGCCTTATATTGACACAAGGGTAACTATGATCAAAAGAGGACCACTAGCCATAGTTTAGCAATATTCTATAAACTATATGCTCTTAAACTAATTTCAACTCTAGGGGTCGTGCCTTGCCAGTGTGCTGCTGGCTGCAGTGACTCCATAGTCTCTATAACTCAAATAAATGGCGACAGTGTGCTGCTGTCCTGCCATTATGAGTTAACTAATCATTCCTTTAACTACATCTGTAAAAGTTCATGAGCTTCTAGAGATTCACACAAGATGACTATGAAATAAAGCGTAAGTATTTGTCATATCAGTCGCAACCCTTAAAATAAAAGTTCAACATAGAGGAATTAACTGAAGACAAAAGGATTACAAACATTCTAGTATCTATTTCATGTGTATTCAAACCATTGAGAAAAACCTTGAATCGAAACCAACTCGAGGTCCATATATGGATAACAAAATCAAAAATTATATAAAATAATGATTCTTAGGGCAACTAGGAATTAAATAGACAATTCGGACTAGGATATGGGGATGATATCTAAGAGACAAAGAGAAGGAACTGAACAATTTATCAAGGTTAGATCATTAATCCTAGGAAGCCTGGTCTCACCAAGTGAATAATCTATCCCCATTAGATCATATCGTCATATCAAGAGGTAATAGTGTACCTATGGTGACCTGACAATCTATCAAAATTAATAACTCCTCATCTAAATTGCATGGCCTAGACTACCCATCGGTAAATTTATATAGGGGACTCCTAGTCCTAGTCATTCTCTTAAATCAAATTAATCCTAACTCGTGAATGAGCATTTCCTAGTCGCAGGCTCGCAATTGTACGATTAACTTAAGTACTATCACGAGTTCGTATGATTTACAAAAACTGACCTGCATGGGCCACCACAAAAACTTGTCACGACCCGCACCCATTTTTTTGGATACGAGACGTGTCCAAGCCAGCCTACGCCGCAGAGTCGGCAGTAGAACGCTGTCACGGCCAAGATGCTCAAAATTACAAATAATGCTCATTCACAAAATTAAGTCAATTTATAATATTCACAAGTTTTACATTTGCTGAAAAATATAAACTTGTACAAATATTGGAATGACTATAACTCATCTATCTAGCTAGTCTTTAGGCTTTTTGTCTACAAGTACACCCGTCACTCCCATGCTAAGGGAATCCATGGCTAACCTGAAAAATATTAGTTTTCAGTAAGGAATTGAATGAGTACAATTCACTGAATGCAGTTTTAATATATGAAAATGACTATATAACAGAGGTTAGCCTTTAGACATATGATTCATAAAATAAAATAAAGAAAGACAGAATAAAACTGAATACTAAGAACAGAAAATAAAATACAATAAAATACTCACCAACTGACCTACTGAAGTACCTTTGGTATGTGATCGGTCTCGGGACAATTATGCAACACGGTCTACACGGTCTAAAGTTACACGGTCTGCAGTTACACGATCTACACGAATATACTGCAATAAAGAAATAATGTCTACAAAAATAATAATCACGGTCTACACGATCTATATAGTATAAATGCAGTAAATATCACGGTCTACACAGTATAAATACAATAAATATCACGGTCTACACGGTCTACAAGATATAAATGCAATAATAATCACGGTCTACACGGTTTAAAGTCAGATCACACATCGTTGGTACTTCATCCTCCCGACACAACAAGGAACAAAATTAACATAAAACTGAAATCACATATCTATCGACTAAACACTGATGAATAGTAAAGATCAATAATGAAAACAAACAATAAACTGTACTCGCCTGTGGTCCTTTGTTGGTGAAACCGATAGTCCAAACCACTCAGTAAGCCACAAAAGTCAAAACTCGTACAACAGTCTCCAGATGCTGAAATAGACATTACCAATATTCTTAGAATAGCAAAATTAGCTAGGATTGCCTGTCCTTAAGTCCAATTCTGGACAGAGGGGCAAAACGGTAATTTCGGGTCAAAACGGTATCCGCCGTTGGACCCGCTTTGCACCGAAAAGTATGCCAAAGTCAATGGTCTCTAAAGTTGTCATACTACATGTCTACGAATTCGTTTTGATAATACGAACCCAACCGTATGTCCAGAGTTGGATTCTGGCAGGCCGTGCACAAAATCGTCCGTTGAATCGGACCGTGGGGCCCGCAAAACGGCGATCCAATCAACTGTCTCGGAATCGGACCAAACTTGGCATACCGGATCAGAAAAATGATATGGTCTTGCTGGCGCAAGTTTTGTCTCGAACTGACGTGCGTGCATAAAGTAATTGAAAAATTTGCACAGAGGTCGATACAGTGAATTTTAACGGATACGCATCAAATTCGTCGTGCACACGCGACCAATTTGAATTCTGTCAAAGCCCATACGTCCATGAAGCCGTTACGCAACTTTCGATGCTTTCGGTTCACAACCACGTCGCCCAGATTGGCGGAACGCACGTCGTATCGAAGAGTTTTTTATAATTTTTAATATTTTAAAACAGGTTTTTCCTAATATTTGGGGACTTTTTATTCGGCACCCAATACATGAATTCAGAAACGAAAAGAAGGGTTTCCATCTCTTATGTATTGTCTATAAGTGTCTTTAAATAGAATTTCAAAATCGTGCATGGGTTGGGAGAAAACTGACCGCGAACTAGAGTCGTTGGACTGAGTTTTACTCTGTTTACAAGCATGTTTTTCGTGATTTTTGACTTGATTTCCTTGACTATCTAATTCGATTTGTTCTAAACGAATTAAAAGGACTAAGATTTGGATAGGTTGATGACGTACCGGTGAAGACGGTTTAAAAAACCATATCTCGGAGACGGAGAAATCCTTCCGTGCAATTGGATGTTGCAACTGTTGTTGCTGCCCTCGCTATTCTGTTTTGACGCGCGCAGCCTGGGTTCGACGGCAGTTCCCGGCCGCGCACGGTGGCTTCGACTGCGGCGATCGGCCGTCCAGAGTGCTGGGGCTAGGTTAGGGTTTTGGTTGAAGTTGAGAAACCCCTCTCTCATGCATATATAAGGATGTAAGTCGGGTTTTTTTTCCGCTCGAGTTGGGTACTTGTGCTCGGTTTGTACATTAGAGGGGGGTCGGGTTTGAATGTGGGAACGAGAAGCTACTCGGCTGGCCTGGCCCGTGTGCTGCCGTGGTTTAGCTAGGCTGGTGCTTGTGTGTGGGTTTATCTTTCCCTTTTTTTTTCTTTATTATTGATATACTTATATATATCTATATATATATATATATATATATATATATATATACTCATATACTTATATAATATAATATCCATAAAATCTAAATAAAACGCATTATTATCCATTCCTAGCGTAGAACCCATTTACATAAATACGAATATATGTATAACATTTATTTGCCAAAATAATTTAACCAGAAATAATAAAATAATGTTATATATTAATAACCTCAATTATATTGATAATAAAAATAAAAATAATATCAATAATAATAATAATAAAGTAATTCAATAAATCCATAATGTTGTATATACCATTTTGTATAATCTAATAATCCCAAAATATACAAGGACTTACTTTATACAAGTGTCACTGAATATCGACTAAATAATGATAATTATAATATTTAATTACGAATACTAGAAAATATTTATTAAATCATTAAACGAAATACAAC
Source organism: Iris pallida (assembly GCA_029216955.1). Taxonomy (NCBI): domain Eukaryota; kingdom Viridiplantae; phylum Streptophyta; class Magnoliopsida; order Asparagales; family Iridaceae; genus Iris; species Iris pallida. The sequence continues at coordinate 24,608,744 of JANAVB010015400.1, forward strand.
ACACTCATACCAATTTACATCAACACGAATGTCATTAGACGTGCCGCATGACCTACATGGGCTTGGGCTTGTCTTGGGTCCAATCTGGACTAATTCGGTACAGCCGGTTTCCCTAAAATACAATAATATAAATAATAAATAAATAAGTCTTCGATAAGGGTTAAGTCGCATCTTGGCCTAGTTTTTCTAGTTAGGACATCGTTATTGCTCGGTCTTCCCTACCAGGGCTAATACACTAGTCAAAGCACGCCATTGCACTACTCGTACCACGATTTTCAGTCACTGTGTACTCCAAAACCCCATCATGGCTAAAATCATCTACCGTAATAATTAACTAAATAATTATTTATAAATTCTAAAAATCATAATTTAATTTAAATAAATAAATAAAATATATTATAAAAATTTTGGGAAGAAGGGTTACAGCCGGAGATGCAGGTGAGATTACCCATGGATACTGACGGCCACTGACGTTCTGCGAAACGTTATGCTCTTACTGGGCCTCTAGTGCCCCAAGGGGGGATCATGTCATTCCTATTTTAGCCAGAGCCCATGCGTTGGAGGTTTGTTCTTAAAACTGCATTCACTTAGATTGGTTAGGCTACCTTATCTGTTAAGTATGAGTACTTTTGGTTTGGGTACTTATATCTGACCATGGCTTGGAACAGTAACTTGTCACGGACTAGTTTGCCACATCTTGTCTTTGTTTGGTTGTAGGTGTTGCTTACTACTCCGATAAGAAGGTACTGGATCTTGTTGTGGTCCGAAAACCATATTGGATTTGTGACTTGGAAAGATACTGCACCGTAGGTTAGTGTGCCATCTCATGTCCTTGTTTGGTTGGGAGGATGGTACGCTAATTCAAAGGTGGGTATTGGACCATGTTATGATCCGATTGACTTATTATTGAGCAGTATTTATTCAATTTATATGGCATGATATTATGTATCTTATTACGTCCCTCTGAGGACCTGGTGATCTCTCCAGGTGTGTGCTTTTATCTTTTCATATGTGTTCTAGCCGAGGCGTTATCTTCTCCATTCCTTCGAAAATGATGTGTCTGGGATCTTTCTTGCTACCTTTACTAATCATTTCACATGTCATATACTTCTTTTCATTAAAATAGTTGGTAGTGGATTACACTACCAAAATACAGGCAAATAGAGACTGAAAATTAGCGACGGCGTAATCAGTCGCCAACTAGCGACCGACAAGCGACTTACGGGCGACGGATTTTTTCACTTAAATTTTTTATAAGTTTAGCGACGGATCAATGACCATTTAGTGACGGAATATGTCAACCGACTGATTAGCGACAGATATATACGTCGCTAAGCTGCTGTTAATGTCAAAACGGAAGGATTAATTTTTATTCTAAATTTTTTCATAAAGGTAGCGACTAACGAGCGACTACTTAGTGACATTTCCATGTAGCGACAGCGTAGCGACGAAAAATTTTCGTCGCTAATTTGCTGTAAAAATTTGAATGTTACTTAAATTTCAAAAATTTACCAATCTCTCTCTCACTCTCAAAATCCTTCAATCTCCTCCCCTCTCCCCCCTCCCCCCGACCGGCGATCACCCCCCCCCCCGACTGCGGCCCCTTCCGGCGACCCCCCTACGGCGCCCTCCCCCACTCCAGCCCCCTCCCTCTTCTCCTCCTCTGATCGAACCCCCTAACCACCCCCTCTTCTCCTCCTCCGTCGAGCCCCCACCTCCGGCGACCACCTCCCTCCGATGTGCTCCCCCACTCCGTCCCCCCTCTTCTCCTCCTTCGAATCCCCGTACACCCTCCCTCTTCTTCTCCTCCGTCGTGCCCCCCTCCGGCGACAACCCCCTCCGGCGTCCCCCCTCCGGTGCCCCACCCTCCGACGTCCCCCCTTCTCCGAGATCCTCTCCGTGACCAACCTCTTCAAGGTTCGAAACCCTAAACCCTAATTTGTATTTATTTTTATTTATGCTTTATTTGTGTTTTCTCAACATGTTCTAGGGTTTCAATTTCAATTTTGTGTTTGAAATTTATCGGTATAGTAGTGGGTATAGTAAATAAATAGAAATTTATCGATATAATAGTTTTAGAAATTTGACGGGACACGGACACGAAATAAATAGGTGTAGTAGTTTTAGATTACCAAGGTAATTGATTGATCAATGCGATATATACTTGAGTATCAATTTGATACTTGATTATCAACGTGATACCTAATTATACTAGGTTTGTTTTATGAGTAAATGTACGTGAGGGGTACATCATACCAAGTTATACTAGGTTTGTTTTATGATACCAAGTGATATATAGCATCTTAATTCTTGGTGCAGAATCATTCACGTGGATTAGAACAATGAGTCGATACTTACTTGACTGTTCGTGGATGTACAATCTGCAACATGAGAGTATGATTGGCTTGACGAACGATTTCAAGGCGGGCGTCGAGCAATTTCTCATATATACAAGTAGTCATGCCGATTTCATGGATGAAAGGCACATAAAGTGCCCTTGTGTCAAATGTAAGAATATACCATTTAAAGAGGTGTCACTCGTGAGAGAGCACCTTTACAAGAAGGGTTTCATGCTGAACTACAACGTGTGGATTAATCAAGGAGAATCTTCGGCTTCGTAATCTCAGTCCTTCTTCAATATCGAGGTGAGAGATTCTACTCTCGGAGATCATTTTGAATATCGGCAACCAACAAACTTGGCACGTGAGATGGTATTAGATTTTGCTGTGGCACGTGAGGATCCGAATCCTGATGCAAAAGAGTTCTACGATATGTTCAAGCATGCTGATACTCTATTATATCCGGGTTGTGATTCTCATTCGGTATTGTCGGTGGTGATGCGGCTGTTGAACCTTAAATTTGATTTTAACTTACCGCAAGAATGCTATGACCGGATAATTCAGGTTGTAAGAGAGTTGTTGCCAAAAGGATCAAATTATTTGCCTGAAAGCTTCTACAAGTCGAAGATGATGATGCGAAAACTCGAATTGGGCTACAAGAAGATAGACTGCTGTCGAAATGGTTGCATGCAATACTACAAGGAGAACAGTGATAAAGACAAATACATTTTTTGTAGTTTCCGTCGCTACATGCCTGGAAAATTTACTTTGCAGGCTACCAACGGAATATCGACTGTAGTTTCCGTCGCTAAGGTTCTAAAAAATATTATATTCTAGTATAGCGACTGAATAGCAACATAAATTTTACTTACTATTTCGTCGCTATGTTCCTGTCCGACACCAAAAGCGTATCGAAAATATCTTAGCGACATAATTTTTCGTCGCTAGCCCGTCACTACTCTCATGCTGAATTATGCCGCTGCAATGTCGGTAGTTCGTCGGTAACTATAGCGACAGAGTTTTTGTCGCTATTACGTCGTATTTTCCAATAAATAGTGTGTCGCTAAATGCGTCACTAATCGGTCACTATTTTCGATAAACTAGTGACTGATTTAAATTAGCGACACGTGATTTCCCGACAAACCATTTTCGTCGCTAATATGTCGCTATTTGGCTTTAGCGACGGAAAAAACGACTTTTAGCGACGGATTCCACCGTCGCTAAAAGCCTATTTTTTGTAGTGATTTGTCTTCGCCCAACATTTTGTACATTGATAATTCAACGTTGATTTATGACATTATCTTTTATTCTTTTATTTTGTGGATGAGATTAGATTACTTTTGATTTTTACTGCATTTTACAGCTTAGGTATACATACGACGATCCCATATATTGGAATATACTTCGTATGTATACAGCTGACATGTCTACGTATCTAGTCCAATGTATTTTGGGACTGGGCATTACAGAGTGAGTATTGACGATTAGTTGAGTGGCTTGAACCCTAAGTGGTGTATGGACCATCTTAAAAATTGTTCGAGCAAAATTAAGGATTTACGGGTAGCAACGAGTGTATCAGCAAGCGATGTTATCGTGCAAAGCCTTAGAACGAGTAACAATTAGATGGACGTAATTTCGAGAGTCTCAAACGAGATATCATTCGGGCGATTGTGAATGTGTAGTGCAAGTTACAAAACAGTTAAAGAGAGATTCGGAACGATAAAATAAATGGAGGTCTTGTTCGAGAAAAACTAGTGGATCGTATACGTGATTTCGAATTTAGTCAAATAGATCAAAACTTGAGTTGAGGTGAAATACTCATATAGATGAGATTAAAAATAGCATGACCGGAAGATAGCGTGCATGAATGCTGGTTTGAAGATACGAGAATGACTAAGGATTTGGAATAGATGTTGATCCATGACTTGAGTTAGCATAGAACGATGTGAATTGAGAAATTATGTTGCACAACTCGAATTTCATTACACTACAAGAAAAATGGCTTTTCTTGACGGTTTTTCCCCGTCAAGAAAGACTTTTCTTGACGGTTTTGGATCCGTCATCTAGGCCCCCGTCAAGAAAAGTCGACACTTTTCTTGACGGTTTTTTGTTTGTATCCTTGACGGTTTTAAACCGTCAAGAAACATGCGTTATCTTGACGGTTTTAAACCGTCAATAAAACAAACAAAAAACCGTCAAGAAAAGTGTCGACTTTTCTTGACGGGGGCCTAGATGACGGCTAATAACCGTCAAGAAAAGTCTTTCTTGACGGGGAAAAACCGTCAAGAAATTGTTTTTTGGTGTTTGCAAACCGTCACGAAATGAATTATTTTTTGACGTTTTTGCAACCGTCAAGTTAAAAACCGTCAAGGAATAAAAAAATTTGCCGTTTTACAACCGTCAAGATAAACATAATATATTCCAGAAATCCAATTACCAAATACACATAATTACACAGAATCCAATTCCAGAATCAATATATAATATCACAAGCATCACACAACTATAATACACAATTTTTATATTAAAAAATACGTTGTTCGTACATCCAAACATCCAACAAGTACATCCAACCACAAACACGTTCGTACACCATAAATATCCTAAACATTTATAGGAGTAAATTAACCAAAATATCTCTGAACCCAGAGCAGCATGCAACAAGTACATCCAACAAGTACATCCAAACGTCCAACCACAAACACGTTCGTACACCATATATACATATCCAAAACATATTTACAGGAGTAGATTAACCAAAATATATCTGAACCCAGAACAGCATTTCCTTTAGGTTAATCTGCAAACAAGGTGAACATAACATTATAAGTCAGCAACACAACTGAAATTCAATCAAATTTTGAATGGACAGAACAATCTAGGGAGGACTCAAATGTTGCAGTAGTTTAAATGTGCAGGAAATCAGTTGGGGAAAAAAATACAGAAATAGAGAGACAGTTCAGTTTAACATTCAATTCCCAATTAACATCAACAACAACCCCCAACCATCTCAGATATCACAGCATAGAAAACAACTAAGGTTAAACCCAGTTGAGTTATAACATTCAGTTCTTACTGAAAACTCAAATTATTTAGCAATTTCAAACCCAGACTAAACCCATATTCCCAGATTTGCAGTTCATAATACCCCCATATACTAGTTAACATAGGATACAATCTCAGATTTATAAAATGGAACCCATTCTCAGGTTGGGGTCATATCTGTCAATACTCAGTCCATTAGAAACCTATGATATCACAAACAAATGCAATGTATAAAACTCCCAATTCTGGAAAAGCACAACTAATATACATAGGTAACAGAAATCAAGCAAAAGTATCATGTTAGTTTTTGAAATCAAGAAAAACATGTGAGTATCAGAACTCTACATCAGAAAACCCAAGTATACATATGAGTCTCAGGCATGGTTGCATGTTACCATATCAATTTACATTTAGCAATCAAGTAAATTTAATGAACATTAAAACTCAGAAATGGTTCAGTTAAGCACTCAGTTTAGCACTCTTAACATATTAAGCAATCCCAACACCAATCTCAGGTTTTAGACATTCATTAAGAACCCAGTTATATTCAACAAATCAAAGACTCCATTTCTCAGTTAACATGTGAACTCAGGTTTCAAGCATACCAAATAAACCCAGTTATATTCAACAAATCAAAGACTCTTGCTATTAAAACCCCATTACTTGTCATGCCACAGGGCTATACCAACCAAGGTTCACAGTATCGGTATCGGACTATTCCTATGAGTATTGGTATCGGCAATATCGGTAGTATCGGCTGTATCGGATCGGAGTATCGAATTTTTTGGTATCAGAAAACAGACAATTATTAATAAATTATTTACATTTAAAAACATATATTTTATACATTTAGGCATAATTTTAAGTATTTTCAGTGTTATTTCTTAGTAGTTTTGAAACTAAATAAAATATTAGTCACCTTACCGATTGGCTTACATACAATAGATTGATTTTCTTCTTTTACATGCTTTTACAACCTTATTATGCTTTAAACCCTTGTTGATTTGTCTTTTTCGTTTAATTTTTCTTTGCCGAATTGTCCGGAAAAGAGACCCTCATTGTCGGTATCGGCCAGTATCGGGTATCGGTCGGTATCGGATCGGGACATGCCAAACCGTATCGGTATCGGCCGTATCGGATCGGTATCGGCCGATACTTTAAACCATGATACTCACTCTCTATTAACACACAGAGAAACACATGACACTCCTGACACTAGCCAACCCTCTACTACAAACACTCGAGACACTACTTCTTCCCATACACTCACTCACACATGCCGTACATCACTTCCTAAGCTCAGACTAAGGGGGTCAAGCCCCTGCCACTGAAGCTCACTCTGCTGCAATATTGGTCAAGGCACTGCCCTCCTACTGCAGACCCATCAAGGCCTGCTCCTTACTGCAACTGGCAGTTCCCCCCCTGCCTGCAGGGGCATAAACCCCATCCATTGACCTGCCTGCACTCCAAGGTTAACTGTTATTCTAACAGAAAGTAGGGAGCAGTCCCCAACTGATAACAACAGTCCCAATTGTTAACTGCTACAGCTATGCTCCATTATCCGAGCCCCCTCTTTATTACATATACTGATACACTAAACTCCAACCCCTTCCTCTACACAACTGATATAATGTCAAGTGTAATTGGTATAAGATTGAGCTATAGCCCTATATCACACAAACGTACTTATATATAGCAGTCCTTATATAAATGTTGTTTCCTAATGGACATGAACTCATCTCCACACTCACAAATACCATAAACTCATTTCACATTCACTGTGGAGTAAGGAACACAGACATACACACACACACCAAATGCATATAACAGTCCACTCTAATCATATTCTTAAAACAGTCCACCATTTCCCCTCTCTTAAGAGATGCTCAAAATCTTGTCCATGAAGTAGATAAAGTCCAAAAATTACCTCAACTGATTGCTTAGATTAAGAACTGCGAAACATGATCCATCCACTCCGTACGCACTTCATTAATTTCATCAAATGTGTATACACACTTTTCATTATACTGTTTAAAAATAGGAAGAAAAAATGAAACATAAGTGATAATATATAAATATATTATAAACATACATGTTGATTAAGAAGAACATCACCTTGGGATTAAGCAAGCTTCGATCATATGAGATCTCTTTCATATATCTCATAACGTAGTAACCACATTCGATGGAGCCGGTTTGATTCGGTACCTATGCATAGAAAAGCAAAGATCTTACACACTTATTCATTTTTGATTTATATATATATTAACGAGAAATATATTGAGAGAAATATATTGTACCTGAATTGCAATCCAGTTCAATTTAAATTTTTTCACTTGGTTACCACATTGAGCATGAAACATACGAAGCCCGCTATGCAAATTAAAGTGGAAAATATTATTTGTCATTATTAAAACATCTAACATTGACTATAGTTGTGCGAAGTATTGGGACAGATATATTCATGCATACCTTGTTACAATGTGCTTAAGATCATCACAGATGCAACTTCCCAAAGAATCCAAATAGTATGCTCTCATTAGTAAAAGATCAATGACTACCAAAACCCAATGATCACTGTAACACCATATAACACCAAGATATATACAAGTTATTGAGTATACAACCAAACAATTGCTAAATAACACAAGTTCAAAGCGACAAAGCATGTCAAGAGAAATAGTCGACTTTGTTTGTGACTGTAAAGTGGTTGATTATTGGTCGTGTGGTTTTTAAGTGAGGGAGGACTGATTTGAGTTACATATGCATGGTACAAATTGGAAAAAAAAAAGGAAAACTGAAACATAAACTGAAACTGAGACTAGCCCAATATGGAAACTGGAAACTGAAACTGGGTTTCACATATATTACATATTCAAATCTATAATAAGCTATATTCTCCCAAATTTATAAACTAACAATATAATGGGAAAGTTAAAATACGAATAAAGAATTTAATGGGTGAACAAATTCAAAACAGAAAACTCAGCCAACACTGTTCAGTTATATATTCAAATCTCAGGTCATCAACAAAGTTAAAACTCAGCTTTATAGGAAAACAAACTCAGTCATATCATAACATATGGTTTCATACAAAGGAAAATTAGTTTGTTCATTTAGAGCATTCAGTGAATCAGTTAATAAAGTTCTCAGTCATAAGTTCATTTAGAGCATTCAGTCCTAGCCTATCACCAGTAATATAAATTTAACATTTCAGTTTATCATCAACTAACAAAACAACATGTAAACCTTGTTAAAAACTGGAAGGAATATAATAGGACCTCTAGTCCTGGTGGTTATATAACTACCATCTTATCGCTCCTCCTTACTAGTGTACCTATTGGCTTGTATTGCACTTTTCCAAACCAGCTAAAACATTTTTTTTCTCATCTTGTCCTCAATTGGCGTTGTCTCCAACTTCACATGATTTTTCCCTTAATCTTGTCCTCAACTGCACATGTGAGATACGAAAATATATTATGGGACACGGGCAAATGATTTTACGTGTACATGATGAATGATGATATAGCTTTTGTAGGTGGTCTATCCAAATGAAATTTATCGATCAAATTGGAAAAGTGGGCTAGGTGTTTGCATTTTATAGGGCAGGAAATAAATGAAAAGAAGGGTTAATGTAAATATTCTGCTGCCGGAACTTGAACCCTGGTCTCTCTGGTGAGAGGCGAGTATCCTAACCAACAGAACTACAATGGAATCTTGATATTAACCTATATTTTCACTTTATAACCTATATGATATACAATCAATTTTTAATTGCTCCGAAGACTTATTTTTATACACTGTTAGGATTTTTCAGAATCCAGATGTAGAAGTGGCACTTTGTGTCCATATTAAATAAGCACTGTCGTGCGCAATTCATGCAGATTTAGGATAATAAGTGGGACACGGAAGTGATTTGCCGTTTGTGGAGTCTACAAATTCCATGGGAGGTGTGAGGAAATATCATTGAGAACCTTACGAGGATTTTCATACCTTCTACTCTTATTTAATTGTTTATATGAAGAAGAAGATTTGAACTTGATCCGGATTCCTTACAACAAAGGAAGCACGTTCACTCTAAAAGTGTGGCCGTGTCCTGTCGGTCATGTATCGGACTCTCCTCAGACACTCCAAAATACACTAGGACACACCAAAATAGGTGTCGTGTCCGTTTCGCTGTGTTGTGTCGTATCCGCATCCGTGCAACATAGACTACAACCAAAGACAATTTTTTATGGCCAATAACTCATGCACCTTCCTATTTGTATGAGGTGTACTGGCTACACAAGGGATTGCCTGCAGTGTTCTGAATCTGGATTTGGAGAGCATTGACACCAAAGAAAGAGAAAAGAAAAAGGAAAAGAAAAAAGAAAATGGTGTAGAAAAATCAAGATTCAGCTACCTACCAAGCAGATATTTTCATGGTCAGGAATAATATACACCACAAACACACCACCATACATGTCGTACCACAATTCTAGGCTTGAAGAGGGCATCATTCTGTTGAGATTGATGACATCATCAACCCCTAGTCCATTCGAAACTGGAACTGAAACCAATCTGTTACCATTCGAAAACCCAACTCCCAATCAATCGAAAACACCCATTGAACCCACATAAACACCTTGTTAAATTTCTAAGTGTGTTTGTGGGTCAATCACGTGTTGGATTTGCAGAACCTACTGATTAAATTAGGATGATCGAAAAACCCTAAGTTGGCTGACACAAAAAAACCCTAAGTTGACACAAAAATCGAATTGTAGAGAGAAGAAATGAAAGATATTATACCGCATGGTGAAGATCGAAGTTGCCGCATGGTGAAAACGTCGGGGACGTCGTGTAGGCCGTCGAAGAGAGGGTTTTCTCGAGGGAGAGGGGACGTTGCGTAGGACGTTGGGTAGGCCGCCGAGGAGAGGGTTTTCTCGATGGAGAGGGGACGTCGTGTAGGCCGCCGAGGAGAGGGGACGTCGCGTAGGACGTCGTATAGGCCGTCGAGGAGAGGGGACGTCGCGTTGGACGTCGTGAAGGTCGCCGAGGAGTGGGTTTTACTGTTTGGAGGGAGAGGGAAGAGGCCGGAGGGATGGAGGTTGATTTCTCATGGAGGAAGAGGGCGGAGGGAGGCTTTTCGAAGTGGAGGAAGAGGTCGGAGGGAGCGATTTCTCGAGGAAGAGGCCGGAGGGAGAGATTTCTCGAGGAAGAGGTCGGCTGGGGAGAGAGGGTTTTCGAAGTGGAGGGGGGGTTTTGTTATGTGCGAAGGGTTTTTTCAGATCTGCTCTATTTGGTGCGAAACCGTCAACAAATTAATATTTTTAAAAGAAATTACGATAATGGCAGCTGAAATAGCCGCGGGAATTTTCCCGCACAGACTTTAGTTGACGGTTATTATCAAAACGTCAATAAATAGATTTGTATTTCTTGACGGTTTCACTAAAACCGTCAACTATTATGGTATAAATTTGCTAAATTAACACAAAACGTGTGTTTCCTTGACGTATGTCTAAAACCGTCAAGGTTACCCATTTTAATGACGGTTTTCCACGACCGTCAATAAATAAACCGTCAAGAAAAGCCATTTTTCTTGTAGTGTTACAAAAGGAAGATCGTCAGGTAATGTTCATCATCGATGGTATTGAGGTGTACCAAAGATCGATGTACGATAACTCGGGGATACTCTGATTCGAGGAATAATAATCGTATAAAATATTATTATTGTTCTGATGGATGCTATGCCTGGGATTTTGATAAAAATGAATGTTTGGATGAAAGGAAAGGAGTTTTGATTGTTCAGAGATAACCACAACGATGACGATCTTGTCTTGCGTGAGCGGAACTCCAGCCTCGTACATACGTCACGTCAGATTTAGGGCGATCATTCCGTATGAGCGTTGCATGGTGATTCATGTCTAGCAGGAATGATCGAACTCGAAAGATCAGAGCGTGGCAATTTGGATTGCTTCGACTTATGGTTTGAAGCGAAGCTGAATTCGAGGATTGTTCGAATTTACGATTGACGATAAAGTAAACTTCAAGATTGAGTAGCTCCAATCTGCGTATCGAGAATGAATTAGTCTGTACGTAATACAAGAGTTATGCCCCGATGAGGACGATTATCCTACAGGAGCATTGGTATGGTGATTTCATGCCCACCGTAGGTAATCAGACTTGCGTGAGATTAGGATGTGACATATTGCTATGCTTGACGACCTTGTGATCGACTACGTGAATTGGATAGGAGGGATAGGTAAATTATATCAAACATATTAGAAGAGATAGACTACAAATTGCTAGTTTAGACGTATGATACTAATATGTCGAGGATTTGGTTGAGCAGAACCTATCGTAGGATAAATATTGTTCGATGTTTAGAAATTTGAGTGAAACGAGATTAGGTCAATTATCCTGTACTAACGAACAATGGTTTGACCATAGGATTGGAACGAACATCGTGCAATGACTTTGCACGATGAACCAAGAATTTGACTTGTAACTATGACCTTGTGAGCTGACCTAGCGGATAGATGGACAATCTATGCCGAGTGACTGAACCTGTGTGATCGACTTTAGAAAATCGTTCGAATGGGCGACAAATCTGGGGCAACAAGACTTAGAGTTAGGATGTGGGACTGGAAGTGTGTACTGACGATAGTGATATCTGACCCGAACGAAATAAATGATAGAATCGGTGATGCACAAGAAAAGTTGAGATAACAAATTAGAATTATTGCTGGGAAGACGTACTTGATGATAGTGCAATGCTTGGTTTTAGGATCGGACGAGATTACTTAAACTTTGGTCGACTCCGCTAAGAAGAAATCGTATTAATTTCGTAGACAAGAACGGTTGAGAAAATAAATCAGGTAATCTCCAAGATCGAGATAGACGATATTGAAATGAACCAGAGTTCAGTTTTAATCGAATTAGTAAAACAACCGGTAATTTAGAACTATCACGAGTAGCTTGTGATGCGTCCTGCACCCGTAGGAGCGATCATCCTCGCTAAGGCATGATGCCGTGTGAGCCTAGATTACGCTCATACAAGGAAGGTCCATAACGGCCAATTACAGGCTAAGAGACGGAGGATTGTCGCACAGAAGTCCCAACCAGAAACATTTAATAGTCAGCAGCAAAAATTTAAAGCAAAACCCAAGTCATGCAAAATACTCTTTTATTAATATTGAACAAGGATTACAATGTGGGCGCAAGGCAAGATTACAAGCCTCTCAGGCTCACTTTCCCTCATTTTAAAAGTTACTCTGCTCTCTCTCTTTTCTCAATATAAGCTTCAAGCGATGAGTTGCAGATTCTGCGGAATGTCAATTTTCATACATTATGTCCTGTATAAGTTCTGACTCCATGCAGCCACACGCCTCGAAATGCCAAGGAACTCGGTACCTCGATGCATCCAAGCGAGCTCCACGCCATGGCCTTCTATCTGTGCCTGCACATGAAAACTGTGTAGGTGTCAGTACTCAACTGTACAGGTGGAGTGAGCGCCTTGCCCACCCATACAAAATCGACATGTTCATTTACTTTGTGCAACTTAATCCCTTTTTGATTGTCTTTCTAGTCTTGCCTTAGGATCAATTTTGGGACAAAGGTGACTTGGCAACGTACGACAGGGTTGTGCTATACTATATTCGTAGCTTTAATATATATTCGAGGCAATGCCTTGCCAAGTTGAAACTTATGCAAACTCAGCCGTACCAAGACTTTTACTTGTTTTTATGTGCCTATAGACCATTTTTGTGCCAACAACGTCAAGGGGATGACTCGTGCTGGTCGTACCAATAGACTTGATTGTGCCTTAAGATCGAGGTCGTGCCTCCTAAGGATTAACCAGACTTAACCAACTTGCCTTACGGCCCTTCCCGACTTAACTCGAGACAACTCGATGAAGACGCCACATTCAAGCCGAAGCACATGTCCTTGTTATAGCCAAATCTTAGGCTCCAGAATAGTGTTGCAACCGTGCACACATAACCTGTGCCGATTCAAGGTTAGCGCTTGCTATAAGTATACCTTGTTAACCCAACTCGTAACTTGCTAGTACTCGATGCAATCCAAAGACATACACGCGGATAGTCGCTCTTATGCCGACACATCTATATGAGCGGTCACTAGCAATGTCAAGCTATACTGGATCTTTGCATACGGTGACCATTCGCGTGTAAGATACGACCTCCCACCAAATGACCCGCAGCCTATATTATAACGGTTCACTTAAATCGAGTCGTACCGTCGATAAAGGTCGTACAATATCTACAATTCCTCCTAGGCCGACACGAACCTTGTAGCTTCCCTTCCCGGAGAATTTTCTCGAATTATTTTTTTGATTTAAATAGTGATTTTAGAATTTTATATATGTTTATTTAGTCAATTATTACGATAGTTAATTTTAACCATGGTTGAGTTTTGAAGTAATAGACGACCAGAAATCGTGGCAAGGATAGTGCAGGGGTGTGTCCCGACTAGTGTATTAGCCATGCCAGGGAAGGCCGAGCGATATGGATGTCCTAAATAGGAAAACCAGGCCAAGTTACGAATTAACCCTTACCAAAGTTTATTTATTTATTATTTATATTATTGTGTTTTAGGGAAACCGGTTATACCATTTTAGCCCGGACTGGGCCGAACTGAGCTCAAGCCCATGTAGTCATGCGAGACTTCCAATGACATTCGTGTTGACGTATTTTTATAAGATTGTGTTGTATTCCATTTTAATAAAATGATGAATATTTCTAAGTATTCGTATTTAAATATTATAAATATTATTATTAGTGGTATTCAGTGACTTTTGTATGAAATAGGTCCTCGTATATTTTGGTTTTTAGACTGAACATAATGGTTTATAAACACCATTATTGATTTATAGAATTTTATTATTATTAATTATTTTTTAAATAAATGTTATGTATATATATTCATAGGCCCTATTCTAAGAATAAATGATATTGAGATTTGTATTTTTATTAAAATATTATTTAGATGTTTTGGAGATTTATTATATAAGTAAATATATATATATATATATATATATATATATATATATATATATATATATATATATATATATATATATATAATATATATAATATATATATATATATATATAGAGTAAATAAATGGAGTAAATAAATGTATGTGTACATATATATAAAATATATATGTATATGTATGTGTGTGTATATATATATAAAATATATATAGGTATTTGTGTGCATGTGTATATATATAAATATATATATGAATATGTATTTGTGTATAGATATATATTAATCCCCATACCAACCAACCCACTTCACCCCAAATTAGCCCAAGAACCCAAACTCCCAACCCCTCGGTTCAGAACCGAACCCCATGAGCAGCAGGCCCAAGCCAGTCGGCCAGGCCCATAGGCTATGCTTCCCAGCAAGCAGCACCCGAGCATATTATACAACTCGTACACATATAAAGAGTGATCGGGAGAGAGGTTTCCTCATGAAAAACCCTAACACTACTACACACCGCACCGACACCACTGACCCCGGCGACCTCCTCCAGCCTAGGCGCCGCCGTGCGCGGCCACGACGTGCCGGAGGCGCACGCGTGCGGCCTGGAACCGAAATCGCACAGCAAGTACAGCGGGAAGCCGAGTTCGTCGCGATCGTTCTTCCTCCACGCTTGATCGTTTTCTGATCCAATTGCACAGGTACGAAGCTAACCTATATCCCTTTAATCCCCTTCAAATAGATTAGTATAATTCACAGTGTGCGCGTCGCAAATCAATTCCCAAAATCAAGAAAAATCTCGGATTCTGGATTATAGAAACTGTTCCGAAACCCAAAGTTGGCGGTCGATTTACGACCAGGATATTATGAAACTTGGAAAACCGCTTGAACAACCTTGTAGACAACATAACCGAGATTGAGACCCCACTTTTAGTTTATTTTCTAGTGGATTAAATTCTGTTTAAAACTAAATTGAAAATTAGGAAAAAAACTGAGAAAATTGTTTTCGAAAACTTAGAAATCCTTCGATTCGACGTGCGTTCAGTCAAACCGGGCGACGTGGTCGCGAACTGAAAGCATCGAAAGGTGCGTAACGGCTTCGTAGTCGTGTTGGATTTGACAGAATTCAAATTGGTCGCGTGTGCGCGACGAATTTGATGCGTGTGCGCGACGAATTTGATACGTATCCGTCGAAATTTACCGTATTGGCCTCTGTGCAAGTTTTCCAATTACTTTGTGCACATTCGTCAAATCGAGACAAAACTTGCGCCAACAGGACCGTATCATTTTTTTGGTTCTGTATGCCAAGTTTAGTCCGATTCTGAGACAGTTGATTAGACCGCCATTTTGTAGGCCCCACGGTCCGACTCAAGGGACGATTTTGTGCACGGCCTACCGAAATCCAACTTTGGACATACGATTGGGTTCGTATCGAAAAACTGGACCCGTTGACAAATTATTTAACGACTTTAGAGATCGTTTACTCTGGCACACTTTTCGGTGCAAAGCGGGTCCAACGGTGGACACCGTTTTTGTCCAAAATTACAGTTTTGCCCCTGTGTCCAGATTTGGACTTAAGGACAGACAATCCTAGCTAATTTGACTATTTTGAGAACGTTGGTAACATTTATTTCAGCTTTCAGAGACAGTTGTGATGACTTGGACTTTCTGACTTGTTGATTGGCGATACATTGTTGGTTCTCCGTGCAACCCCCAGGCAAGTATACCTTGACAACTTGAACAGTATAATTTATATACATGTTCATCATCTCGCAGAGGTTCTTTTCCTTATATTCGTGATTGCTTTATTCCATGTCTAGTACACTCATCCTGTTATGGTTTTGCTTTACATGTTTCTAGTTGTCTGCACCTTCTTGTTCCTTTCTATTATGATATTTCTATCTGTTACACTGTGTTAGTTTCATATGTATTCCTTGATAGAGTCGTCTAGTCCTACACCACGATTCCCTCGACTTGATTATAACTTGACTTGACTTGACATGACTTGATTAGGACTTGACTTTGACATTCTATAGATTGTGAGTACTTACCTTGACTACGGTCTATAGGATTTTATACTAGGATTGGCTACCGTCTTGGTTGTGAGTACTTGCCTTGACTGCGATTGAGAAACTATAGATTGTGAGTACTTGCCTTGACTGCAGTCTATAGCTTGACCTATTAGCCATTTCTAGTATGGCATGCCAGTGTCTTAGGATCCTTGTGTTTAGATCTTGTGTCTTAGTTCATTTGTCTCGTTGGGTAACCTTGATTGTTTCTTACTTCTTTGTATATTTGTACTGTTACATGTTGGCTTATATATTATGTATCTTGCTAGTCCTCTGAGGACCTGATGATCTCTTCAGGTTTAGCGACTACATGGAGTTAGTTAGCAGAGCGGGATGGTAGAGGATTGCGATGTATGATACAGGTATTTGCTTGTGATATTTTTTTATTATCTTCTTGTGCTTTTATATTCCATACCATGTTATATTCTGCTTATTTTATAGACTCATATCATTCTTGGAGTCTAATCGGACAATATGCTAATGGGCTGCAGACCATGACCCATAATTGTTTATTCTTGTTTATATGATTCCTGTGGATTGAGATATAGTTTAGATTAGACAAGATACCCTAACCTTGACAGCTTATACGTACTCGTGTCGGGCTGGAGTCCGCTCGATACGTAGCTGGCTTGCTCACGAGCTCGCGTCCGAAAAGCGGGTACGGGTCGTGACAAGTTTTTGTGGTGGCCCATGCAGGTCAGAGCATATCGTACCGGTTACGTAACTGTGCTGGTACGAGCCTGTGATAATGACTAAACCATAGAAATCATAATCCACTCTACCTTGAAAATTCTTCTAGAAATTTCTCTACGTCCTTGAAAACTCCATATTTGCTCTCGATTATTCTCCCTTGCCTTCTTGTACCATTGATTCTCGTCCCTTCCTATTTCGAGGTGACAGATGATTGTGCTGCCTAGGATTCATTAGAAATTCTTAAATTATAGTATAATATTGTTTGATTATTGAATACTTGATTGTTTATAGATATCAAGGATTATAGATGCCATATGCCTGGATATCTGCCGGTAGAATTGTTAGCAACTAGTTAGAAGATGTCAACCCCCCTAAATTTTTGTAAGATTTTTTAAATTGGTATTTATTTTGTACTTCGTATTTATACGTCGCATACAAATACAATTGTCGTCGTGCGCGAGTTTACGATTTGTATTTTTCGTCGAGTGCGAATATATGCGGGGTACATATTTTCAGAAAAATATTTTATTTATCGATTTCATTTTTATGGAAAATATAGTTTCCAAAATAAATATATCTATTTGTCATTGTTTCCAAAAACCTTATTTTCTATTATATAATATAAAAGGGTAATTTGTTTCGTTGTTTAAAAATAAGTAGTAGTTTAAGAAAAATTTTGGTTTATATAAAAAAAATATTCTAGATATTTGCAAAATTTGGAATTTGCTTATTAATATATTTTGTTATTTATAAAAGCTAGTTCATTAATTAATATTTAAGTATTTATCATAATTTTTGAAATTAATTACTACAATATTTATTTAATTATGAAAATGATATTTAGGATTTTGTTAATTTTAATATTTTATTAAATATGTTAACTTAAATTGGAAAAGATTTTATTGACTTTATTTAAAATATTTTAAATTAAGTATAGAATTTATTTAGATTGGATTGATTTGAATTGAATTATTTTTAAAATCAATTTGAATTAATAGATGATTATCTAATTGGGGAATTTAAACATCCTAATCCCTATCCAACTGGAAATTCCCACCTCCTATAAAAGGAGAGGTACTCCTCCAGAAATTTTCCATCCACAACCCAAAATCTGTGCATCGTGTCGGTGACGCAATTTCTCATCCAATAATATTTTTCTTTACATATACAAATACCCTTCTCTCCCGTCCGACAGTCCCGGACGTCCACCCATACCGTGTCGGACACACCCGATACGACCCAAATTCCTAGCTAACCCTAAGGACCTAACCATGCCCTGTGTCGCCATCTCCACTGCAACTATCTCTCCGTCCTCCTTCCCTTCGGCCAGAACAGCACTCCCCAAACAACTCGCCATCTCAGCCAGACACGTCCCCGACTCCTGCCTCGCCAACATCCCCCGACCATCTCTGGTCGACACCACCACCGCTCAGTATCTCCACAATTCGCCACCACCACCACCACCATCTCAGAAGAAGAAAAAGAAGAAGAGGGGGAAGACCCTAACCTGTGCCGCCACTGCCGCATCCCGGCATTTTTTCGATCGCCCACCGCTTAGATCGGCCAGCGGTCGCCCGCACACGCCACCGCGCTCGACTTCCCGCCGAGCACCGCATCAGCTCCATTCCGCCACCGTCTTCGTTCCCTGGTGGACGAGCCACCGACGACCTTGGAAAACCCCTTCCCTATTCCGATACGCCACGTCTCTCAGCCACCACCCGGCTGCCGGGGGCCATCAGACCACCGCGCAGGCCAGCCGTCTCCATCGCTACATCCGACAGCAGCCACCGGCGTGTTCACCACCGCGTCGGAGGCGTGTGCACCGCCTACACTTGAGATCGCCTGCCGCTCGGGAACACGCGCCGGCGTCCAGAGCCGCCGCGCCACCAATACTTCGCCGGCAGGCCGACGCCTCAGACGCTGCCGACATCCTCCATTACCGCCGCTGAAGCCTTGATCGCCGCGTCTCCTTCCGCCGACAAGCCAGGGCCGAAAAACCCCCTTCGCCGCACCTCCGCTAATCCCCTCCGCAGCCGCTGCCTTCTCTTCCGGTGGCCGCGCCACCGACGTTTGCCCAGAGCCACCGCGCCACACTCGGTTGTACCTGCCGAACCTCTACTACGGTGTGGCATCGGCCGGAACCTTAGCTTTTTCTGTCGCGTCTCCACCCAGTCCAGCAGCCGTGTCCCCGGGAACCCACCGCCCGACTCCACCACGTCGCCTCCTTCCTCGTGAGGCAGCGCCGACCGCCGCGCCGCTCTCCCGCCGCGCCGCTCTTCCGAGGACGAAATTATTTTAAGGTGGGTAGATTTGTAGCTTTCCTTCCCGGAGAATTTTCTCGAAATATTTTTTGATTTAAATAGTGATTCTAGAATTTTATAAATGTTTATTTAGTCAATTATTATGGTAGATGATTTTAGCCATGGTTGAGTTTTCAAGTAATAGACGACCAGAAATCGTGGCACGGATAGTGCAGGGGCATGTCCCGACTAGTGTATTAGCCATGCCAGGGAAGGCCGAGCCATATGGATGTCCTAAATAGGAAAACCAGGCTAAGTTACGAATTAACCCTTACCGAAGTTTATTTATTTATTATTTATATTATTGTGTTTTAGGGAAACCGGTTATACCATTTTAGCCCGGACTGGGCCGAACTGAGCTCAAGCCCATGTAGTCATGCGAGACGTCCAATGACATTCGTGTTGACGTATTTTTGTAAGATTGTGTTGTATTCCATTTAATAAAATGATGAATATTTCTAAGTATTCGTATTTAAATATTATAAATATTATTATTAGTGGTATTCAGTGACTTTTGTATGAAATAGGTCCTCGTATATTTCGGATTTTTAGACTGAACATAATGGTTTATAAACACCATTATTGATTTATGGAATTTTATTATTATTATTATTATTGTTATTATCATTATTATGAGGATATTCGTATATAATATTATTTTATTAGTATTGGTTATATTATTTTTTTAAATAAATGTTATGTATATTTTTTTTTAAATAAATGTTATGTATATATATTCATAGGCCCTATTCTAAGAATAAATGATATTGAGATTTGTATTTTTATTAAATTATTATTTAGATGTTTTGGAGATTTATTATATAAGTAAATATATATATATATATATATATATAGATATATATATAGATATATATACACAAAAAATATATATATATATATATATATATATATATATATATATATATATATATATATATCCATTTATTTACTCTATATATATATATATATATATATATATATATATATATATATATATATATATATATATATATATATATATATATATATATATATAATATCTATAGGTATTTATGTGCATGTGTATATATAAAAATATATATATATATATGAATATGTATTTGTGTATAAATATATATTAATCCCCATACCAACCAACCCACTTCACCCCAAATTATATATATATAAAATATATATATATATATATATATATATATATATATATATATATATATATATATATATATATATATAAAATATATATAGGTATTTATGTGCATGTGTATATATAAAAATATATATATATATGAATATGTATTTGTGTATAAATATATATTAATCCCCATACCAACCAACCCACTTCACCCCAAATTAGCCCAAGAACCCGAACTCCCAACCCCTCGATTCAGAACCGAACCCCATTAGCAGCAGGCCCAGGCCAGTCGGCCAGGCCCATAGGCTATGCTTTCCAGCAAGTAGCACCCGAGCGTATTATACAACTCGTACTCATATAAAGAGAGATCGGGAGAGAGGTTTCTTCATGAAAGACCCTAACGCCACCACACACCGCGCCGACACCACTGACCCCGGCGACCTCCCCCAGCCTAGGGCACCGCCACGTGCCGCCACGACGTGCCGGAGGTGCGTGCGTGTGGCCTGGAACCGAAATTGCAGCTACAGCAAGTACAGCGGGAACCCGAGTTCGCCGCGATCGTTCTTCCTCCACGCTTGATCGTTTTTCGATCCAATTGCACAGGTACGAAGCTAACCTATAGCCCTTCAATCCCCTTCAAATAGATTGGTATAATTCGTGGTGTGCGCATCGTAAATCGATTCCCAAAATCAGGAAAAATTTCAAATTCTGGATTAAAGAAACTGTCCCGAAACCCAAAGTTGGCGGTCGATTTACGACCTGGATATTGTGAAACTTAGAAAACCGCTTGAACAGCCTTGTAGACAACATAACCGAGATTGAGACCCCACTTTTAGTTTATTTTCTAGTGGATTAAATTTTGTTTATAACCAAATTGAAAATCAGGAAAAAACTGAGAAAATTGTTTTCAAAAACTTAGAAACCCTTCGACTCGACGTGCGTCCCGCCAAACTGGGCGATGTAATCGCGAACCGAAAGCATCGAAAGGGGCGTAACGGCTTCGTAGTCATGTGGGCTTTGACAGAATTCAAATTGGTCGCGTGTGCGCGACGAATTTGATGCGTATCCGTCAAAATTCACCGTATCGACCTCTGTGCAAGTTTCCCAATTACTTATTACACGTTCATCAGATCGAGATAAAACTTACGTCAACAGGACCGTATCATTTTTCTGGTCCTGTATGCCAAGTTTGGTCCGATTTTGAGACAGCTGATTGGACCGCCGTTTTGTGGGCCCCACGGTCCGACTCAACGGACGATTTTATGCACGGCCTGCCGAAATCCAACTTTGGACATACGGTTGGGTTTGTATCAAAAAACTGGACCTATTGACATATAGTTTGACGACTTTAGAGACCGTTAACCCTGGCACGCTTTTCGGTACAAAGCGGGTCCAACAGCGGACACCATTTTTGTTCAAAATTACCGTTTTACCCTGTATCCAGAATTGGACTTAAGGATAGGCAATTATAACTAATTTGACTATTCTGAGAACGTTGGTAACATTTATTTCAGCTTTCGGAGACAGTTGTGATGACTTGGACTTTCTGACTTGTTGATTGGCGATACATTGTTGGTTCTCCGTGCAACCCCCAGTCAAGTATATATTGCCAACTTGTACAGTATAATTTATATGCATATTCATCATCTCGCTGCGGTTCTTTTCTTTATATTCGTGATTGCTTTATTCCATGTCTAGTATACTCATCCTGTTATGGTTTTGCTTTACATGTTTCTAGTTGTCTGCACCTTCTTGTTCCTTTCTGTTATGATATTTTTATATGTTACACTGTGTTAGTTTCATATGTATTCTTTGATAGAGTCGTCTAGTCCTACACCACGATTCCCTCGACTTGATATTATAACTTGACTTGACTTGACATGACTTGAGTAGGACTTGACTTCGACATTCTATAGATTGTGAGTACTTACCTTGACTACGGTCTATAGGATTTTATACTAGGATTGGCTACCGTCTTGGTTGTGAGTACTTCCCTTGACTGCGATTGAGACACTATAGATTGTGAGTACTTGCCTTGACTGCAGTCTATAGCTTGACCTATTAGCCATTTCTAGTATGGCATGCCAGTGTCTTAGGATCCTTGTGTTTAGATCTTGTGTCTTAGTTCATTTGTCTCGTTGGGTAACCTTGATTGTTTCTTACTTCTTTGTATATTTGTACTATTACATGTTGGCTTGTATATTATGTATCTTGCTAGTCCTCTGAGGACCTGATGATCTCTTCAGGTTTAGCGACTGCATGGAGTTAGTTAGCATAGCGGGATGGTAGAGGATTGTAATATATGATACCGGTATTTGCTTGTGATATTTCTTTATTATCTTCTCGTGCTTTTATATTCTGTACCATGTTATATTCTGCTTATTTTATAGACTCATATCATTCTTGGAGTCTAATCGGAGAATATGCTAATGGGTTGCAGACCATGACCCATAATTGTTCATTCTTGTTTATATGATTCCTGTGGATTGAGATATAGTTTAGATTAGACAAGATACCCTGACCTTGACAGCTTATACGTACTCGAGACGGGCTGGAGTCCGCTCGATACGTAGCTGGCTTGCTCACGAGCTCGCGTCCGAAAAGCGGGTGCGGGTCGTAACAAACCCGGTACACCGGGATCGATTGAGGAATTTACCTTACGCACAAATTGTCCAATGACCATGCAAGACTCAACTCGATCTACCAAGTCCTTCTTTAATCATGACCATGCTTTCCAACTTTCTATCGAGACTCCCAAGTAGCGGGACCGATCTCGTAAACTTCCTGATTGAGACTCCCAAGTAACGGGACCGATCTCGTGTACTTTCTTATCGAGACTCCCAAGTAGCGGGATCGATCTCGTGCACTTCCTTGTCGAGACTCCCATGCAGCGAGACCAATCTCGTTTACTTCCTTATCGAGACTCCCAAGTACCGGGACCGATCTCGTGAACTTCCTTATAGAGACTCCCAAGTAGCGGGACTGATATCGTAAACTTCTACCCTTTGAAATATAGGGAATGACTACTAAGTAGTCTTCTATCTTAACTTGAACATAACGTGTTCCTTTGTCCGTGCCATGCTTCTTCTTAAACAAACCGTGGCTTGTGCCTTAGACTTGACTTGTTATCTATGCAACGCTATCACTCAAGTCACATACTTTATATGACGAGCCTTGAGACCGTGGGACTATACAACCGCAAACAATAGGGGACAGTGCTTGCTATAACTTTGATAGCCCAGCAAAACTCTTGTCTAACTAAATCGGGCAACGACTTGACGAGCAAAGGCTACGCTAAGCTTCGCATCGAGAGAACGTGTCGTGCACGCGTTTGACTTGAACAACCAAGCTCTTTGGGTGCCTAGACTTACACCACAAGCCGTGCAATATGACTTAAACCACGGGACAGGGGAAGGCTATGCCAAGCCCTGGACGACGGGACCGTACATGCTTTATCAAGCATTCATACGGGCGACGCCTATGACTTAGGCTAATTCCAGCATTATGGCAACATAGCAACTTAGGCCAACTTCCTTCTCCCAAGCCACGGGACGAAGGACCGAGTGTCATTTTGAAAGCACACTGAGCAAACTTCTAAGCCGACAGTGGGACCTTTCCATATTCTAACTTAGTCTGACACAAGTTGGGATTATTCCATTAGCTATGTGGATGCATATCTTTTATTATCAAGCCTACTTGTGCATTTGAAAACTTTCGTTTTTAATGTGAAGGCCAAGTTGAGGCAAGTTCACCAACGCCACCCAACTGAGTGAGTTTTCGAGTAAGCCGTTGCGAGGCTAAGTCCGAACGCCGTCGACATTTCGATTCCTCCGATTGACTAAGCGGGATGGGGTACTATATCATGCCCCGCTCCCGAATAACCGGGTACGGGTCGATGTCATGCCCGGCCTACACTGTCGTTGACAGCGGTAGTGAGCCGTCTAGTCATATAAATACAAGAGTATCTCATCACAGCATCTAATCACGGAATCTATTCTACCATCACAGCAATCCACTATACAATTATTACAACTTATACATGAATGTCCGGGTACAAAGCCGGTAAAAGATAAATAATACAACAACAACATGTAATCAAAAACATTCTATCAATCTCTATACATGAATCTAATATCTCAATGTCAAGCGAGCTCCAATGCCAGTCATGAATGATAATCTATGATCCATCTCACCTGTAATCAACGATCCAGTCAGGAAAGGAGCAAAATACAATATAACTCAATAAAACTCACCATGGAGATCAATGGAATGGAACAATGTAGCAAGTAGAATTGAACAGAGAAACAATAGAATATAATATAAATATGCACTAACTATGTGTACATGTGCAATTGGACGTTATCAACATGTGGGGACTAATATATAATCAGGCATATAAAATATGCTATCAGTCACGAATAATCAGGCATGTCTAATGACAATGCTATCAGTCACGCAATAGTCAAGCATGTCTGACGACAATGCTATCAGTCACGCACGAAATGGACTCAGGCATACAGAGTATACTATCAGGCAAGATTTGTCCAATATTAGTCCATCACATGTCTCTAGAACGTCCCCCACCCGATATGAGAAATAATGCAAGCAAGCAATCAATCGAGAACAAGTGAAATAAATGACACGATAACAAGTATGAGTGCAACGCATGCAATGATGGTAATACTGAGTACATGTACTTGCCTTTATTCCGGGATTTGTCCAAGTCTTCTAAATCACCTATAAATAGGAAATAAAAAAAATATAATTTTAGAAATATACCAAAAATTCTCAAGTTCCTAATTGGCCCTAATCCTAATAATTACTACTATCAATCCTCACTCTTTCAATAATAGATCTTCTAGTATTACACACATTTCTGTTAAACAATCTAACATGTGACTTCTCTCAAAAACTTGGGACTTGCCTGCTGTCCTAATCAACAACACATAGGAATCAAGGCTTAGAAGCCCACTATCAATTCTTCTCACACAACCAATACTTAAATTCTTCATTCAACCGTAAGCCCAATAATAGAACCAAGCCCAACTCAATTCTGAAATCCCCAACTACTCATACTGTTTGTAACTCTCACCACCAAAACTCAATTAATTCTAATACAATTGAATTCTAACCTAACTCTAACGGCTACTGAATAGTACAACCCATCCATTTATACATCTGCTAAATTGCAAGGGAGATATCAATCCTACTGTTCGACCAGACACTCTACGAACCCATGCCCTGCACCAGTAAGACACAAGCCGACTATCGAACTCATCACTAGATACTCTGGTGTCCCTCTCGTCCCTTCACTGGTGTCAGTCGAGCGCTGACATCTACTGACACGACACAAATCCAATGCTACAAACTATAGCAAATACTGAAATAATATACCTGAGCAAATTAGTTCACTTATCAGTGTCCTCGTATCCGATACAGCGACTTGTACGTGTCCAAACTGTCTGTGAGGCCGAGTCAAGCATTGTGTCGAACAGATGGCGCGCACGATCAAAGAAAGCCTTCGTGAGTTCAATTCGATTTTGCTCAACTCCAAAATTGGAGAAAACGATTAGAAACTCACCACGAAAATCCAAAGGACAGGGAATCTGTCCAAAAATACTCAAATCAACAATGATACCAACATGTTTGCAATAATCGTTTCACATAGAAAATCAAGAAGAGGCGGGATGACATAGTTCAAAACTTACCGATGCAAGAAGAGGTTCGGAATGATCTTGGAGACTCACGTTCGATCTCGAACAGAGGAATCAGTAGCTCTCCCTAGATCTACGCATGATTCTTCAATGCCTTTACTGTCCGACAAAAATAAATCAATCACTCTGGCTCGATCTGCTGCAACAGAGCTTCGTCGATCGTCGGAAAGGAAGAAGAAGACGAACCGGCCTCACATCATAGTCGTCGTCGCCACGGACGCCATGGCCATGCTCGGGAAAGAAGAAGCGGAGGAAGAAGAGGAATCCTGCCACCGATTCGACAGGGCTTCGCCGTCTATGACTGGTGATGGAGAAGAAGGGAACCGATGGTCCTTAAATAGGCGAGGCAGCGGCGGGCAGGCGATTGCGCGGGCAGCGGGCAACGGCGAGGCGGTTGAGCGGGCAACGACGGTTAGGCATCGACGGCAAGAAGAATTTGGGTTGTTGGGAGTCGACGGTGAGGATGAAGTAGGCAGTTGGGCAGTTGGAGGAAGCTCCTGGGAGGGGCTGGATCCTTCTCGGCGCATCCGTCATCGTCGTCATCCTGTCGTCGTCGTCGTGCAGAGGTGTTGAAGTAGAGGAAATAAATAAAAAATGAATAAAGAAATTTGAATTTATGCAACGGCTAAATGGGTTAAGGGTGATCGGATCGGCAGCTGGATCCGCGCCCAGAAGCCAAAGGCCGGGCTGGGCTGATCAAGAAGATGGGCTCAGCCCAACTCAGAGCTGCTGGCCCAAGAGCATAAGATAGGTAGAATAATAGGAAAAGGTTTAGAAAAATCTATAATAAATCTCTATTTAATACATTAATAATATTTATTAGCAAAAATCATCAAGTCAATCCAATTATTGTAAAATATCTTAATTATAAGGATTTTAGAAATTACCAACAATCATTAATAATAATCAATTCAAAATTTAAAATTTAATTAGAAATAAAAATCTTAAACTAATTATAATAAGAATATTTTGTGGAGAAAATCATAGGAAATACCCAAACTTTATTATTGAGAAAGTGGAGTTACAAATCTCCTCCCTTGAAAAATTTTGTCCTCGAAATTTCAGATGGCACGATTAGGCACGATCAATACAAATTGAATTTGGCACAAAAAGTGGTACAAATGATAGTCACAAAAACATGATCAAGGATAGTAGTCTCAATAGTATCCGACAATCATACATATCTGGAGTCACTTTCCCTTCAGTTCCTACCCCGACAGTATGTATCTGGCTGCAGTGAACCTTCGGTTCCGTGGTCCCGATAATAATATATTACCAAATACTCTGTCAACTTTATCCGATACCAGAAACAATATGAATTCAGGATTTAGTCTCAATAATATCCGAGAGCCCATGATTACCTGTAATTACTTCAACTTAGAGTCCATGCCTCGCCAGTATGCAGCTGGCTGTAGTGAACTTTCAGTTTCCATAATCCAGGTAAATGACTGCAGTACACATCTGCCATGTCATAGTAGCCGTCGAATATTTCTCAACTTTATCCTGAAGATTTCCAAGGATTTATGAAGATTCAAAAGAATTCTTTAACAGTCAAAGTCATGATAGGAAGTGAACAAGTAGTTTTATTAGGTACTAAGAGACGGTAAACGGCTAATATGAAACAATATAGAGACTTTAGAAACAAGTCTTGAATATGAAACAACAAGAAAAGTCTAGATGCTAGGAAGAATCACAAGGAAGATGATGACCCACGGTCTGGTCCAGCTATGCGAGAATGCCTCCGGTCTCTAGTCCTCGTCAAGAATCGGAATAGCCTCTACCCCCCTCCTCTGTCATAACGTAGACTCGTCCCTCTGGCTGTGGAAGTCCCGAAGGTCCAGCTGCTGTCGTACGAGCAATGGTGCACTCCCTAGCCTGATGATCAGCTGCACCACAGATGAGGCACTGTCCAAGTCTCTTCCTACACACCTGCCAGGTATGGCCCACTTTCTGACAGAATCCACAAGGCTGCTGAACTGGTCGCTGCTGCTGCTGAGTGAAGGTCTTCGTCTGTTGATTTTTGGGACGTTTGGATGGTCCCGAGTGACTACCTCCTCCACTAATGTCACGGTCTCTCTTGGGTCGGATGCTCAGATCAATCTCTAACCTCTGAGCAACGGTGACCATCCCAGCATAAGTAGTCGCTCCGTTAGCCGTAACCAAGTAACGAAGCTCGTGGCTCAAACCCTGCCTACATCTTGTCCGACTTTGCTATTGCAAAGGTTGGTTGAAATGTATGTATTCAGGGGACACCTTGAATATGTGCACGATCTAGACTAGGCGATATGATGAACTCGAATGCAGCTGCTAGTTGACGTATTGAGATGCGCATGGATGAGTGAGTTAGCCTTAGCCTACGACTATCGTGAACAACGAATCATAATGCACCTCGTGTGACCATTATAGTCCCGTGACAGGACGCAATAGCAACCAAGTCATAGAAACACGACAATTGAGTGAGTACCATCGATTCTCAAATGTGTAGTAAAGTCATTCAATAAAATTTACCAAACGCATACGATAGGAATCATAGAGAGGTACCCGAGTAAGTTCGATGCCATCAAGGATAAAGCCGTTCGATATAAATTGTCTAAGGTACACAAACGACATGAGTTTAGGAATAGTAGGATGACGTGCATTCAGGAAGTCTCGAGGACGAGACTTGTTCTGAGTGGTGTATAATATAACGACCCGCTCCGCCCTAGCGGAACGCCGATTCAAACGGCAAGTGCAACGACTCAAATGAATTGTTGACGCGAAGAGTTGCATCGACCCGATGAAGTATCGATGCAAATCGATGCAAGTATTAAGTTGGCCCTTCAAGAAGAATCGAGGCTTAGACTTTCAAAGGCGCGCTCGGATCTTGCTCGGCCGATGCGATCATTGCTAAGGTGGGTGGCTCCGATGAACCTATCTTTGCTTAGCCTAGACACATAATAATTCGGACAATATTGCTAGAATTGCTAGGCGATAACTCCCTGCATGTTAATAAAATGACTCAACGTACCTAGCTAAAGAAATAATCCCATCTTGCATGCTTGTGTAGAACATGGAAAGGAACTTAGAAAGTTACTTGAACCTCGCACCATACTCTACGCTCATGCAAAGGTACAGCTTACTCTTGAGTAGAATTGTCTATACGTTAACTCATGAACGAAATGCTTGTAACTTAGAATGTACTACAACTTGAAGCACTAAACAATAAATGGTTCACTGAAACTGTCACGCCTCGCTCCCATAGGAGCGATCATCCTCGCTAAGGCGTGATGCCGCACGAGCCTAGGTTGCGCTCGTGCAAGGCTGGTTCCATAACGACCGATTTCAGTGGCTGCGACAGGATCGTCGCACAGAAGTCCCATACAGAGACATTGAATAATATCAACGAAAATTTAGAACGAAACACAAGTAACTCAAAGAAGCTCTTTTATTGATATTGAAATAACGGTTACATTGGGGGTGCAAGGCCAAGATTACAATCACTCAGGTTCACTCTTCTCACATTACAAGTCGCTCAGCTCTCTCTTCTCTCTCAAATATATTTTATCGATCCAGCGGAAGCTTCGGAATGTGACGTCCATACATTATGTCCCATATAAGTCTTTACTCTATGCAGCCGCCCACTTCGAATCGCCAAGGAACTCCAGCCTCGACGTATCCAAGCGAGCTCTGCGCCACGAGTTTCTACCTGTGCCTCCACATACAAATTATATGGGTGTCAGTACTCAACTATACTGGTGGAATGAGCTTCTCGCCCATCCATACAAACCGACACATTATTTCACTTTGTGCAACATAGTCCCTTCTTATCAATTGTCTTTCTACTCTTGTCTTAGGATCAGTTTTAGGACAGACGCCTTGGTCTATTTCGTGTTTCAAGACCATCCCGTGCTTGCAACATCGATGTTAACCTATCAAGTCGTGTTTGCCTTACGGTACTTAATCAGAGATGCAACAACGCGATGAGGCTCCATTTTCATGTGATCGTGATAAGAATCCATCGTGTCGTGCCTCGCAACTCAGGGTGACAAAACCATATCGCTGCCTCGCGGCCCTTGCTACTTTGATCACCAACTGACCCAATCAAGACTTGTGAATGTTAGTGTCACTCAACCAACTTTGCCTTGCGGCGGTTTTTTGACTTAAACTCAAACAACTCAACCAACTTATGCAACTTATATGCCGACAACTCAAGACTCGACACCACATCTCATGCCAAAGTACGTCGCCTATGTTGTAGCCATTCTTAAGCCCAAATATTTGTATTCTAACTGTACACACATTCAACAACTCAACTCAATCCAAAGTCACACACGCGGATTGCCACCATGCCGACTCATCTATATGATTTGGTTACTGACTCCCAGAGCCATCGTGGACTCCTGTAGCTTTTGTTAGACGGGTGCCCTTTCAGCGTGAGTAGCGAGCCCCGCTGCAAGTCCCCGTCTAACCCGTGCCAAGCACAGCTAATTACTCGTTTCCAATCGCGGCCGCAACGGTCCCGTGGCCACCCGGGTAGCCGTGCAGGGAAATGACCCACCTTGTCGACAAGTTGTCCATGACCATGCAAGACTCAACTCAAACTGACGTCTCACACAGTCATGCTACCTCTAGTGTCACCATTTCTTTCGGTGCCAAGTTTAATACTTCTTTCTTCTGAGACCGCCTCGTCGACCTATAGCCGCGAGGCCTCGCCGACCTGTAGCCGCGAGCATACTTCTTTCTTGCCCTTTTCCAAACTTAATGAATCAACCGTGGTTCATGCCTTAAACGCTAAGTCCGTGTATGGTGCCTTCAGGCAATCGTGTTCTACGCAACACTACCCGCCCGAATCATACTTTATACGACGGGCCTTGGGATTGTGGGACTATATGGTTATACCCAGCCGTAAAACTCGTAGGATCGTGCTTGCTACTACTCCTGATAGCTTAACGTAACTTGTCTAACTTACTTTACAATAACTTGACGAGTAAAGGCTGCGTCAAGCCTTGCATCGTGGGAACGTGCCGTGCACGTGATCGACTTAAACAACCAAGTTATTTGGGGTGCCTAGACTTATGCCGCAAGCCGTACAATACGACTTAACCCGTCGGGCGAGCAGAGGCTATGCTACGCCTTGGGCGATGAGATCGTGCTTGCTTTATGAAGCATTTGTGCGGGCGACGCT
Organism: Iris pallida; assembly: GCA_029216955.1. Lineage (NCBI taxonomy): Eukaryota > Viridiplantae > Streptophyta > Magnoliopsida > Asparagales > Iridaceae > Iris > Iris pallida. The sequence continues at coordinate 24,640,187 of JANAVB010015400.1, forward strand.
TATGAATTTGGCTAACTCTTAGCTTTGCGACGAATACCAACTTTTCCTTCTCCCAAGCCACAGGACGAAGGATCGAGTGTCATTTTCAAAGCACGTCGTGCACCAACTCTAAGACGATCGTTGGACCTTTCCATAATCTAACTCAATTCGACCCGTCGGGATTATTCCCTTATCTATGTTGATTCGTCTCTTTTATTATCAAGCCTACTTGTACAAGTTGAAAATATACGATTTATTATGTAAAGGCAAAGATGAGGCAAGTTCACCAAAACTGTCCCACCTGAGCGAGCGAGTGGTTGCCTCGACCGAGCGATGTCTCCACGCAGCCGTTGCAAGGCTAAGTCCGAACGCCATCGACATTTCGATTCCTGCTATTGACTGAGCGGGACGGAGCACTACATCATACACCACTCAGAAAAAGTTTCATCCTTGAAACTTACTTAGTACACTTATCGACTTATCACTTTTAGTCAACGTTCAAGGACTCTCGCACACACTTCTCCTATGCATTTCCTAAATCCGAGCCTCGTGGTACCCTCAATATTTTCTTCAAAACTTACGATCTTAAAATCCTCGATACTTTCCTGTTCCTCAAGTCTCACTTGATTCAACGTATCACTTAGTTGGATCGTGCACATATTTTAGGCATCCCCAAAATACATGCATTTTAGCCAAGCCTCGTGATAAAGAATCCGCCATCACCACTCAAGTCGGATCATGCACATATTCGGGCGTCCCTGATATACATGCATGTCAACCGAGCCTCGTGAGTGGTGCCTTCATAATTCTATCGCTTCGCACTCGGACGTCTGCCTAACCGCTAGGCTATGTCTTTCTGTCAGTACTGGAATCATAGTACCCAAACAATGATAAACAACTGACCCCATCCTAAGGTTAAACCAAATCGATGGTATGGGGTTTTCTACCCAAGCTCGCATCACTCCGATTTCCAAACATCGAGCATCGATTTCCTACGCACATTTCAATATTCGTCGCACGGGGTCCGAGTCGTTCAGCAAGGCCATCCTACGATAAATCAAGTTCAACCAATCCTGGATAAGAACATATCGCTCGTTATCAAGCCATTTTATATAATCTATCTCTTCGAACACGTTCGATATAATCTGCCTATCAATCTTCAAGTCAAGCACGCTACGACATAATTCATCGCTAAACCCAAATTTCACATTTTATATACCCTAAGTCATTCATCCCAATTCACGTATTCGATCACGAGGTCATCTGACTTAACAATACGTTGCGCTCCGATCTCACGCGAGTCTGATCATCCACGGTGGTTCATGAATCACCATGCAATGTTTTCGCGAAAATATCATTCTCATCGGGGCGTAACTCTTGTTTGTGTCTAAACTAGTTCATTCTTGATGCGCAGATTGGACCTACTCAATCCTCAAGTTCATTCGGTCATCAATCATAAGTCCTACAAATCCTCGAGTTCACCTTCGCATCAAGCCGACAAGTAAGACAATCAAAGTTGTCGCATCCTGATTTTTCGAGTTCGATCATTCCCGCGACATGAATCACCATGTCAGCGCTCATGCGGAACAATCGTCCCAAATCCAACGTAATGCATGTGTGAGGCAGGAGTTGCGCTCGTGTAAGACAAGAATGTCGACGTTGTGGTTATCCGCGTAACCATCAAGACATTTCTATTTCATCCAACATTCATCTCGATCAAAATCCTAAGTATAGCATCCACCGAACATAACACTTGCACTATCGTCATTCGCCGAGTCAGAGTACCCCCGAGTTATCGCATATTATCTTTGATACGCCTCAATACCATCGACGATATACGTAACCTGACGTTCTTCGTTTGCAACGAATTCTGAGTCGTACGAATGATGCTATAGTCCGACTGGATAATCTTCTCGACATTCCACATTTAAGTTCGATCATTATCCTTCGAATATTCTCAACATCAATTTCCTCAAACCTAATTTTGCGTATCGCTCATCCATCTATCTTAAGTCATCGGACCAATACATTTCCTCAATTTGTATTGTCCCTTTTGTTAACTCAATCATCGAGCAACATTCAATCCAATCCTTAGAGTCATTCGTGTAACTTCAAAATCAAACCTTTCATGCATGCTATCTACCTGCCATGCTAACTTTTCGTATGTAATCCGTATCAATTTCCTCGATCAAGTCATCCGTTCGCTACACCTTAGCTTTTTCTCGATTTGATTTATTACTAAATCATCTTCGTGTTTCATATTCGCACCATCCTCAATACTGTGCACGTTCCGTGCGCGTCAATCTCTAGGTTGTTTGAATCCACTTATCAAACTTCATGACAACAACTCACTCAACTAAGGCTTACATATGTGCGACGCTTGTGATAGAATCATCGACACCCGAATCCTCAATCGATCGATCGATATTCTGAGACTATCGCATACACCACTCAGGAATGAAGTCATTAACAAATCCTCAAAAATATCATCGATTCAAAATCTATTTCCTCGAATTTTCGTCCGAACGATTTTTTAAATTTTAAGCATGCTCACCTTATATCGCACCGACGATAACATCGTCGTTCGATAGCACCCTTATCGATATTCATCTTACTTTATTCAATCAAGTTCAACCCGTTTCATGCTCACAATATTACGAATCCTGCACTCGACTTTGCGAAGGTCGACATAATCCTTGGTGTATATGCCCAGCCCGACATAGCTAACCGTGCTTACGCAAACCATCTTTTCATTTTGTTATCAAAAACTGTTCTCCTACATTTTGTAAAATAGATAGACTTATTGTATGGACATCCCGTGGGACATTTGAGAGAGAGAGTAGACCAACGATATCAACATACGGAAGCAACAATTCAGAGTTTGCAGAAACAACAGAGTTAAAGAATTCAATCGATATTCTAAGGACGTAAAGCCGTGCTCTGATACCATTATGTCATGTCCCGCTCCCGTAGGAGCGATCGTCCTCGCTAAGGCATGATGCCGTACGAGCCTAGGTTGCGCTCGTGCAAGGCATGTTCCATAACGGCCGATTTCAGCGGCTGCGACGGGGTCGTCGCACAGAAGTCCCATGCAGAGACATTGAATAATAGCAGCGGAAATTTAGAACGAAATACAAGCTACTCAAAGAAGCTCTTTTATTGATATTAAAAAAACGGTTACATTGGGGGCGCAAGGCCAAGATTACAATCACTCAGGTTCACTCTTCTCACATTACAAGTCGCTCAGCTCTCTCTCATCTCTCAAATATATTTTGTCGATACAGCAGAAGCTTCGGAAGGCGACGTCCATACGTTATGTCCCGTATAAGTCTTTACTCCATGCGGCTGTACGCTTCAAATTGCCAAGGAACTCCATGCCACGACGCATCCACGCGAGCTCCGTGCCACGAGCTTCTACCTGTGCCTGCACATGCAAACTATGTGGGTGTCAATACTCAACTGTACTTGTGGAATGAGCTCCTCGCCCACCCATACAAACCGACACATTATTTTACTTTGTACAATATAGTCTTTTTTTATCAATTGTCTTTCTACTCTTGCCATAGGATCAGTTTTAGGATAGATGCCATGATCTATTTCGTGTTTCAAGACCATCCTGTGCTTGTAACATCGATGTTAACCTATCAAGTCTTGTTTGCCTTACGGCACTTAATCAGAGACGCAACTACGCGATGAGGCTCCATTTTCATGTGATCGTGCTAAGAATCCATCGTGTCGTGCCTCGCAACTCAGGATGACTAAACCATATCGCCGCCTCGCGGCCCTTACTACTTTGATCACCAATGACCCAATCAAGACTTGTGAATGTTAGTGTCACTCAACCAACTTTGCCTTGCGACGATTTCCGACTCTTAAACTCAAGCAACTCAACCAACTTATGCAACTTATATGCCGACAACTCAAGACTCGACGCCACATCTCGTGCCAAGCACGTCGCCTATGTTGTAGCCATTCTTAAGCCCAAATATTTGTATTCTTACTGTACCCATATTCAACAACTCAACTCAATCTAAAGGCACACACGCTAATTGCTGCCATACCGACTCATCTATATGATTGGTCACTGACTCCCAGAGCCATCGTGGACTCCTCTTGGTTTTATTAGACGGGTACCCTTTCAGCGTGAGTAGCGACCCCGCTGTAAGTCCCTGCCTAACCCGTGCCAAGCACAACTAATTACTCATTTCTAATCACGGCCACAATGGTCCCGTGGCCACCCGGTAGCCGTGCAGGGAAATGACCCACCTTGTCGACAAGTTGTCCATGACCATGCAAGACTCAACTCAAACTGACGTCTCACACAGTCATGCTACCTCTAGTGTCACCATTTCTTTCGGGGCCAAGTTCAATACTTCTTCTTCTGAGACCGCCTCGTCGACCTATAGCCGCGAGGCCTCGCCGACCTATAGCCGCGAGCATACTTCTTTCTTGCCCTTTTCCAAACTTAATGAATCAACCGTGGTTCATGCCTTAAACGCTAAGTTCGTGCATGGTGCCTTCAGCCAATCGTGTTCTACGCAACACTACCGCCCGAATCATACTTTATACGACGGGCCTTGGGATTGTGGGACTATATGGTTATACCCAGCCGTAAAACTCGTAGGGTCGTGCTTGCTACTACTCCTGATAGCTTAACGTAACTTGCCTAACTTACTTTATAATAACTTGACGAGTAAAGGCTGCGTCAAGCCTTGAATTGTGGGAACGTGCCATACACGTGATCAACTTAAACAACCAAGTTATTTGGGGTGCCTAGACTTATGCCGCAAGCCGTGCAATACAACTTAACCCGTCGGGCGAGCAGAGGCTATGCTACGCCTTGGGCGATGAGATCGTGCTTGCTTTATGAAGCATTTGTGCGGGCGACGCTTATGAATTTGGCTAACTCTTAGCTTTGCGACGAATACCAACTTTTCCTTCTCCCAAGCCACAGGACGAAGGATCGAGTGTCATTTTCAAAGCACGCCGTGCACCAACTCTAAGACGATCGTTGGACCTTTCCATATTCTAACTCAATTCGACCCGTCGGTATTATTCCCTTATCTATGTTGATTCGTCTCTTTTATTATCAAGCCTACTTGTACAAGTTGAAAACATACGATTTATTATGTGAAGGCAAAGATGAGGCAAGTTCACCGAAACTATCCCACCTGAGCGAGTGGTCGCCTCGATCGAGCGATGTCTCCATGCAGCCGTTGCAAGGCTAAGTCCGAACGCCATCGGTATTTCGATTCCTCCGATTGACTGAGCGAGACGGGGCACTACATCATACACCACTCAGAAAAAGTTTCATCCTCGAAACTTACTTAGTACACTTATCGACTTATCACTTTTACTCAACGTTCAAGGACTCTCGCACACACTTCTCCTATGCATTTTCCAAATCCGAGCCTCGCTCGTGGTACCCTCAATCTTTTCTTCAAAACTTACGATCTTAAAATCCTCGACACTTTCCTGTTCCTCAAGTCTCACTTGATTCAACGTATCACTTAGTTGGATCATGCACATATTTTAGGCGTCCCCAAAATACATGCATTTCAGCCAAGCCTCGTGATAGAGAATTCGCCATCACCACTCAAGTCAGATCATGCACATATTCGGGCGTCCCTGATATACATGCATGTCAACCGAGCCTCGTGAGTGGTGCCTCCATAATTTCCTATCGCTTCGCACTCGGACGTCTGCCTAACCGCTAGGCTATGTCTTCCGTCAGTACTGGAATCATAGTTCCCAAACAATGATATCAATACTGACCCCATCCTAAGGTCAAACCAAATCGATGGTATGGGGTTTTCTACCCAAGTTCAACCAATCCTGGATAAGAACATATCGCTCGTTATCAAGCCATTTTGTATAATCTATCTCTTCGAACACGTTCGACATAATCCGCCTATCAATCTTCAAGTCAAGCACGCTACGACATAATTCATCGCTAAACCCAAATTTCACATTTCATATACCCTAAGTCATTCATCCCAATTCACGTATTCGATCACGAGGTCATCTGACTTAACAATACGTTGCGCTCCGATCTCACGCGAGTCTGATCATCCATGGTGGTTCATGAATCACCATGCAATGTTTTTGCAGAAATATCATTCTCATCGGGGCGTAACTCTTGTTTGTGTCTAAACTAGTTCATTCTCGATGCGCAGATTGGACCTACTCAATCCTCAAGTTTTATTTGGTCACCAATCATAAGTCCTACAAATCCTCGAGTTCACCTTCGTATCAAGCCGACAAGTAAGACAATCAAAATTGTCGTATCCTGATTTTTTGAGTTCGATCATTCCCGCGACATGAATCACCATGTCAGCGCTCACACGGAACAATCGTCCTAAATCCAACGCAACGCATGTGTGAGACAGGAGTTGCGCTCGCATAAGAAAATAATGTCGACGTTGTGGTTATCCGCGTAACCATCAAGACATTTCTATTTTCATCCAACATTCATCTCGATCAAAATCCTAAGTATAGCATCCAACCGAACAATAACACTTGCACGATCATCATTTGCCGAGTCAGAGTACTTCCGAGTTATCGCATATCATCTTTGATACGCCTCAATACCATCGACGATATACGTAACCTGACGTTATTCGTTTGCAACGAATTATGAGTCGTACGAATGATGCTATCGTCCGACTGGATAATCTCCTCGACATTCAACATTTAAGTTCGATCATTATCCTTCGAATTATTCTCAACATCAATTTCCTCAAACCTAATTTTGCGTATCGCTCATCCATCCATCTTAAGTCATCGACCAATACATTTCCTTAATTTGCATTGTCCCTTTTGTTAACTCAATCATCGAGCAACATTCAATCCAATCCTTAGAGTCATTCGCGTAACTTCAAAATCAAACCTTTTATGCATGCTATCTACCTGTCGTGCTAACTTTTCGTATGTAATGCGTATCAATTTCCTCGATCAAGTCATCCGTTCGCTACACCTTAGCTTTTTCTCGATTTGATTTATATACTAAATCATCTTCGTGTTTCATATTCGCACCATCCTCAATACCGTGCACGTTCCGTGCGCGTCAATCTCTAGGTTGTTTGAATCCACTTATCAAACTTCATGACAACAACTCAATCTAAGGCTTTACATATGTGTGACGCTTGCTGATAGACTCATCGACACCCCGAATCCTCAATCGATCGATTGACATTCCTGAGACTATCGCATACACCACTCAAGAATCAAGTCATTTAACAAATCCTCAAAACTATCATTCGATTCAAAATCTACTTCTTCGAATTTTCGTCCGAACGATTTCTTAAATTTCAAGCACGCTCACCTTATATCACACCGACGATAACATCGTCGTTCGATAGCACCCTTACCGATAGTCATCTTACTTTATTCAATCGAGTTCAACCCGTTTCATGCTCATAATATTACGAATCCTGCACTCGACTTTGCGAAGGTTGACATAATCATTGGTGTATATGCCCAGTCCGACATAGCTAACCGTGCTTACGCAAACCAACTTTTCGTTTTGTTATCAAAAACTGTTCTCCTACATTTTGTAAAATAGATAGACTTATTGTATGGACATCCCGTGGGACATTTGAGAGAGAGAGTGCACCAACGATATCAACATACGAAAGCAACAATTCAGAGTTTACGAAAACAACAGAGTTAAAGAATTCAATCGATATTCTAAGGACGTAAAGCCGTGCTCTGATACCATTATGTCATGCCCCACTCCCGTAGGAGCGATCGTCCATGCTAAGGCGTGATGCCGTACGAGCCTAGGTTGCGCTCGTGCAAGGCGGGTTCCATAATGGCCGATTTCAGCGGCTGCGACGGGGTCGTCGCACAGAAGTCCCATGCAGAGATATTGAATAATAGCAGCAAAAATTTAGAACGAAACACAAGCTACTCAAAGAAGCTCTTTTATTAATATTGAAACAACGGTTACATTGGGGGCGCAAGGCCAAGATTACAATCACTCAGGTTCACTCTTCTCACATTATAAGTCGCTCAGCTCTCTCATCTCTCAAATATATTTTGTCAATACAACGGAAACTTCGGAAGGCGACGTCCATATATTATGTCCCGTATAAGTCTTTACTCCATGAGGCTGCACGCTTCGAATTGCCAATGAACTCCATGCCACGACGCATCCAAGCGAGCTTCGTGCCACGAGCTTCTACCTGTGCCTGCACATGGAGACTATGTGGATGTCAATACTCAACTGTACTTGTGGAATGAGCTCCTCGCCCACCCATACAAACCGACACGTTATTTTACTTTGTGCAACATAGTCCCTTCTTATCAATTGTCTTTCTACTCTTGCCATAGGATCAGTTTTAGGACAGACGCCTTGATCTATTTCGTGTTTCAAGACCATCCCGTGCTTGTAATATCGATGTTAACCTATCAAGTCTTGTTTGCCTTACGGCACTTAATCAGAGACGCAACTACGCGATGAGGCTCCATTTTCATGTGATCGTGCTAAGAATCCATCATGTCGTGCCTCGCAATTCAGGATGACTAAACCATATCGCTGCCTCGCGGCCCTTGCTACTTTTATCACCAACTGACCCAATCAAGACTTGTGAATGTTAGTGTCACTTAACCAACTTTGCCTTGCGGCGGTTTCCCGACTTAAACTCAAACAACTCAACCAACTTATGCAACTTATATGCCGACAACTCAAGACTCGACGCCACATCTCGTGCCAAAGCACGTCGTCTATGTTGTAGCCATTCTTAAGCCCAAATATTTGTATTCTAACTGTACGCACATTCAACAACTCAACTCAATCTAAAGGCACACACGCGGATTGCCGCCATACCGACTCATCTATATGATTTGGTCACTGACTCCCAGAGCCATCGTGGACTCCTCTTGCTTTTGTTAGACGGGTGCCCTTTCAGCGTGAGTAGCGAGCCCCGCTGCAAGTCCCCGCCTAACCCGTGCCAAGCACAGCTAATTACTCGTTTCCAATCGCGGCCGTAACGGTCCCGTCGCCACCCGGGTTGCCGTACAGGAAAATGACCCACCTTGTCGACAAGTTGTCCATGACCATGCAAGACTCGACTCAAACTGACGTCTCACACAGTCATGCTACCTCTAGTGTCACCATTTCTTTCGGGGCCAAGTTCAATACTTCTTTCTTCTGAGACCGTCTCGCGGACCTATAGCTGCGAGGCCTCGCTGACCTGTAGCCGCGAGGCCTCACTGACCTGTAGCCGTGAGCATACTTCTTTCTTGCCCTTTTCCAAACTCAATGAATCAACCGTGGTTCATGCCTTAAACGCTATGTCCGTGCATGGTGCCTTCAGCCAATCGTGTTCTACGCAACACTACCGCCCGAATCATACTTTATACGACAGGCCTTGGGATTGTAGAACTATGTGGTTATACCCAGCCGTAAAATTTGTAGGGTCATGCTTGCTACTACTTCTGATAGCTTAACGTAACTTGCCTAACTTACTTTACAACAACTTGACGAGTAAAGGCTGCATCAAGCCTTACGTCGTGGGAACGTACCGTGCACGTGATCGACTTGAACAGCCAAGTTATTTGGGGTGCCTAGACTTATGCCGTAAGCCGTGTAATACAACTTAACCCGTTGGGCGAGCAGAGGCTATGTTACGCCTTGGGCGATGAGATCATGCATGCTTTATGAAGCATTTGTGCGGGCGACGCTTTTGAATTTGTCTAACTCTTAGCTTTGCGGCGAATACCAACTTTTCCTTCTCCCAAGCCACGGGACGAAGGATCGAGTGTTATTTTCAAAGCACGTCGTGCACCAACTCTAAGACGATCGTTGGACCTTTCCATATTCTAACTCAATTCGACCCGTCGGGATTATTCCCTTATCTATGTTGATTCGTCTCTTTATTATCAAGCCTACTTGTGCAAGTTGAAAACATGTGATTTATTATGTGAAGGCAAAGATGAGGCAAGTTCATCGAAACTATCCCACCTGAGCGAGCGGTCGCCTTGACCGAGCGATGTCTCCATGCAGCCGTTGCAAGGCTAAGTCCGAACGCCGTCGGCGTTTCGATTCCTCCGATTGACTGAGCGGGACAGGGCACTACAGAAACAAGGCAGGAAGACTATCAAATAGTCGTTCTGAGCAGAGTAATAGAAACATAAAAGGCTTCGAGACCATTAGGTCGCCAAGGCAGTTCCCGCACAGGGAGCTGCATAGTGGATGAATATACGAACGAATGAATAAGTGAATTAATAGATGAACAAATGAATGATTGTACAAGTGAAAGAAAGAAAAGATAAGAAAGAAAGAAAGAAAGAAAGAAAGAAACAAAGAAAGAAATATAAGAAGAGAAGAAAGATTAGTGATAGGTATGACGGGGACGTACAACGGGTCTCGCTACCTGCGCTGCACGAATGTCGCCGCCAACCTAGTCTGTAATCGTCTATGGCTCAAAGACTCAAGGACATCCCGTTAAGTTTAAAATGATAAGATAATACGAAATGGTCGCGGACAACTCGGTGCATGAGGGAAAGAAGTGAATAAGTATTCCAAGTTAATGATCAACGACATCGTGGACGACCTAGCAAAATTATGGCTTACGTGCGGCTTGGGTTCGGGCTCGGCTACCCAAAAGGCGTAAGTCGGGTATTACGTGGCCTATCAGGGTGTACCAGCCATCACCGGCTGATTGGAAACTATGATACCAAGATGGATAGTCCTAATGGCTTGTGGCTCAGCGACCGGTGCATATAGATAGTCCAAATGGCTCGATTGCGGCAAATACGCGTACAAGACCTTGCATTATAAAAAGTAATCTGTAAAATCTAAACAACTGAGTAACTGAATGAAACATATCTGAATAAACTTGAGAATAAAACATCTGAACAAAATATGAGTACCTAAACGAAATATATCTAAATAACGCTTGAGTATAACACATCCTGACAACTTGAGTAAGCTGAACAATTGAGTGACTGAATGAACATCTGAACAAAACATGAGTACAAGACTTATCGAAAACATGAGTATCTTGTCCACCCGAGATAGGAACACGCCCTCGACATTCTTGAATGCTTATACAAATCCGTTAAGTCTTTACGTATAATATGTTGGATAACTTGGTTTACCTTGGACGGAGAAGATCGTATGGTAAGTATGGTAAATTATGCATGTTATTTTTATGTGACACTTGATATCGGTAACACAAGATAGGCTTTAAATCATATGTCGTAAAACTGATCCTAAGGCAAGATTAGTAAGACAGTATCTGATATATGGTATACAAAAGTAAAATAAACGTGTTTGGTAATGATAGCGAGTGGGCGAGCTAGCCTCTCCACAAATGCATAACAATGTACTGATAACCATATAGATTGTTTACAGCCTACGGGAGAACCACGTCTGGTGTGGAGACTTACCTCGAACGTGCTAAAGTGCAGAGCTAACTCTGGAGCCTTGGAGCGTAGCAAAGGAACTGAAGCAGCATATACAAGATATAATATATCAAAACATCGTCATGAATCATTCCATCTTGTAAGCCACTTGGCACACCTTTTAGGTTTCAAAGAGAGAGAGCTTGAGCGAATGGTAATCTCGACCTAGCGCCGCTTGTAATACTTCTTGAATATCAATAAAGAGTTTGATTTTGTTTTAAGTTGTGTTCATTTACGTTCCGTTGCAAATGGGGATACTCTGTGCGACTCTGTGGCCTAGCTTCAATCGGTCGTTTCTGCACTTGGCCTTGCACGAGCACAATCTAGGGTCGTGCGGCATCACGCCTTAGCGAGGACGATCGCTCCTCCGGAAGCGGGGGGTGACATTAGCCACCGAGCCCCAACGAAAGAAATTGCCCCCTTGACCTCCGTCCACTGATCGGTCATCGGAACCCCCAAGTACGTGACTCTGAAGATGTCGTCAGGTGGTTGAGAGAAATCTTGTGGAATGCCATCGTCTTTGGCCCATCATGATTTCTTCATTGCATATGTCCAGGTTTATCTTGTTTATTGCTTTTCTATAGTAACTGCATGAAGATTAGTGATAATATAATGCTAAACTTAATCAATTTATAATATTTAAAATATGATACAATCATTGGGCCAACAATCTTGATATCCATCTACTCAATCTCTGTAAACCCTCTTCCTAAATTTTCAAAAATATTTTTTTATATTTTAAATATTGTGTTTAAAAGGTAATTTTCGTCAAAACGCTGTTTATGATTATTTCAGCTTAAAAAAACTAGTTTTAAAATAAATGATTTGAAAGTACTAATTTCTTGTAATAGAAATATTTTAATCTTAAATTTGACATCATAAAGATGGTTGTTATTAACTTTGGACTTTTCAAAACTATTGCCTTCGAAAAAGATTTAAAAATTATATTTATTTTGATCAATAAAAGATTTTTCGTTAAATTATTTTAAATAGAATTTTGATTTATAAAAATATATTATTTTGATAATATCATTATATTTAAATTAGCAGGATGACTATTTATTTGAATTTAGATAACATTAAACGTTATCTAAATTATTATAGTAATAATTTAATTGATTAAGATTTCAATATACATAATTTAAATTATTTGACATCGAATATATAATTTAAATATTATTATTGTAATCATTTATATTATTGAGATTAGATTGAGTTGTTTTTAAATTTTAATTTGATTTAAATTAAAGGAAAATTTTATCTAGTAGGACTTTTCATCCTTATCGGACTAGGATTTCAACTCCTATTTAAAAAGGCATCTTTCTCCTACTTTTTTCATCTAGCCACAACCATCAATCATATGTGCATCGTGTCCGTGTCCACCCCTTTTCCACTACTTTTTTCTTTTTACGTTTACATTTATCCTTCGTCGTGTCCGACACCCCGGACACGTCCATCCCATCACTTTCCCCGTGTCCGTCATAGGACACGCCATTTCCCAAAAAAAACTCAGGATACAATCGAAACCCTAACCCTAAATCCTAGCCAACGCTGCCTCTACGCCCGGCCGACCACCTTCGGTAGAGTCGCCACCATCATCACCTGGAATACCACCACCGGCCTCATTCTCCTCCACCTTTCGCTGCAGCAACCCGACCACCACCCTCCTGCCAAAAACTAACCGTTAACACCGCCACCCAGTCCGGTGACCCACCATCTGCAACCCCCATGACAACCACCTCCGTCACCAACACCAGCCACCATCAAGGCCAACGTACACCACCATCATCTCCGGCAATACCAGAAAAGAAAATCAAAACCAAAAACCTTAACCATAGTTCTACCTAACCACACCCGTCGCTCCTCTGCCTTGCCGGACTCCGCCCCCGTCCTGGCCAAGCTGCTCCATCCAACCAAACACCGTGCCCACGCACGCGGGGTCTGCCCCGCAACAGCTGCGCTCCGTCGACCCTCGTGTGTCGTGCCCCGCCTCCCTCGAGAGTCGCCAGACCCTGACTCCTCACCGCCGCACCATTACGCACCGCCTGCTCGCATCAGCTCCAGCGCGAAGCAGCGTTGCCACAAGCGTACTCTCCTCCGAGCCCAATGGTACCCCTTCCTCACTTCTTTCTGTCGAACTCCCCTTCCAGAACCCTTTCCCTCTCCCCCTTCATTCCCTCTTCCCTTCTCTCGCTCTTTCTCTCCCGATGGTTCCTTTCTCTGTCCACTCTCTCTTTCCTCAGTTTTTGGTTCCATTCTATTCTTATTTGTTTACTTATTTGGTTTTAGGGATTGGGAAGAGCCCATTAGAGGGTTTGGGTTTGAGTCCAAATATAAATATATTAGTAAATGTTTTAGTTAGAAATGTTATGGGTCGAAGTATTATAATTTCCCATTTTAGTGAATGGGCTTTTTGGCCAAAGTCAATAGTTCAAAAAATATTTTTTTTAGTAAAAAATTGAATAAAATATTTTGGGCTAAAAAAGTAATTTTATGGTTTTAGTTAAAGAAGGGTATTTGGGACTATTTAAAGTTATAATATTTGGGCTTATAATATGTAGATACTTTTAGATTAGTGATTATGTAAACAATATTCAAAATATAGTTTATAAAGAGTATTTTATATAAATAAATTTAAATAGGCTTTATTGGTAGGGATTTATTTGATTTCAAAAACTACTAGTACTAGTAAGGATTTATATTCATTAGCTTTATAAAATAAATATTTTATTAAAAATTGTTAATACCTATTATGTTATAAATATTTTCTAAGTATATACATATTTTTCTAATTAAATAGTTACGTTTTCTCTAAGTTAGAAATCTCTCTTAGATTATTAGATTATCCTTGATCGAGATAATCGTATTCCTATTTATTTTTCCAACTTTGGACTCCTTCACATTGACCCTAGCCAATTCGACCATTTTGGACCCAATGTAACGGTCTGTTCCATCATCTTAGATCGTCCTGTATATTTTTGACATCTGAGACTATTTTGGCTAGCAAGATCATATCGCGTATACCGACTTCAATCAACCAAGGCAAGTATATTACACTGGTTTACTTTTAATTCCTAATAGTTACTATGATACATGTTTTAAATATGCATTACATGACTCATGATTCTTGACACATTTACATGAGTAGCATAGATTCATATTCATAATTATTGAGTTTCGTGATTTATGTTATTCATTGTATTTCATGACTATTGCATGACTTGATTGTCGTGTATCATGATTTTTTCGGTCGTGACATGAATCCATGAGTCGGATGGGGAAATACTCTATTAGACAAGTAAAAATACCAAGAACTATTCTATGGTCTATCGTGACGAATAGCAACCGTACACGGCACGTGCAGTTGGCCAGATCTTACCCATAGTCATTTACATATCGAAAGAGGTATTTCAAAACATTAGTTAGATGTCTTGATTATCGTGTTTCCATTCTACTTGACATACAATGATAGTCTTGTATATATGTTTCTTTCTAGTTGTCTGTCATGATTGTCTTCTTTATCTATTTCTCTAAATTGTCATACCTTGTCACCATGTATATCATATGCGATTTCTATTTTATAGTTTCTATTATGTCTTGAACAGTTTGCCATGTATATACTTGTTCCATTCCTGACTGGAAACCATTTTTTAGATTAGTCGCATGATACTCCAAGCACTTGGATCTTGGGAGGGATATGGATATATATATGTCAAGGCCGATCCTATAAACTAGTTAGATTACTTGCTCATAAAGAGTTGTTTCCAAGATTTAGTGAGACATTGTATTTTATCCAAATGTAATCTTGAATATTGTAATTTGATTTAGTTATTTTGAATGAGCAAATTGATGAGCATAGATTGTATACTTTATTTCTAGATAGCTTACTATGCTTAAACAGCGGTGTAGGTTGGACTTGCCCACGCACTCCCATCATAAAAAGCGGATGCGGGTCGTGACAATCTCCAAATTAAAAATGATTGCTAATCCTAGCACTACCTAAATAATGACAACTTGACGACCGACAAGAAAATTTTATCAAAATCTATGCCATTATTCTGTCTTTAGCCTTTGACAACCAACCTCGCTTTGTATCGGGGGCAAGTAGCATCTTCTATTTGCTTCACTCTGAACACTTACCAATTTTTCAAAGTCTTCTTGTCCTTTGGCAACCGCACTCTCTCATAAGTAGAATTGTCCTATAAGGAACTCATCACCTCATTTAAGGTCTGCATCCATTCATGCCTTTGTTCATCTTCTATTGCATATGCAAAGCTTTCAGGTTCTCCCACATCCACCAATAGCACAAACTCGTGGATGGTCAACCCTCGCTCATGCTTTTTCTTAATAGAACCTATGGTTATGGCTGGATACCGATAGTTTCATCCCCTTCAGGAACCACCTTCTCAGTATACTCATCCTTTTGAAGGTCACCTTGATCACCATCAGCAAGCTTATGACTAAGGTTGGAAGAAATGGCTCCCACATATCTATGATCTTTGTACTATCCTCTAGAAGTGAATTAAAGCAAAATGACTCTAACTCAAGGAAATCTTCAACCTCCGAAGGAATCTTGAAATCTTGGGTGTTGTTGATGGTATGATCCTCGAAGAATACCACATCCCTGCTTCAATGCAGCTTTATTTCCATGGGGTTGTAGAGTCTACACCCGAACTTTATGACTATAACCGACAAACACGTACTCTCTCATCTTCGGCTCAAATTTGGACCTCTCCTCCTTCGGTAAATATATGAAGGCCTTATACCCAAACACTCGAAGTTGAGTCTTTGTTGTACCACAATTTCTTAGGAACATCATTCTGCAAAGGAACACTATGAGACAAATTAATAACATAAGCAACAATATAAACAGCCTTACCCCAATAACTTTCCAGTAACTTCGCTTATGATTAAACCTCGTACACTCTCCAACAGTGTCATGTTCATATGCTCTATTATGCCATTGACCTGAGACATATTTGGCTGAGACTTCCAGTGTCGAATCTATTGCTCTTTGTAATAAGTATAAAAAAGACCAATATATTTACCGCCATTATCAGACCGAACATATTTTAACTTCTTTCCCGTACTTCTTTCAACGGGGTCCTGAAACTCCTTGAAAGTAGACAACACATGATCCTTAGTCTTTATCGCAAAGACCCAAACTTTTCTTAAACAGTTATTAATATATGTTACAAAATAAGCACCACCAATTGATTTTAAATGTGTTGGATAACGTCCAACTTCCTTAAAGATGTATAAATTTGGAAAGACACCATATGGTACTTTCTAGCCATGTGGTTTGTGTACTTCTCCAATTTTGCAGACTTCGGCCCTGAAATCAACTTCATGTTCAACAAGTAGCTCATTTCTTTCTCACTGATATGGCTGAGTCACTTGTGCTAAAGCTTGGTTGAGGCATCACTGACAGCGTTCATCTTATATGCCATATGTGGGCTTTGTTCCACCTAGTAGAGATCAGACTTCTGCTTCCTCTGGCAATCGCCAACTAACCTCTAGGAATCTTCTACTGATCATTTCCGAAGAGATTTAAGAAACATTCATCATCCAACCTTCCAACCAATATGAGGTTGAAACGGATATAGGGGACATAACGAACATCTCTAAGCACAAGAATTTCTCCTGTATTAGTCTTCAAATTCACCTCTTCTATGCCAATCGTCTTTAACACATTCCTGTTGACCATCTCCAACATCCACAGTCTCATAATGTATAGTTGGCATATAATGTCTAGTTGTGAGATACGTGCGTCGAAACCTCTAAGTCTACTAGCCAAAAATTATCATCACAAGCAAGGTTCATGATAACCATATGACCCACAATAATGACATTGCCTCCATGTGCTTAGATGGCTACTATAGTGTTCTCTATTTGATTCCCTTTGTCGCCCTTCTGCTCTCTCTTACAAGTGAAACAGTTCTACATGATGTGGCCTTTCTTTCCATAATGATAAAATTTGGACTCTTTGTAGCGACCCTTAGACTTCCTCCTGCTCTGGGCCCTGCCACTATGTTCAACTTTGCTTTTTCTCCTGCTTTGGCTTCTGAAACAAATACGTCCGCATGAGATGTGGATGAAGTTTCATAAGATTTTATTCACATCTCTTCGTTTAACACACCATTCTTGGCAAATTTCATACTATATACCCTTTCTGGTGCAAAAGCAATCATTGACACTCGTGTAATGCCCCGTACCACTCAGTTCAACCGGAGGAACCAAAATGCCAACGGCATTCGGACTTAGCCATGCGACGACCTGCTCGAAGTCCCGGTCGGCCGAGGCAACTCCTCGCTCAGGTGGGTGGCTTCGTGACCTTGCCTCAGCTTGGCCTTCACACTAATAAAATGAAATTTTCAACTGCACAAGTAGGATTGATAATAAAAGAGAAGAATCCACATAGCTAAGGGAATAATCCCAAGTTGGGTCAGATTGAGTTAGAATATGGAAAGGTCTCATGGCCGGCTTAGAAATGCACACGACGTACTTTAAAATGACACTCGGTCCTTTATCTCGTGGCTTGGGAGAAGAAAAGTTGGTCTATATTGCCATAAGGCTATGGACTTAGCATAGCCATAGGCGTCGCACAATATAATTGCTTGGCAAAGCATGCACGGCCATTGTCCAATTCTTGATAATGTACTGTCCCAATGTCCGATACTTGGCATAGCCAAAGTGTCCCTCAAGTCTTGATGCACATTTCTACGATACAAGGCTTGGCATAACCTTTGCTCGTCCCACGGGTTAAGTTATTGCATGATTGAGTTAGGCAACAAGTTATGTCGGGCTAACTAAGTCATTCTAAGCACTGTCCTACGATTTCTGTGGCTGTCATAGCCACATAGTCCCACGATCTTAAGCCTCATCATATAGAGTATGACTTGAGCGGTAGTGTCGCATAGAACACAAGTTGGTTTAAGGCACAAGCCATGGTTGGTTCAGTTAAGAGTTAGCCACGGTCTATGGCACCTAAAGAACACGTTCTGTTCAAGTTAAGTAGGAAGGCTATGAAGTAGCCATTTCCTAGGTTTTTAAAGAATGGAGAGTTCAAGCGATGGTTTATTACCGAGGCGGTCCCTCGTTTGGGAATCTCATGGTTCCGATGCACGTCTTGCATGATATGGTTCCGATGTACGTCTTACATGATATGGTTCCGAACACGTTTTGCTAAAGTATGGGTCAAGTAGTACCACAAGTTAGGCCATGTATTTATGTGAGTCTAGATAAAGTCTCGTTGGTGCGTGGTCATGGACAACTTGTGCACAAGGGCGATGTTTCTTCGGACGACAACCTGGGGCCACAGGAATCGATCCGGCCATAGGGGAAACAAGGTATAGCTGATACCGGTTAGGTAACCAGGAATTCGGTGGGCTATCATTGGGGCTAGCTACCTGCATTGACCGACCCATCCTATTCCTAGCTATGTCCACGATGGCTAGTTAATGCCAGTAACCTTTCATATAGATAAGTTGGCGTGCTAAGCGGATATCTACATGCACGGTGTCGGTCGAATCAAGGAAAGTGTAAACATGGCACAAACTGAGTCAAGAAAAGGAATGCACAGTTGCAACACCAGTATGAAGCCTAAGATTTGGTTATAGCAAAGACACGTGCTTCGGCACGAGATATGGCGTCGAGCATAAGTCGTTGGCATAGAGTTGCATAAGTCGGATTTGAGTCGTTACGAGTTAAATCAAGAAGGTCCGTAAGGCGAATTTGGTCAAGTCATGTTGAGTTGCAAGACATAACCTCGATATGTTGATTCACGGCCACACTGTCATGGCACAAGTATAGGCAAGACTAAGTGGGGAGGCACTGCCTCAATTATATTGAAGCACGAATAGAGTTTATGGCACGACCAAGTTGTTGCGTTACAAATATAGGCCAAAAGGCAAGCACGAGTTGATAAGTTGACGTCGTTGGCACGAGAAGGGTCTTGAGGTAAGGTATAAGTAAGTTGTTGGTGCAAGGCACGATGTTGGTCTAGAGACACAAAATAGGACAAGAGTTTATGTCCTAAAATCGATCCAAAGGCAAGAATAGAATTACAATCATAAAGGGCTTATGTTGCACAAATTAAATGAACGTGTTGGTTTTGGTATGGGTGGACGAGGAGCTCACTCCACCAGAACAGTTGAGTATTGACACCTACATAGTTTCCATGTACAGGCATAGGTAGAAGCTCGTTGGCGCATAGCTCGCTTGGATGCGTCAGGACACGGAGTTCCTTGGCATTTCGAGGCAAGGCAGCCGCATGGAGTCTGGACTTATGCAGGATGTAATGTATGGACATCGCCTTCTGAAGCACCTGTTGGGTCATCAAGCTTTTTATTGAGAAATGAGAGAGAGCAGAGTGACTTGTAACTTGAGAGAAGAGTGAGACTGACTGATTATAATCATGGCCTTGTCCCATATTTTTAATCCTTGTTCAATATCAATAAAGAGCCTATTTTGTTGACTTGTATTTTGGTTCTAAATTTCCACTAGCATATTCAATGTTTTTGCTTGGGACTTCTGTGCGACGACCCCGTCGCTTAGCCTGTAATCGGCCGTTATGGAACCCGCCTTGCGTGAGCGCAATCTAGGCTCACGCGGCATCACGCCTTAGCGAGGATAATCGGTCCTATGGGACCGGGACGTGACATAATGGTATCAGAGCATGGCTTTATGTCCTTGGACTTTCTATTGAATTCTTTAACTCTGATGTGTTGCTTCTGCAAAATCGATATCGTTGGTGCACTCTCTCTCAATATTCTACAGGATGTCCATACAATAAGTCTATATATTTTGCAAATCGTATGAGAATAGTTTTCGATAGAAACAAAAGATGGTTTCACGTAAAAGTACGGTTGGTTATGTCGGGTTGGGCATATACACCAAGAATTGCATCGAATTAGAAAAGTCGTGTGCGAAATTCAAATTGTATCGAAATGTGAATGAGTTTGACTTGAATCATGGAGTACAGGATGACTATCTATAGAGGTGCCATCGAACGTCGTTATCGTCGATGCGATGTAGATAAATGTGTTTCGATTTTGAGGAATTGTTCGTACGAAGATTCAAGTAATCGATTGTAAATCGAAACTGGTTTCGAGGATTTGTATAGTGACTTCATCCCTGAGTGGTGTATGGGATAGCCTCAGAGATGTCGATCAATTGAGGATACGGGATGCCAATGAGTCTATCAGCAAGCGTTGTAGTGAGCAAAGCCTTAGATTGAACATCATTGAGTAAGTTGTAGTCTTGAAGTTTGATAAGTTGGTTCAAACAAACTAGAAACTACGCGTACAAGATTTAGATTGCGCAAGTGTGAAATGCAAAAATGATTGAGTAGGTAAATTGGATTGAAGGAATGTTAAGGTATAACGAACGGATGACTTAGTCGAGGAATCGATATGAATCGTATACGAAAAGTTAGCATGATCGGAAGTTAGCGTGCACGAAAATGATAAAAAATACGAGAATGACTCTGAGGATTTGGAATAGATGTTGCTCGATGACTTAAGATAGACAGATGAATATACATGATTTTGAGTTTCAACGAATTGATCATGTAACTAGTTCGGGAGATAATGATCGAATTTGATCTTGGATGTCGAGAAGATTATAGTATATCCAGTTCGAATGATAGCATCAGTTACACGACTCAAAGTTCGATGCAAAGGAAGATCTTCAGGTTATGTACATCATCGATGGTATCGAGGCATATCAAAGATCGATGTACAGTAACTCGGGCGTACTCTAATTCAGAAAATGAAGATCGTGTAAAGTATTATTGTTTCGATGGATGCTATGCTTGGGATTTTGAAAGAAATAAATGTTTGGATGAAAGGAAAGTGTCTTGATTGTTCGGTGATAACCACAACGTCGATGATCTTGTCTTGCGAGAGCGTAACTCCAGCCTCGCACATGCGTCACGTCGAATTTGGGTCGATCGTTCCACGCGAGCGATGACATGGTGATTCACGTTTAGCGGAAATGATCGAACTCGAGATATCAGGGCATGGCAATTTAGATTGCTTTGACTCGTGGTTTGATGTGAAAGTGAATTCGAGGATGGTTCGGACTTGTGATTGACGATTGAGTAATTCGAGGATTGAGTAGTCCAATCTACGTATCGAGAATGAATTAGTCTAGACTCAAAACAAGAGTTACGCCCCGATGAGAATGATTATCCTGCTGGAATGTATGATGATTTCATGACCAGCGTGGATGATCAGACTTGCGTGAGATTGGTATCACGACCCGTACCTTGTTTAGGGGCACGAGAATGTGGGTACGTCCATCTACGCCGCAGTGTCGGCGAGAGAATGTTGTATAGGTCGTCTACAATATCTATCAACTAACTATATGAATCATATAACCTGTCATCTCTGCACGGAGGTATAATATGACATCTCAACTATATAATCTCAATCACAAGTCTAAGTAAGATAGAGCACGATATAAAATCAGATAAAAGAGAGAAACTGAATAAATAGTAGAGTTATCACATCACGCATGTTTAGGTGTCCAACACAAATAAATACATATCCTGAATATAAAGTCTCAACTAACATTCGGAACAATCCGATACAAACTGAAAACTATAAATACTAGACTGTACTAGGCACTCTCTACTGAGCTAGATCCTCCTCAGGCTCTTGCATACCACCCTCGTAGGCCCCGTAGAAAGTAGGACAGTCGTCTATATCATCTGTAATATTTTCAACAATATCCAGTCAGGATTGGAACGAGCACATCTTATCTAGAAATCCTAAATAAATGACAAGGACTATAAAACAGTTATAGACAGTTATATTGATGAAATAGTAAGACAGACAAAAACCTGTGAGAACAAGTAATGGAAGAAAACTATCATATCGAAATAGAACAATATAAAGGTGAACTAAAAATGTAAAACTGTAATAGACAATGTGTTTTGGAATACTAGTTGGATATGTGATCGTCCTGGGATATTCAATGCTTACACTAAGGAAAAGCTAGCTCAACCATACGTGCAATGTATGCTTAGCTAGTAGCCGATAATTACCCTATTTATCGATAGTTCTTGATCACATATCTAACTAATATTACCCCCGCCCCGACTAATACGATGGATCCAAAATCATGATACGTCACTAGCTAATGTTATTCAATGTTATCCAATATTAGCTAATGTTATTCAATGTTATCCAATATTAGCCAATGTTATTCAATGTTATCCAATGTTATCCAATACCAACGAGAATAGTATTCGATAGCATCGATGATGTAAGGTAACATCTCATGACTGAAGATCCAATTATAATACCAATCCGTGTACAATCGTGCCAAGAATCATAGTACACATCCAATAAAACTAAGTAGAACTGAAATACAGTAATCACCAAGTAAATAAAAGAACTATCAGAGAATGTACTCGCCTGATACCCTGAATGACTGATATGAACAGATGTCCGAACTGATGTCATAGAGTCCTAATTAGAGCAACACATGCTATAAAGAGTTCAATTTGAAATGATAGGAATTTATAATGCAACCTACATATTTCTAAGTCAATCTAGGTCAAAGTCAATTCTTAGTCAACTCTAAATCAACTCTGGTCCACCTTGGGTCAAACTAGGAGTCAAGGTTAAGCTTTTAGGGTTTTGGTCAAACTTAGATTAGTGGTCAACATCTATGATACTTAGGATATATTAATATATATGCATACCACATATATCCTTACCCATATAGTACCACCCTAACACATGCATATAGATATCATATATCAAGTATATACATATCCTCACTATGAACCATAACCTATATCTATATATTCTCATAATATGTATAGATACTATATAACCCAAAAATATATATACCTATCTATATAACCCTTCCACAATCTAACATCACATACTGAAACTCAAACACTTAGACACTAACCCACTAGCACTAGGATACTATATCAACCTTGGTCATATTGGCATCCCATTACCAATACCTTGGTTGGAATCCAATATCTTAACTTGGGTAAACCTATACCTTACCTTGATATCTTGATACCTTACCTTAGTACCATACCTTAGTCATAAGGTAAACTAATCATTTACCTTGAAGGTAAAGGTAATTCATATTTACCTTAAAATACTAAATTGGTATCATGAGATACCAAGATACCCCTCAAATATCTAATGTACTAACATAACATCTTAACTAATATCTAACATTAACCTATAGAGACTAACTTTCTAACATACCAATACCTAAAACTAATATAACCTAGTAACATATCAATATCTAACATACTAGATATCTAACATCAAACTATCTAACAACATATCAAATATCTAACAAAATACTAACCTCTACTATCAACTAACACTCATACTAACAAATATTACCTAACAATAATATATATATGTACTATATCATACATATACTCGATAACCTATGATACCTACATTCACTTAATATCCATACTGCATAGGCTCATAGGTTACACAAAATGTCTATGTCGTATAGTCATTCTTCTACTTAAAATTAATATAGTACCAATTGGGCCTTTACTAAACTCTAGGATTAAAGTATGTTGTAGTCCTTCGTATTAGCTTTTCGAAACTTCAAACGGATCGCAAATTCGTGTCCGGAAGCTCCCAAAATTGCGAAAACACGAAAATGCGTTCGTATTTCGTACAACTGACACTCAAATAGTTCTACAAAAAGTTCTAGAATGCATTTGATCTATTAATATATATATATATATATATATTTGGAAAGCTAACTTCGATACGGCTCTTTTAAAAAAATGGAAGATTAATCGGAGTTCTAAGCTAAAAGTTATGACATTTCTAAGTTGCTATAGCTACTAAAAACGTGAATGAATATTATGACGAATTTGGGTTGTTTGGACAAAAGAAACACATCTCACTCTCCACACCACTCAAGACACACATCAAACCACATTCCCCTCTCCTCTAACACAAGCAAACCACTAACAACATATCCACACACATCTAAATATATTAAATATATCTAACATACCTATTATATATATACAAAACAGTCCATTATATAAAGAGACACTAAAATAACAAGTTGAGGCTAAAAATATGACATGTAGACTAAACCACTTAGATCTAACCATGGGTATCCAAATGAAACTCATTCGAACTATCTGAAATAACATCAATACATCCTCTAACGTGTCTAAAACTGAAATTAAAACACAATTAAATCAATTAGACATTAAACCAAATACATGAGGTGTCCTAATTTGAGATCTAATAAGTAGGACACAAGACACAATTCTAACTTGCTTTAGAGTGCTCCAAATGGCCTCAAACTTGAATCTAAAGGGGTACTGCATGGGGGTGGATCCTATGGATTCAAAACTAACTAATATGTATAGAGAAATAATTTAGAGGGTTGGTTTTACCTATTGGAAGTGGAATCCCAACGATACTCTCAAGGACAAGGCTCCGATACGAAGATCCTTCCAAAATGGACACTCTTCCTTGCACTTTGCTCCAAATCTTTGCTAGCACCCTCCCTTGGTAGTATGAGAAGGTTGGATGGAAGTTTTGATGAAGGAATATAAGGATTTGGAGATTAAATCAAAGAGGAAAGCTCTCTAATTTGGGGAAGAACACTTTATGAAGGAAAAGAGGCAAGGTGGAATAAAATGAAAGGAAGGGAGGCTAACCTACCTATAGTGGCTGCCATCATTACCCTATTTGGGCCTTGCGGGAAAGCCCAATAAGGCCCCTACTAATCTCCCTTGGTTAATTTTAAGTTAGGTTCAAGTTTGGGATCAAAAGGGTTAATTTAAAGCCTCTAACTTAACAAATCTAACAAGTGGGATTAGTCTAAACTTACTAACTTAATTAATGGGGTTTATGGGCCATGACTAACTAATCTTGGGGTTCCGTCTAGAGTCTAAGCTACCCGGGTCACTAACACAAGTCGAAACGAGATAAAAATCGAACCCGACTTAACAAATCTCATAAAATCAATATTAAAATATAAAAATTCCCAAAATATTAAAATATAAAAATAACAAAAATTATAATACATCAATTTAAATATTATTAAAATAATATAAAATTCACCAATTAATCAAATCCTAAATAATTCAAAAGTCATAAAATGACCAAAATACCCTTAGCCTAAAAAGTGGTAATTAGCTAATCTAATTACATGGGTTAGGCCTCCAAGGTTATGGTTAGTCTTTAGGCTAAACAGTTCTAAGGTTACACTAGCAAAATATCAAAATCATAATGCACTAATTTAAATAGTTTTAAATTAATTAAAATTCACCATAAATCATTATTATTAATATTAAATGATAAATTTTTATAAAAGTTCAAAATTATCCTCATTTTAGAAAAGTGATGGTTACAATTGGGGCATGACATATTGTTAAGCTAGACGACCTTACGATCGATTACGTGAATTGTGATAAACGACTTAGGAAATATGGAATGAGAATTATGGTTTAGTGACAAATTGTCTTGTGGTGTACTTGAATAGGATAGGATGGATAGGTGGATGGTATCGAACATGTGTGAAGAGATAGACTACGCAAATTGGTTGTTGGACGAGCGATATTGATATGTCAAAAAATTGGTTGAACAGGACTTACCGTAGGATGGCTTTGCTGAATGACTCGGACCCCTTGGACTAAGTGTTACAAGTGCGGATAGGAGAATATATGCTTGATGTTTAGAAAATGGAGTGATGCGAGCTTGGGTAGAAAACCCCGTACTATTAGCTTTGGTTTGACCTTAGGATTGGGGTCAGTATTGATAATATTGTTTGGGAACTATGATTCCAATACTGACATTGACTTTAGCCTAGAGAGATGGCCTACCGGTTAGGCAAGACATCCATGTTTCGAGAGAGAGCATCAATACGATTGATTTTCAGGATTGATAGAATAAATTGAATAGGTGGGATTGGATTCACTATCACAAGACTTGGCTGAAATACATATATTTCGGGGATTCCTTAAATATGTGCACGATCCAACTAAGTGATACGTTGAATTCAAATAAGAATAAAGAAACGATAAGTTATTGAGGATTTTGAAATTGTGTGTTACGAAAAAAAATATTGATGGTAGTACGATCATCGGATTTGAGATGAACTTAAATGTTGGTTGATCGAGTGGTTTGCCTAGAACTGAATTGTTTATGTGCATGACGAGTGTAAGTTACCAAGTTGAGATAAAGTTGTTCATGTTGAAAGATAACCAAAGCACGAACGTGGCTTGGATTGAAGAAACACATAGACAGGGTGTGTGCAAGAATCGTTGGATGTTGAATCAAAGATTATGAGTCGATAAGTGTCTCAGTAACTTTCGAGGACGAAACTTCTTCTGAGTGGTGTATAATGTAATATCCCGTCCCGCTCAGTTCAACCGGAGGAACCAAACCACCAACGACGTTCGGACCTGGTCATACGACGGCCTACTCGAAGTCTCGCTCGGCTGAGGCAACTCCTCGCTCAAGTGTGTAGCTTCGTGAACTTGCCTCAGCTTGGCCTTCACAATAATAAAATTAAAGTTTTCAACTGCACAAGTAGGCTTGATAATAAAAGAGACAAATCCACATAGCTAAGGAAATAATCCAAAGTTGGGTCGGATTGAGTTAGAATATGGAAAGGTCCCACAGTCGGCATAGAAATGCACACGGTGTGCTTTCAAAATGATACTTAGTTCTTCATCTCGTGGCTTGGGTGAAGGAAAGTTGGTATATGTTGCCACAAGGCTATGAACTTAGCATAGCCATAGGCGTCGCACGATATAAATGCTTGGTAAAGCATGCACGGCCACTGTCCAATGCATGATAAAGCATACACTGTCCCATTGCCGATTATGCCAATAATTGGTTATGTAGCCCACAATCGCTAAGGTCAAGTCTATCTATCCAAGGTCATCATCAAGAAAATAATTCCCAAAAAGGCTCATTTTAGACTTACCCAACGATCGACTAAGATCGATCTAGCAATATTATTGTCTAAATCCCAATCCGACATACTATTCCCAATGATCTAATAATCCATCAAGTAAATTTCCAAGGATTCAATTTCTATTCCAATTCCTTCGTACCAACACGGATCTATATACCGAGGCTAACTATTCAAGGGTCATCGATTTCGATAATTTTAGCAGAACTATGGAATTATATTATTCAGTCTGTATGACAGAGTTATACCACTAAGTCATAAGCCATCAATCTATATCCCAACTGACAGTCGTCTATACCGTCACACCATCTACTGACACTATCCAACACCTTTTATGGTTCTTAATCCTATTTGTTTACAAGCCATCAAACTCTCGTACGGACATTCTTAAAATTTCATACTGCAAGGGTCGAGCAGTTTATTCCATTCGATCAGACAATTCATGTATCAATTAACCATTCTCTTTGCAACACAAATATTTAGGGTCACTAGTTGTTACCTTTGTGATACAATTTAATCTCTCAGCATACATGCACCTATGCAACGACTATCTATTTTGCCAAGCACGATCTCGTACTTCTGGTTCTATTATTTGGGGGTTAAGATGGATTAGCATCTATCGTACCTTAGGGTCATAGCACAGATTTTCAATGCTTGTTCGAGTCACCGACAATATTTCTAAAACTTTCAATTTAGCAACCAACTTATAATAGCCACATATAATTCCCATCCAACTAGTCGCAACTATTGTTCAATGTTCTAAGCCACACAACATTCACTAACCAAATTTATTAATCACAGTATAACTATTATCCTGCTAGTCTGAGCCATCATCAGATTGAGCAATTCACAACCAAGGCACTCGTTAAACTTTTCGACAATCTCGCTCTCCAGCATAACGTCACCGTCAAGGAACACTCAAGTCATCTAGTAATATGGCATGACTCCCAGCTAAGTCTCGACACTACCCAAGGCTCACAGATAGACTCATTGCTATCCGATGGAAAGGGTTACGATACATCTCATCCTGAAGTGGTAGAGGCAGTATACCACTCAGAAATGAAGCCATTCCCAAATAATACCAACTCAAATCTATTTCAGAACATTCATGATCTATAACGATCACAACACTTAGCCAACATCTCGGGGTCTCAATATTACAAGCCAACATTCTTAGGATCTCAAAAGCACTAGCCAACACACATGGGTCAACTCACCAGTTCTATTGAACTCATCCATCAATTACCCCATTCACAATTCTTTTCTAATATAACATGCAACTCTCCAGCATGTTCCAACAACACAAATAGCAACTTTCTCTATTCCTACATTTCGAACATCTTTCATAAACAGTATACTATGGCATCGAGTCATTGTTGGGTTATTAGTGTCCAAACCAACAAAAATCATTCATTCATGGGCATCATAATGTATTTAGACTTATTGTATGGAACATCTAGTGAGCAGCCAAGAGGCACAACAAACTTTCAGATACGAACAACTTGAAGGATTACATGAACAACAACAGCATAATCGCGAAAGCAATCTTTGATTTAATCGCGAAAGCAACATTGAGTGATCGAGGAAGCAACTTTGGTTTATCGTCATTGCAGCTTTGATTTGAAATGAATCAAATAAGAGAACAAATACGTAGGGCCATGCTCTGATACCAATTTATCATGCCCCGATTCCATAGAGTCATTCATTCTCTTGGAATCGATCGTCCTCGCTTAGGTGTAATGTTATACAAGTTTAGTATTGCACTTGTACAAGGCAAAGACGACACATAATTGATTATCTTCAAATAGGAACATATCGCAACGGCAGAAGCAGACAAATTAAAGTCAATGAGGACATGTATTTCTTTATCGAATAGGAATATACATTACTAATTTATAGCAGCGGAGATAAGAAGATAACTTGAAGTCACAAAAGATATATAGAAATTCTTTCTCTTTATTGATGACTGGAGAAGAGTACAAGATTGTAATAGAATACAAAGATTACAACACATCTCACTTTACATTGATAGCCAACTGTACAAATGCCATAAAATTTATATTTGATAATTTGATACATTGGATTACAACTCGATATACAGACTTGGCTTACAACTCACTAGTACAACTAATTACAATGTTCCATACATTATGCCCTTTATAAACAGAAGACATTATCTTTTGCAAGGAGAGCTTCTGCACGCCCAACAAATCTTCGTTGCCGCGGGATCGATCAAATTAATCTTCGTATACAGAACTTTCCAAGCACGAGCACCTAAAAGAGTGCCCACAATGTGGGTCAGTACATCATCTATGTACTGGAGAGCATAATCCAACCCACTCGCCTAAACCGACACTAAGTGGTCAATTAGGCAAACTTTTATTAGAATGATCTTTCTATTTAGTGCCTAGCATCAATTTACAGTTCTTGAGCAGAAATATTGAAGTAACATGTTATAGCATGATATATCATTTCTTTGTTTAAGACATCATCTAAGCAACATTGAGTTAACACGTTGAACATATTATGGAAATCTTCCTGGAAGACATCATTTAGCATATTTGGTGTTATCGTTCAACGGGTTATGGAAATATTCTAAAAGGCAACATCTTATCATCGTTGGTATTAACATGTTAAGCAATCAAGTTGAATTTAACATGTAAATAACTGTATCACATTTAAGTGATTTCTTACCGATAGCCGACTCCCTTGCACCTGCATAAAAATACAGGATAATATGATATACTTACTCTGTCTGCACAAAATATTCGCTAGCATGTATCCTGACTACATGGTCATTAGTGAAACTATACCATAAAGGACTTTCCAACGGGTATTATGACACACCATTCCAGGGTAGGTTGCAAGCTTAGTCGAATGTCCCGTAATACCTCGTGCCACCATAGCACGACCAATATTTTCTTCCAGGTCGAATCGATCCCAACGCCCTAGGTACCGTTTGAGAAAACTTACTCAGACTTGTACAAGTACGTCCATGACCATACGAATGTGTGTCGACTCGATAAACACAAGTGCATGGTAAAACAACTGAAAGTAAGCAAGGCCAACAGTTCAACTTCTCATCTCAATTCCGAGCCGTGTTCAATGACTAATCATTCCATCATTACCATCATTCCACTTGGTGATCTCCATGATCTCAAGCCTCATCATTCCTCATTCATTGATTCATTGCAACATTTCTCATAGCATTCCTCTCAACGAGGAACAAACAACATTTCATTCATTTCAAAGGGACAAGCAGCTTTTCATTCATTTCATTGGGATAATTATTATTCAGTTCATTGCTTATACGAAAACAGGCAGCATCTCATTTCTTTACAACAGTTATACAGAGTGTACATGATTCAAGAGTCTCATTCAATTCATTGATTTAATAGCATAGCCAGTTCTTTTCCCATGTATCAATCACACCGTATCTCATTATTCAAGTATTTTATTTATTTCAGCAGCGTCAAGCATGAGGGATAATGTTATCAATTCATTCTCAGGCATAAAGTCACATTAGCAGTTCAAGTGTGATTCATTCAACAGTTCAATGTTTATGTGTTATTCATTTCAAGATTAGGCAACAAGAGGATCTCTATTATCTAGAAACTAAAACATAGGACATTTAGGGACAATTTATAGCATTTCAATAATCTATTTTATTAAGCATAAAGGAATAAAGAGGAGGAATGACAGTTCCACTCACATACATAAAGGTTCTTTTTTTTTCCGAATCGTACATATTCCTAGTAGGCGTAGATCCACCAGCGAGCCACATTCCAATATCCATTCTATCTCGTCAGCTAAGAGAGACTGCATCAGTCTCAATTCTCTTGATTCCCAACACAAGTCACGGTCGAACATTCTGATCGCATCCAACAAGCCAACCTAAATGTCTCGCGTAGAGCGGGGCATTACAGGACAATTAAATCATTCTAAGCAATGTCCTATAATTTATGTGGTTGTCATAGCCGTATAGTCCCAGGATCTTAAGGCTCATCATATAGAGTATAACTTCTGCGGTAGTGTCGCATAGAACACAAGTTGGTTTAAGGCACGAGCCACGGTTGGTCTAATTAAGAGTTAGCCACGGTCTACGGCACCTAAAGAACACATTTTGTTCAAGTTAAGTAGGAAGGCTATGTAGTAGCCATTTTCTGAGTTTTCAAAGAATGGAGAGTTCAAGCGATGGTTTATCGCCGAGGCGGTCCCTTGTTTGGGAGTCTCATGGTTTCGATGCACGTCTTGCATAATATGGTTCTGATACACATCTTGCATGATTTGGTTCTGAGCACATTTTGCTAAAGTATGGGTCAAGTAGTACCACAAGTTAGGCCATGTATTTATGTGAGTCTAGATGAAGTCTCGTAGGTGCGTGGTCATGGACAACTTATGCACAAGGGCGATGTTTCTTCGGACAACAACCTAGAGCCACAAGAATCGATCCGGCCATTGGAAAACATAGCATAGCTGATGCTGGGTAGGCAACCAGGAATTCGGTGGGCAGTCATTGGGGCTAGCTACCTGCATTGACCGACCCATCCTTTTCCTAGCTATGTCCATGATAGCTAGTTAATGCTAGTGACCTTATATATATATATATATATAAGTTGGTCTACTGAGCGGCTATCCGCATGTACGGTGTCGATCGAATCAAGGGAAGTGTAAACACGACACAAACTGAGTCAAGGAAAGGAATGTATGGTTGCAACACCAGTATGAAGCCTAAGATTTCGTTATAGCAAAGACATATGCTTCGGCACGGGATGTGGCGTCGAGCATTAAGTCGTTGGCATAGAGTTGCATAAGTCAGATTTGAGTCGTTACGAGTTAAGTCAAGAAGTTTGGTTAAGTCATGTTGAGTTGAGAGGCACGACCTCGATATGTTGAGGCATGGCTACGTTGTCATGGCACAAGTATAGGCAACACTAAGTGGGGAGGCACTGCCTCAATTATATTGGAGCATGAATAGAGTGATGGCATGACCAAGTTGTTGCATTCCAAATATTGGCCAAAAGGCAAGCACGAGTCGATAATTTGACATTGTTGGCACGAGAAGGGTCTTAAGGCAAGGTATAAGTAAGTTGTTGATGCAAGGCACAATGTTGGTCTAGAGAAACAAAAAGGCCAAGAGTTTATGTCGTGAAATCGATCCTAAGGCAAGAATAAAAAGACAATCATAAAGGACTTATGTTGTACAAATTAAATGAATGTGTTAGATTTGGTATGGGTGGGAGAGGAGCTCACTCCACCAGTACAGTTGAATACTAACACCCACACAGTTTCCTTGTGCAAGCACAGGTAGAAGCTTGTTGGCGCGTCGCTCGCTTGGATGCGTCGGGGCACGGAGTTCCTGGTCGTTTTGAGGCGAGGCGGCCGTATGGAGTTTAGACTTATACGGGACGTAATGTATAGACATCTCCTTCTGAAGCATCCCCTGGTGTCACCCCCGTTTCCCGTATTTCGTAGTTATACTCGAAGTTGGATTTTGGCATGTATCTTATTTTCTTGACTAGCGGATTTTGGATTTCTCGCACATTGGTTCTCGACCCGGCTTGGTTTATTTGTTGGAGAAGGATTGGTTTGGTTTGGTTTATTTTACATTGGAACACCTTAGCCTATGCTCCTCCCTCATTTCCACCACAACCACCCTCTTTATTATCTCCACCTACCTTTCTCTCTCCTCATAATTCTCTCATTTATTTCTTCATCTTCTTCTTCCTTCCTCCATACAACACCAACACCCCTTAGGCAAGTGCACCTTACAACCACTTGAGAACCACTTTTTATTTATCCATTAGCTAGATTAGGCCATGGTGATCAACATTAGAACTTGACATTTTGTGATTTGGAGTCTCCATTGTCCTAGATCTAAGTTTCTTCTATTTTCGGTTTTGCATGGTTTTGATCTATTTAAGTTGTATTTTTATGGGTTTTGATGTTCTTATGTTGGAGAGAATTGAATTTCACCCAAGATAGAACTTTGCAAAGTCGGATTTGGACTTATTTTGACCAAGTTATGGACTTTTGAAGCTTTGGGTTCAACCATGGAGTTCTTGCTGAATTGGAGAAGACAGTGAGCAGTGCGCGAGCTTTTTAGCTTGCGCCACTGAGCTGTGCGCGCTCTTTAGCGCAGCGCAGTCCGATCCATATGCTGCCTTTTGGGAGCGTATGTCTTGCATACGCTCGCTTGCTTGACAAGGAGTCGTATGGAGTCCATATGCTACCTTTTGGGAGTGTATGTCTTGCATACGCTCGCTTGCTTGACAAGGAGTCGTATGGAGTCCATACGCTGCCTTTTGGGAGCGTATGTCTTACATACGCTCGCTTGCTTGACAAGGAGTCGTATGGAGTACATACGCTGCCTTTTGGAAGTGTATGACTTGCATACGCCTGACCTGAGCGTGGCTTGACCTGAGCGTAGGTTGGCTTGAGCGTAGGCTGGCCTGAGCGTACGACTTTTACACTGAGCGTATGGCCTTTGGCTGACTTGGTCTCATGTCAGCGTGTCAGATTTGGTTTTATGTAATATGTTTGGAAAGGATAACTGAGCCTGACACGATAGTGACCCGTAGTGGTGCACTCCTGACATGAGTAACCTGACATGACCTGATAGTGGCCGTCGTGGCGTACTCCTGACTAGTACACTTGACCTGATAACCTGACATGTTATATCTTGATAAGCTGTTACGGTAGCTACTTGACATGACATGACCTGTATAATAACCTGGACACCGTGGGCGATTGTGCTTGTATAAATAAACCAGTCCTGTCTTGCGTCATGTCTAGGATAGGGACTCCTGAGTACCACGGTCAGGAGTACCTACAAAAATGGACTAAGGCTAATAACTAGATTAATACATTAGTCATGACGAGATTTTCCAGCTACAGGCAATTCCGTTACCTGGGCACGCCTTGGGATCTGTAGCCTGCCGTCGAGTAGGGCACATTTCCAGCACATTGTCATGTATTGCACCCTTCAAGCTACCTAAGGGTACATTCGTTTTCTGGACGATGTACCCACCTGAATTCAACTCTAATCTTTTAACCCGGGTAACCTGGATGGTCTGCAGGACTTGTGGCTGTGGAATAATCTCACTGCATCTTATTAGTAATTAGGCTTGTGACAACCCTAGTTAGTTAAAGTATCAAGCCGTAATTCTTGCTTGGCCGTGAAATGATTGGATGGAGTCTAACCAGTCTAGTCTTGCCCTGATCCTGTTCCAGATTGCTGCATGACCAAATGCTTGTATTTATTTTACCGATAAATGGTGAGAATTCCAAGTTCTGTTCAGACGAAGGGTTACAACCCCGGTCCTTGTTTGGTTTACGGGTTGTAACCTGGTTATCTGAATAGTTCTATGGTTATCTCGTCGTATATCATCCTGGTGTATTTTTTTTATTTCCAGTTCTTACTTTTATTTATATCTTGTGCTGATTGCTGGTTTTAGTTCTTAAGTGAAGCTTCCTTTCTGGGGTCTGACCCAGCTGGTTTTGTGTGGCCAGATTTTGGAGCAGCTCCAGAGGATCTACCGACCTTCCTGCCAGATGGTGAACACTAGAAGGAATCCCGGCAACGAGTGGGTTATTTTTGTCTCTCCCACTCTATTGTAAAAATATTCTTTTGAGGCGTTTAGTCGACGAGCACCTGTTTAGCTCGATTGCATTTACTTACTGTCTGCCTATGGGCTGTAGCATGATTGACATATCCTAGGGTTGATCATGTATGACTAAACTCTTGCTAGTCCTAACATTTTGTAACAACTAGCTTCATGATCAGCTGAATATGTAATGTTTGGGACGCCTTACTTTTGTATATTTAATGATCATACATCTTGTAACTTTTACTTACTTGCTTGTGATTGAGACACTAGGCTTGTTCATGAGCTTAAGAGACTGTTGGTTTGTAGATAAACCCTCATGTATCTAGACAGCCGTGACCGTATAGCGAGATGGATTCCATTTCATATACGTAGCTGGCTATGTCTGCCCCCGCTCTCCAGTATTCTGGTTCTGGGGCGTGACACCTGGCTCATCAAGTTTTGTATTGAGAAATAAGAGACAGCATAGTGACTTGTAACTTGAGAGAAGAGTGAGACTGAGTGATTGTAATCATGGCCTCGTGCCACTTTTCTAATCCTTGTTTAATATCAATAAATAGCCTCTTTTGTTGACTTGTATTTTGGTTCAAACTTTTCGCTGGCTTATTTAATGTTTCTGCTTGGGACTTCTGTGCGACGATCCCGTCACTTAGCCTGTAATCGGCCGTTATTGAACCCTCCTTGCGTGAGCGCAATCTAGGCTCACGCGACATCACGCCTTAGCAAGGACGATCGGTCCTACGGGACCCGGGTGTGACAACTCATACGGTCTCCTATGAGTCTAGCAAAGTACATAGCAACCAAAGTCCATGTATCTCATCGTTGAACTAGTCCATAGTGGATAATTGGTCAGCCACATACTGGAACTCACTCAAGTTATCCAAAATGGACAAACCATCCTTGTATCTAAGGTCCATCATCTTTCTGATCAAGAATAATTTCTTTACCATGATCTTCTTTGTATACAAGGGTTCAAGCTTCTCCTACAACGTCTTTGTATGCTCAATATCGATGATGTAATTATATAAATTCTCACAAACTGCCTGGTATACCACACATTTGTATATGCTCAAAATTGTATCCCTTATCGAATTTCTCAATAGGCTTCTTGGAAGCAAATATCAAAAGATGCAACTTTTTGATAAATAACAAATCCTTCATCTTGCTCCTCTAATAGTGATAGTTGGGACTAGGTTTATCATGCGCATTGGCTTCACATCCATCTATTCTAGTCGATTTGGGTGTCAATCCCTGACACCTAACAACCTCTACTTTGATACCGCTATGTTGGGAATAAAGCAAAAAATTGTTCTCCAAATTGATATAACTTGGTAAGGACCAAAGATAATTGCACAAACCAATTACGCCAATATCATGCACAAAAGCACAACATGAACACAAGTATTTTTATATGGAAAATCATAATGGAAAAAACTACAAGGCGATTAGAGTCCAACTCGAAAAAGCCTCCACAAACAGAATAAAGAAACTACACTGACTTCTTTACATACTCCTCCATCGATCCATACAGATCACGGCAATACTTCAAATAGTTCAAAATATACTAGAACGAGTACAAAATGATTATCAAAGCATAAAAGACAAGAAAGAACCAATAAAGAACTCCTTGAATCGATTTCATTTCAAATTAACCCCAGAAACTCTGAATCGCCTCTTCATCTCCTTAGAAAATCACTACAAAAATACTAAAAAATATTTAAAGACATATATGTCACTATATTGGTTTTTTTCATCGCTAATTATATCTAGTTACGGAGAAGGCCCATCACTACATCAATTATCGTTGTCAAAATTTTGCTGCCAGAATGTCACTATAGTGATGGATTAGTGACGTATATAGCGACTAAAATATACCAACCAATTAGTGACGAAAAATATCAGTCGCAATAGCAGCGAAAGATGAGCAACAGATTGTCGACTTTTTGTGAGTTCCATTTTGAGTATCAGATTGTAGGTTAACGACGAAAATTTTCCAAACTTTTTTGGTAGTCAGTCGGTATAGCGACTGATTTAGCGACGAACTGGCACTTTTCGGATACCCTTTTCCCAAATTTTTAGTATCGGACAAAAGGTTAGCGATATAATATTCCATTTTTTGTCACTAATCCATCTTTAACCTGGAAATTTTATAATATTCCGTCGTGAGATCGTCGCTTGTCCGTCTCTATCCATCGTTATTCCATCGCTAAGTTAAACGTTATTTCTATATTCAATAATTCTTGCAATGCTCGTACCTGAAATGATTCATATATATACCAATAGTGATCAATATATCCAATTATAGAAGCATGTCTAACAATGAACACAAATGAGTACAAACAAAAATATATACATATCCATATAATACCCAAATCTTACACAAACTCCAACTTATCACGATGTTTAAAATATCCAAATACATTGAAGATACAAGTTCAATACTGCGTACATAATCAAAAAAGAATACAACAAATACAACACCTCAAAAAACACAAAAACTATCAACTCGATGGTCGAGGAGGTGGTCGAGGCAGCTGTCATCTTGCCATATACTACATCATTATCGTACTAATGATCTGATGTAGCTCCTCAGGTTGGATGGCAGCCAAAGTAGCAACAGAAGTTGAAGGAGGTGTTGTCGTCAAAGCAGGAGCTGGAGTGGGAGCTAGAGCGAGAGAGGAGCAGGACTTGGAGAAGGAGCCAATGTGGGAGCAGAAGTCAGACCAAGAGAGTCTAAAATCTGTGCCATCTGGCTCCGTAAGGTGTACAGAATCTACATAACCTGCTCCATAGAGATAATGCCAGAAGGAACACCGGGCTATGTTATTGTAGTTAGAGATTGAGGAGGAGCTCTGGAGTAAACGGACTAATGGAATGCCAAAGATCCGGTACCGTACAGGCTGCCGCCTTTCCTCTTCCGACAGCTTGTATCCACAAGTCATTCCTTCCAGTCGGCATACATGGCTAACTAGTCTCAGCCCCCTCCCTCGTAGCACCCTCTCCCTCACCAGCCTGACTCTCTAATGTCTCATACTTCTTCTATATTTACATACGTAAATAGGTTTAGATCTAATACCTGTATTATACTCATAATTACTATTTATTGATATCATACGTTAGGTTTAAGGATTCTATTTTTAATTAGGGTTATGGTTAAAGTTAGGTTTAACTATTTAGTTAAATAAATATAGTAAATTTTAAATAGAATATAATTAGATGGACTTGACAAAACTTATATATGCCTTGGATGCCCGATCATCTACGAGCTTCCTATCCTTCTTCTGCTTGTGGGTACGTTCGAAAACTTTGGGGAAGTCGATGGTGTTTGGGTCTCCTCGTGTCCTGGCGACCTCCTCGTACTGTAACAAATAAGTAATTAAATAATTAAAAAACTAAACATATAACAAATAAGAATACTCACCATCCGTCAATAATATCAAAATTTAGGATGGATCCTCCCGTGCGGTGACTACCCTTAGTACGGTCTACCTTTGCCTTCTCGCAATTGGCCTTATATGTCGAAGTGTTCATCTCCTTCTTCATCGCCTTCCAAAATTCCTCTTTCAGACACTCCTTGCGATGATCTCCTGGGAGTGTGGCCAGCACATTCTGGTCGTTGATTATATCCCTGATCCATTTGCTGGTGATGGTCCTATAGCACTTTTGAATCACAGCATCTTTGTGATACGGACACCGGCACATTTTTTGCAAATCAAAATTGAAAATACAAAACAAGAAAATATCTAAGCAATGTAACTAAATAAATTATTATCCTAAAAAAATATTATACCCCGAACACCTCAAGCCAAATCGCTTATTCGGTAGGATGTCTCTGAAGTTGAGATAGGACCATAGAACTGTCATCGTCTGACGTGCCCCAGCTCAATGTCAGCCCTATGTGAAAAAAACTGAAATAAGTAAATAATATTCAATTAGAAAAAATATGAATAAATGTGTAAATTAACTATAAAATAAAGTTTTATATGTTCGTCGCTTCATCGGCCCAAAAACATGGGATGATCGATATTAGCAGGCCGCTCTGGTAGAGTTGGGGAATTTGGAAAACATGGACGACGGATATATACTCTGTGGTCCAACAAGAGGCCTGGGTATGGATTTTCCCTAGTAGGAGCAATAGATGAACTCCCTGGTGCAGCAATATTAGAAGTACCAACAGAAGTAGATGTTGAGGGAACATCGGGAGATGCAGTTGCTCCACCTACTGATGAACGAGTATATGGCAGGGATAAACCATCACCGGCATCTTCGTGGTCGTCCTAACTAACTCCTCTAAGATTTGCATCTGGAGTAGTAGGTGGGGGATGGTGGGACCGAAATCCTCAACGTATACGGCCTCGGCCTCGTCCAGCCATAGGTAGATCTACAAGAAATAAAAAAAATAATATGATGAAACAAGTAATAATGATATTATGATACTCATAAAGTAATGGTGTGACAAAATATATAATAATGGTTTCATGATACTCATAAAGTACGTGTGATAAAACAAATAATAATGGTGTCATAATACTCAAGTAATGGGGTGATGAAACATTTAATAATGGTGTCATAACACTCATAAATAATCTAATGCATATATATGTACATACTAATTATCTTTATCTTCCGAATCGTCTTTATCTTCCGAATCATCTTCCAAATCATCTTCATCTTACCTCTTCATTTTTATTTTCACTTTCACCTACATATTTCAATTCTTCTTCTTCATCTGATACCTCCATATCAGAGTCCTCCTCGCCATGAGGTAAATCATCTATGTTAAGTTCGTCGTCAACTCTATCATCCTCTATAGTAACGTCAACCTTCATATTTTCAACGTCGGTCAAACTCATATATGTTGGTTAAGGTATGAGCACCCCATCCTCTTGGTATGCTAGATCTCTAATATTATATGTGTTTCTTACTTTAGTTTTGCATAAATCCCACCAATCCTAGGTATTTTGTCGTCAACTAGGGGAACTCGTATAATACTGTAACGCTCCAGTCCCAAAATATGTAGGACTAGGTACGCACACATGCCAGTCGTATAATAAATATACATAAGCTGTAAATATAGTATAATCTTGGCTAACTAATCCCATCCACAAAAATGAAAGAATAAATTTTTATAGAATCAAATATGAAATGTCATTTATACAAGTGGTTGGGTGGAGACAAAATCCACTACCAACTTTAAAAGAAGGAAATAACAAAATAAGGAGTGCAAGCAACAAAGATGATCCATGGGTATGCCCTCTTCGATAGGAAGGAGAAGACC
Source organism: Iris pallida (assembly GCA_029216955.1). Classification (NCBI taxonomy): domain Eukaryota; kingdom Viridiplantae; phylum Streptophyta; class Magnoliopsida; order Asparagales; family Iridaceae; genus Iris; species Iris pallida. The sequence goes on from JANAVB010015400.1 coordinate 24,680,414, forward strand.
ATTATCCTGGCCAGAACTCCTACAAAAAATCAAGAAAACACACACACCTAGAGAGATTACCAGGTCCTCAGAGGGATGTAACAAGATACACATAAATATGCCATATGAACTGAATATAAAATGTGTCACAAAGTCACAAGTAAAAGTAAATAGTCTAAATCATAACACGGCCCAGTATCCCATTATCGATACTGCAGACTTCTCCTAAACCAAACAAGGACAAGAGATAGCACACTATTCTGTGATATGATACTATACCATGCTACTATTGGAACAATGGGTAACATGACATCAACTAAGGTCACCTAACCATTATAGTGTGTTCATGCAGTTAAGAACAAACCTTCAATGGATGGGCACTTTGGCTACAGTGGGATTGGTATGGCCCCCTCATTGGGCACCAGGGACCACAAAGAATGACATTCCTTGAACATTAGAGGCTAGCAGGATCAGGAAATATTGGGTATCAGGACCGTATCTCACTACAAGAAAAAATGCTTTTTTTGACGATTTTTTTGTCAAGAAAGGGTTTTCTTGATAGTTCTGGATCCGTCAACTAGGCCAGAGTCAAGAAAAGTTTTCATTTTTCTTGAGGATTTCTGGATTCATTTTTTTTGACGATTTTAAGCCGTCAACTAAAAAATATTTCTGGACTATTTTTAGCCGTCAAGAAAACAAAACCAGAAACCATCAAGGTAGATAAGAGCTTTTCTTGACTGTGGCCTAGATGACAGGTAATAACCGTCAAAGAAAACTCTTTCTTGACGTTTTATAACCATCAAGAGAAGCTAATTTTTGTATAACAAAAATTCTGTTTATAATTATATATTATATATTGAACACACATAATATTAATATAATCCACAAACATCAAAGAACTATAATACACAAAAAAATTTATTAACGAATACGTGTTCGTACACCACAAACATCCAACCACATCCAAAATAACCAAAGTATATGGTTTTTGTTCAACATCTTAATCATCCAAAACATATTTATACAAGTAAACTAAAGTATATCACCATAACAAAAACCTATTTATACAAGTGAACCCGAAGGACATCCCTCTCATTACAGTAACAAAGTCTTAGGCCATTTCAGTGATTGTACTAGCAAGACTATTCACTCCATGATGATAAGCTGAATGCTCAGCAAGATAACCAGAAAATTGAGCCATCTGTAACAAAGAGAAATTGATTCAAGTAAAGAAGGCAGACGATTATCACAAGAAATTTTGATTATATATATGTTAATCGGGGTTTGTATATAGGAATTTAGGAATTAGAAGTGTTCTTTGAGTTGTGTATTGATACATGTGTCTGTGTATCTGTAGTATAGGAATTTAACTGTGTGTATCTGTGTATCAGTGTGGTATTGTGTTGTATGTGTGCTTTTGAGTGACACAGGTGTGCACAAGTGTGATTAGGTCCTATGATCATAGAATGGTGTGTATGTATCAGGTGATGTGTAGCTACAAAGCGAAGGTCATGATATGTTAGACTCTGCACATGCAAAGAATAAAAGGAAATGCTATATATGCCTTATACAAGAATCACTTATCGTTGCAAGCAACTTTCCAAAACTAAAACTCTAACCAATCACTTCAAAGACGTTTAGAAAAGGAGAAATTAGAGAACTATATACCTAAAAATGCACTTAAGCTAAATTAGAAGACATTTACAAAGCTCATTAGTATGCAACTCTAACTAATACTCAGTTGTAAAGAACATAGATAAGTTTAGTTGTTGTATTTGCATATAAAATTAGAATAGTCAATCCAAAACTGTACCAATTCCATAAATGAACCATCGTGTCACGGCTTTGCTACAATTATCAGAAGGCGAAGTACATGAGAGGGCTATAAACTTTTAAATAAATTGAAATTGGCGGTCATCATTTCTGATTCTGCGCATGGTTCCATGACCTAAAAACATCAAGAAGAAGTAAAGCATTAGAAGTACTAATCTGCTCTAATTTCTGATGTTTCAATTTTTTATTTATGAATAATGTAAAAAATTAATAAAACAAGGTAAACATTCATCCAAGTTAGGAGGAGACAAATACAATCCAGGTAATAGCAGTTTACTTTCAAGTTATGCATACATCTCTTGTTCTGGTGTCTCGAGTAATGTCCACAAAAAAATATAAATATAACCAGCAACTATCTCGTACTCTTCGAAATATTGCGGTACAGTATTACTACCACATAGCATACTTTCAAGTTATGCATACTTTCAAGTTACTACCACATTTCAAGTTATGCATACTTTCAAGTATCCCACAACCTATTATTGTAATATCACCTATAAGACAAAAATAAGATGTTAAAGTTGTATCCTTACCGAGTTTGATAATTTCTCACTGATGGATGCCATTGATCCATGCTTGACAAAAATAACATGTTCCAAGGTGTCTTTTGAAAGCTGAAACTTCACCACCGTTTCTTCTGAGGAAGATATTGTATAGTCTTGCAGCTTGAAGAATTAAACAAAAAAGTGAATAGAAAAGATGAAACAGTAAACGCACATACAATAGGAGACAAATATATTAACCCTTCACTAGCAAGAAATGGTAAACTAAACATGCAAATATAAAATGACCACCTATATATAAAAGCTATTAGGATTACAATGTCAATAGTACAAGCATCTACTCTCTCATAAAATATAATGTCTTTTGTGGAATGAATATAGCAAACATGCACCTTGTGGGGATGATTCTGAACTTTCAGTTTGAAAGTTTCATAAATTCCCAACAATTAGAAACTAGGCACTAACCGGAAATAGGGATGCAAATGAAGAGAGCATTTCTTCTTAACAAATTTATAATTAACAAGAAGACAGTAGAGAAGTTAAGAAGAAATTGTACTGTAATTTCAACAATATTAGATAAACAAATAGTAGGCATCCCTTCTACATACCTGAAACTGAGAATCTTGTTGGCAATGGACTTCTGGAGTTTAGTAGCTAAACCATCCAGATGGTAACTCAATCGAAACATTCTAAATGACTGCAAAAAAATTGTAGTCAGTCCTAACACAAATGCAGTCATTAGAAGGATCCAAGATTGCTAAAAAATATACAACTCTAGTTGTAATGTTACCCAAAATCACATGACTAGTACATTAAGTAGAAGTTACATCACATGTAAGTTATATGATGTTATAACATGTCAGGATAACACAAGTATAGGACAGCAAATAATACCTCTAAAGTAGAGGCTGTAAATTATAAGAGAAACATCTGGCTATTGGCTCAAGACAATCCTTTGCAGAATTATCAACTTCAACCTCGAGTTCAACATCTTGGGGGTTTACGAGCAAGCCATGAGCTACCTAAAATCCATCTTTCAGCCAAGTGGAGAGCAAAATTTTTTTTTATCTCTTTGATCCAATTCTGAAGAGTTATATTGTAACGTACGTACAACAATAAGTCACCCGGTAAGTAGATCATTCCTAAGGAAAGAAAAGAAAATTGCGACCATACAATATTAATTGATGAAGAACATTTTTTCTTTTCTTTTCTTTTCTTTTCTTTTTTCTTTTATATATATATATATATATATATATATATATATATATATATATATTTTATATATATATATATATATATATATATAGGAGCAACCCAAGTATTATTCTGAAGGCCAATTTAGCAAAAGTTTCGATGATGGCCAAGTACTACTGTGTTATCCCTGTAATGGTGCTTCTCCTCCTTCCGATCTCGTCGACTTCCCGCTATCATGCTAACTCAGAGAGGGTCATGGACGAGGACGGCGACGGCGGCCGGGAGAGTAATGTTAAGTAAAAGTCAAGACTAGACGACAGGTCGTCAGATAAATATGAGGAAGTGTACTTCAACCATAAGTTACCGAAGAATTACTTTTTGACAACCAGAATTCCTCTCTTATTCTTAAAGATACTCTTAACCAGTGCCCAACGATCCCACGACGCGCAAGCTTTTGAATCAGGAAGTCCAAGGATATGTAGATTGATTATTCAGTTCGTGGTGATGACTAATTAACGATTGTATGATGGAATAAAAGACTCCATATATATATATATATATTTTGTTTTTTTAAAGAAACACCCTCTTTTTATAGATCAAGGCTCAAAATACTTAAGCCTGACACGTATACAAGGAAAAAGTATACCACAAAAGGAAAGACAGGAGGAAGGGCGGTCACAGCCGCCGATACTAAGGGATGTGCGGTTGCCCGAATGCCGGAGATATGTGGGAGCAGAGAGAACTCCTTTTACGACATTGCCGGTGAATTTCACGGATAAGCTGATCGCAGAGTATTGGTGTCCCTCGTACCTCGCTTTGTTGCAATTTTTCCAGATTGCCCAGGTGGCGGCCGCTGCAATGATCTGGTGGCCGTGGGAGGCGGCTCCCCAGTGGGCCAGAAGATCGATAAAGCGCCCGTCTCCGGGAGAGGTGTTGTAGTTACGGTTGAGGGTGCTCCAGATTTGGTCAGGAAGGTTTCCTTCCCGGAAGATGTGGTCAATTGTCTCCGTCTGGCACTCAGTGCAGCAGTTACAAGCGGACGCCAGGCTGAAGCCGATAGAGTTGAGGTTGTCGTCGGTAGGCAGTTTATTTTTCATGACTCTCCACAGAAGGAATGACCATTTCTTAGGGATACAAGAGTGCCAATAACGCGAAATGAATAGGTCTAGCCCGTTCTCTTGGATCGTGATTCTCGCCGATCGTACGGAGAAGGCTCCAGAGGCAGCCGGCGACCACCTCAGTTTGTCTGCGTCGGGACGAAGCTAAGTCCTTGCTGACGAATGCTGTCCACTATTTCGTTGCCTAACCACTCTCGAATCCTGTCCCAGTTCCAAACGTTATTGGTGGGGTTCCAAAGGTCTTTGATCTTGCTATTTCTGGGGGAATCAGTAATGTTCGGGATAAGGCTGTCACCTATCCACCTTTCCAGGAAAGGGTTGGCCTCGCCAGAACACAGCTGGAGTCTGATCGCGGGCTCTGCCAAATCTCGGCCTCGAAGAATGCGACGCCAAGCTGCTGAAGATCTGCTGTTAGCTGAGGCCATTGCTGGGTGGATGTGTTTGAAGTACCTGGCCTTCATGAACTTGATCCACAGGTTTTTTCTGGTGCGTAATTTCCACCACAGTTTCATCGAGAAAGCTTTGACGATGTGGTCGAGTTTGGTGAAACCAAGTCCGTCGCTCTCGGTGGGGATGGCCATTGTCTCCCAGCTGGCCCAGTGGTGTTTGTCTTGTCCCTTGTTGTGCCCCCAGAAGAAGTTGTAAAAGATCTTCTCAATCGACACAATAACCTTCCTGGGCGGAGAGGAGGCCGCCAGGGTGCGGATGGGAATGGAGTTGAGAACATGTTTGATGAGGATAATTTTCCCTCCGAGGGAGAAAATGGCGTTATGCCATCCGTCGATTTTGTTCCTGATTTTGGTGATCAAGTTCTCGAAGATGCTGGCGTTAGATTTCCCGTACACCAGAGGACAGCCGAGATAGTTGAAAGGAGGATGTGCCACCGCTATGGAAGTTAGGTTGGTGAGTCTGGTCACATTCTCGATTTTGATGCTGTGGTGGACGTAGATGACGCTCTTGGAAAGGTTGATCTTCTGGCCTGAGCATCTGGAGTACCGCTTAAGGGCGTTGTGAACCACCTCCATCCATCCGATGTCCCCGAAAGAGAAGATGAGTAAATCGTCGGCGAAGGCTAGGTGGGTGATGGTGGGGCAACCGCTGGTAGCGTGGTAATGTTGGAAGTTAGGGGTGTTGACCATGTTGTTGAGGTTTCTGCTCAGGGCGTCGGCTACAATGATGAAGACCATGGACGATAGAGGGTCGCCCTGTCTGACTCCCCGGCTAGATTTAAAAAAACCTTCGGATTGGCAGTTGATAACTGTGGAGAACCATGAGTTGCTGATGGATCTCCACACGATGTTGGTCCAATTCTCGGAGAATCCGAAAGCTCTGAAGACCCATTCATGAATTGCCAATCAAGTCGGTCGTAGGCTTTTTCTATGTCGATTTTGATGGCGATGTTGCCCCCTCTGGCTGGAAATTTCATACAGGTAATAAGTTCTTGGGCCAGCATGATGTTGTCTTGGATGTTCCTTCCGCGAACGAATCCGCTTTGCTCCTCTGAGATGATTTTGGGGAGAGTTTCTGACATTCTAGTAGCGATGATCTTGGAGATAATTTTGTTGGTGAATGTACAAAGACTGATTGGTCAGAAATCACGGAAGGAATTGGGGTTATCTTTTTTCGGAATGAGGATGAGTTTGGCGCTGGAGATGGCTTTAGGGTAAGGGGCTCCTTCAAGGAAGGCGATGGCCGATTCGGTGATGTCCTGCTTGATGATATCCCAGCAAGTACGGAAGAAGGTGCCAGAAAAGCCATCTGGACCGGGTACGCTATGCGCGTTCAAGGCCCACACCGCAACTTTCATTTCTTGTTCAGACAGAGGGCATTCCAGCAGCGCATTGTCGGATTCGTTAATTATGGTAGGGATTTGGTCGAGGAATGAAGTATCTTTGTGGACCGTCTCCTTGGAGAATAGATTGGTGTAGAATTCTGTGGCCGCCTCATGGATCCCTTTATGGTCGGATCTGGTGATGCCTTGCTCGTCCGCGATGTGGTGAATCGAAAGTTTATTTCTTTTGCCGTTGACGCAGGTATGGAAGTAATTGGAGTTTTTGTCCCCGTCACTGTCCCATTTCAGTCTAGCTTTCTGCTTCCAAAACTCGGTCTCGACTTTGAGCCTGAATTTGAGCATGGCCTTGGTGAGATTCAAGGCTCTCCTAGCCGCTGGAGATCGGTCGGAAAGGAATAAGGCTTCTGCTCTGGTGACATCGTCCTCCGCGACGCGAATAGCTTGGAAGATGTCCCCAAAAGCTTGTTTGCTCCAATTGGAAAGAGCTTTTCTAGTGGCTTTGAGCTTGTTGCTGACCCGAGTGAGAGGATTAGTGGAGTCCTGACTGTTCCACGCTTCGGCCATGATGCTCAGGAATTGTGGGTGGTCGGTCCAAAAGTCGAGGAATTGGAAGTTCTTTTTGGATGGTTGGGATTTGTTTTTAATTTCCATCAGGATGGGGGCGTGGTCTGATTCTGTGGAGTTGAGGTGGGACAGAGTGGAACTGATCCTCATGCCGTGCCAGCTAGCGTTGTTGAGGGCTCTGTCCAGTCGGGAGTATTGACGACGGTCTCCGTCCTGCATGTTACACCATGTGAATTCACTGCCTTTGAACTAGAGGGGAGCGAGGTGTGCATTGAAGATAAAGTTGTTGAAGTCTTGCATGGCAGATAGAGTCGGGGGACGGCCTCCGATCTTCTCTTCTCTGCAGGTGATGGCGTTGAAGTCCCCTATGCAAAGCCAGAGGGTGTTGGTGTTGTGGAGGTAGGTGTCAAGAGGGTCGTTCCAGAGGTGTTTCCGTTCTGCGATGACACAGCTACCGTGGACCGCAGAAAGGATAGCCCGCTCCGGCAGGGTGGGGTGAGCGATCTAGCAGGAGAGAGCTTGATGGGTGTCCTGAATGATGTCAAGTTTAACGTCCTTCGACCCTAGAATCCAGATGTCGTGCCTGCCAGCAATAGCCGTTGGGAGGCCCAGAGCCAACTGGGTGGATTTAAGACGTTTGGAGGGAATTTTAGGTTCAATGATGATGAAGATGTCGATCTTGTGAATTTTTCGAAGGTTGGAAATTCTCCTTAATGTCGGTTTATTAGCCAGACCTCGAACGTTCCAAGATATGATGTTAAGCATTTAAGGGATTGTGGGGGTATTTTTTGTTCCGCCTTGCGGCGGATCTGGTTAGAATGGTGACGGTTTTGTCTTTGCCTGATTTGCTCCGTTGGTGGCTGGCCGGTTTCGAGGGGGGTATATATATATATATATATATATATATATATAAAATAAAAAAAATAAAAAAATAAAATATATATATATATATATATATATATATATATATATTTATATATATATATATATATATATATATATATATATATATATATATATATAAATATATGATCAGTCGTGATAATTCGCGGAGAAAAAACGTATACTATAAAAAATACTTGAAAAATATATTTTATCAATTAAAATTATTTTTTGATAAATACTTAAAAATAGAATCTTTTTAGGCGAAATACCCTAAGTTTGTCAAAATATATTTTTAGGCAGGAAGCTATAATATTTTTACTAGTAAAAATAAATATTTGAGAAGACTAGAAATCATTGTATAATTTGGTAACTACTCTTTATTGATCAAAATATTTTTAGAAAAACATAAAATCTTGAGAAATGCTTTGAAGCAAAAACCTATTCACAATACATAGTCATGTCTTTTAAGGCCAAACTAACTAGATACGCTAAAATTATGGTTTTATATATTATATTGATATTGGTAACCAAATCATGGTAAAAATAATAAAAGAAAAATATATTAATAACATATAATAATTTGATAAAATTTTGAAATACTAATATTGTACATTTTCATATGTACTAACATACATAGAAATACTACTAAGTGGTGTATAGAAAGAAAGAATACACACAAAAAAATAAAGAAGAATAATAATGATGATAATAGTAATAATAATAATAATAAATAATATTTAAAACTGTAAATATCGGTCTGCTCTGTGTTTCTTCTATTGGGAACACAAAATCAAAAATAAAATAAGAGGAAGCAGCAAAAGGGAGAGTGTCGAGGAGAGAGAAAGAGAACGGAAGGGAGTGAAAGAGAGGGGAGAGAGGAGATGAGGGCGGAGGACTCACCGAAAAGGGAGCGCGTCGCACATGGCGGTGCCGGGATCTATCTGAGCGCGGCGTCTAGATATGGTGATGCGCGAGGTCGGCGGCAACTGGGTTCTCCAGATCTGGAGACTGCGTGCGGGGCATGTCGGTGCTTAGGGCGGAGCGTGATAGTGGATCTGTTTGTGGGAGACAACAGGTCGATCTCCGCCGCGGGTCGCCTGATCGCAGGCGCACAGCGACTGGAGGTAAGCGATGGTGATGAGATTTTTTTGTGGTGGTAGTGTGTGTGAGGTTTTGGTGGCAGTGGTGGTGTGTATGATTTTGGGGGGGTGGTCACAATGACGGTGTCCGGCGAGGAGTACAGGCGGTATAGGGTTCGCCAGGGTCGGGTATTGGTGGCGGTGACGGTGGATGGTGGAGCGAAAGAGTTTGGATGGCTTTGCTGGGGTGGTCATTGATGTTGGCGGCGGAGGTGTGGTCGGGGTGCTGTCTCTGCGTTGGCAGAGTGGTGGAGGCTGTGGTGTCTGTCGGGAGGAAAAGAAGGTGGCGGTGGTAGAGGTTTGGCCAAGGGTGGTTGGTCGGTGGAGAATTATGACAGACAGCGGTGGCCACCGCGATCGGGGTGGAGGGTGGACGCCGACAGCAGATGGGGGTCGTCGGTTTTGCTCGGGATATCAAGGGTGCTGCGGCAAGCTGGCGACGGTGGCGGTGAACAGCTAGGGTTAGGTTAGAATTAGGGATTGTGTTGGTATGTAATTGTGTCCTTGTGTTTAGACACGATGAGGATGGGTCGAGTGATCACCTTATACGGTGTGTTGGACAACGTGGATGATGTAGTATAAAGAATATATTATAGTAGAAAGACACCCTTAGTCGGACTTGAGGCTGTCACGGTTGACACAAAGGAATTGGACACCGACACGGTGCACTCACAATTGCGGTGGGGAAAATTTGTGTATAAAATTTATGGAAAAAACCATAGGGAGGCTCCCCTATATATAGAGGGTGGAGACTCTTAGTTGGATAAGGAGTAGGAGAATTTAAACCATTTTTGATAAATCTCACATTTAATTTAGATCGATTTAAAACCAATTCAACCAAATCCAAATCCAAATTAAAACTAAATAAATCTTTATCTTTAATTTAAACCTATTTTAAAATATAATCCAATAAAATCAAAATCTCCATTTTAAATCACAATAAATATCTAAACATTTTAAAATACCTTTCTATAAATAAATAAAATAATTACAAATAGTTTTCAAAAATTAAAAATATACATTAATTTAATTTCATGTACCTCGCATGCGAAAAGAACATACTATTTACAAAATATTATTTTCTAAATTATCACCTATACTTTTATAGCAAATAAAATAGCCTTTTTGTAATAAATAAAATAAATAAAATTTAGCAAATCTCGACGCGACGTATTTTATAACTTAAGACAAATAAAAATATTTACATTATACTATTTTCGAAAATATATTTATTTTCTATATGAAGAAAATCTATATTAAAACCTTTGTATAAAAGAAAATAATATACTTCGCACTCGACGTACAAATACCAAATTAATAAAACAAATACCAAAATAAGCTTAATTATAAAAATAAAAAACAATAGTAATTTTTTTTAGGGGTTTACAGTGCACTTGAACCGTTTGACTAGCCAACACACATGGTTCGAAACCTCCATATCTTTTTCTATGTTTTATATTAATAAATCCAAAATGTTTGTCAATTTTTCATCCTTGCTTTGGTGTTGTGTAGAAGCAATCACATTTAAACAACATAGTTTTCATATCATAAGAATAATCCAGCTCCAGGATATCTCCTAGAACATCGTAATAGTTAAATTATGGATCGACATCGTAGACTGAATTCCTCATACAAACTCCAGAGTTCTTTGTATAATTAGCCTCATCATCGACACAAGATGATTGATAGGCTTATCAGTGGTTGTAAATTGAAGCCATTGATGATATACCTATCCCAACATCATGGTGTAACAAGGGCCAGTTCACCCTGGACCCGTCCGAGCCCGCAGCCGGCCCGACCCGCCAAAAGTACGATCCTAGACCGGCCCGAGCCCGCCCATATACAAATCCGGTCCGGGCTGGGTTCACCCGCCCGAGCCCAAGCCTGGCCTGGCCCGGACCGATTTGAATTTTTTTTAATTGCAACGTTAGGCCCGGTTCAGCCCTGCCCGGTCAGGCCCGCCCGAGCCCAAGCCCGGCCCGGACCGGCCGGCTGAACCGAATTTTTCACTTTTTTTCTTTGAATCATTGGGCCTCTTTTACGAAAATACCCCCATTTAGTGACCATTTTATGACCGTTATAGGGAGTATTTTGGTCTTTTTGACCAAAATGACCAAAAATCCTTCACAACAACTCGATTTTGAGGGTATGGGGGGTCATTTGGCTTCCAAAAAATCCTATAAATTTGCCATGAAACTTCCATTTCAAACACAAACAATTAAATCCTTCTAAAAAAAATTCAAATCACAAGAAGATTTCAAGAAAGTTGTGTGCTAAATTCCGGCGATCTAGGACTTCTCGATCAAGCAATTTCGGCGATCTACGACTTCCTCTTTCTGATTGTTTATTTTTTTAATTTACATTTATGAAATAGTTTTCTTTTCTCCATCTCTCTAGTTTTTTTGCGAAAAAACTATTTTTTATTATTTTTTTTGGTATCCTCCATCTTTATAATCTTTTATATATTTTTATGTCTTTTTAAAATGGTCGGACAAGGTTCAAACCAAGCTAATGATGCTTTTGAAATTTTATAATTCTTTTTTTGAGGAAAATCTTATTCCTGACGATTTAGTTGGTTCCCTTCCTGAAATTGGTAGCAATGTACCAAATGTTGTAAAGAGAAAGCAAAAAGCAAAAGTTTAGGAATTTTTTATTTTTCTTAATGAAACTAAACTTGATGGCTTACTTGTTTTAGATAAAAAAAGGTGAACCAGTTCTGTACGTGGCCCAATGCAAGAAATGTTCCCGTATATACAAATGGAAGAGGGGAGGTGGCACGGGCACTCTCTCAAGATACTACGATACTTGCTACGGTCCAAGCTCAATTCCGACGACCCAAACTCATATAAGTTTTGGAGGCACTTCGGCTTCTTCGATGGGTACATTTTCCTATTCAGCTGCCCGTCATAAAACTGAATTTACTAAATATATTATTATTGATGAACTTCCATTCACTTCGAGTGAAAGTGAATCTTTATATGATTATGCCACAATTGCTTTAAATTCCTGTTTTAGTAGAGTTACTAAAGGCGCTGCTAGAATAGAGGCTGTTAGACTCTTTAATGAAATGAGACTTGCTTTAAAAGAAACATTTTCACATGCTAATAAACTAGCTATTACTTCTGATGTCTGGACAAGGAAACAAAATTATGCTTATATTTGTATCATAGCACACTATATAGATTCATTGTGGATGTTGCAAAAGTGCACCGTCTATTTAAAAACTTTAGAATTTCTACACACGGGCTCCGCAATTGCAACTTGTATTTCAAAACACTTGCGTGACTTTGATATTCACAATAAGATTCAATCTGTATTTTTTGATAATGCTAGTAATAATATTGCTGCTATAAATTTATTGTCTTTACTATTTCAACCTATTTTGGAAGGTAGATTATTGCATATTAGGTGTGCTTGCCATATTATTAACTTAGTTGTAAAAGAATGTCTTAAATTTTTTAGTACACATTTAGAGACTCTCAGAAATATTTTACACATCTTGAACACGTCTTCAAGTAGACAACAAGCTTTTTAAAAACACATGTACATATTTTAGTATTCGATTTAGAAGATTTGTTAAGGATGTTCCACATAGAAGGAATTCGACATATTTAATATTGAAATCCGCGCTTCCATTTAAGGATGCTATTATATATTTTTGTAATATGGATCATAATTTTGAATATCCAGTAACTGAAGATGATTGGGTAGTTGCTACTTCTATATGTGAATTTTTGGAAACTTTTTACAAGGCTACATGCACTCCTTCTGGTGTTTATTATCCTACTTCTTGTTTAGCTTTACGAGAACTTTGTAACATGTCTTACTTGTTTTCTAAATATAGAAATGTTCCAAATTTTGACTATGTTGTTAAGAGAATGGAAGCTAAATTTACTAAATATTGGAGTGATGTACCTCTTTTATATTATTTGTCTGCCACTTTTGATCCTACCATCAAATTAGAGGGTGTAGAAGTTTTGTTAGATGGCTATGCAGATAACATGGAACTTAATCTTATGGAATTGAAATTGGAAGTAAAGGTAGTTTTAGAAAGATTAGTACTACTTTATGAAGATAATGTTGTGCCGACCCGACCCACTCAAGTTAGTACAAGTAGTAGCTCTAGCATAGTGGACCACGCCAGTCGTTTATTAAAAAGGAAGAAACAGAGACAATCTTCCCAACCCACTCAAGAGTTGTCTTTGTATTTAATGTCTTATGAAGAAGAAGATGAATCTTCAAATCACTTCACCATTTTAGAATGGTGAAAAAAATACGACAAAAGATTTCCTATACTTTCTACAATTGCACGTGATCTACTAATGGTTCCGGTGTCCACGGTAGCATCGGAGTCTTGTTTTAGTGCAGGATCAAGGATGTTGAGCCTAAAGAGGAGCCGGTTGAAGCCGGATATCTTGGAAGCTTGTGTTTGCGTTCAAGATTGGATTTTAGCAGAAAAAAGAACCCAAAACAAGAGGGATGAAGCTTATGACATCAATGAGCTGGACCTCGGATCGCTTGGATTGGGTGAAGCTTCTGCAAACGAGGAGGAGGAGCAAGAAGAATGACTCAAGTCTAAGGTATGACCCTCCAAAAAAAATATTCAAACTTTCAAAATTCAAACTTTCAAACTTCAAAAAAAAAAACTTTAAAAACTTTTAAACTTTAAAAACTTTTAAACTTTACAAAAAATTTAAAAACTTTATTAAAAACTTTAAAACCTTTAAACTTTCAAAAAATACTTTAAACTTTAAAAAAAAACTTTAAAACTTTAAACTTCAAAAAACAAACTTTAAAACTTAAAATTTAACTTTAAAACTTTAAAACTTAACATATAACTTTAAAAGTAAAACTTTAAAAAAAACTTAAAAATTTTAAAAATTTAAAACACAAAAACTTAAAAACAAATTTTTTTAACTCTGCCTATGACAAGCAAAGCTTGTCTTGCCGGTCCCAAGCCCGGATAAAAGAGAAAGAAAAAAATAAAATAAAATTTAATTAAAAAAGAAAGTTAAAAGGATTAAAATAAAATAAATTAAAAGAATATAAAAGTTAAAAGAAAATGTGAAAATCCAAAAAAAGAAAAAAAGGGAAAAAATCAACATAAACCGGACCGGCCAGCTGGACCGACCCGCCTAAGCCCGCCCACGAACCGGCCCAGCCCTACCCAGACCGGGTCACTGGGCCGGGCTGGGTCTGCTGCATTTAAACCGGGCCGGGCCAGGCCCGGCCCGCTACTTGAACCGGTCCGGGCTAGTCCCAGACCAATCCCAGTTGGGCCGGGTTGGAATGGCTGCGGGCCGGTCCGGTTTGGCCCGAGTCACACCCTGATCCCAACACTTTTTCCTCTTACTTGGTTCGATAGCTAGTGCTTGAAATCCTTCATTCTACAACTGTGTACTAGGACGAAAACCTAAAACATCATATATCATATAGACATTACACAAAGCTTAGTCCGATTGCGGAATTTATAGTTAATGATTATAATTCTTACATAATTATGGAACCACGACGAAAATTTTCTATCAAGCTCTCTAGCAAGATCATCATCATCAATATTAGGTCTCTCCATTTTTATCTCAGCCCACTATGATAATAACGAGAAAGAGTACTTCTTTTACAAGTATAAAAATAAAATTGAAATCTGTAGCAAAATTGTGTCGCTTACTTCTTAATATTTGTATCTCCTTTATACCATGTTTTAGGCATATAAACCGATGAGCGGCTCCAAACTCATCGTCCTCCAACTACCATAATTTAGAACCACTTGTAGGCTTGCCTCCCATATTGAAGATAGTGTAGATTCTACTATTCGGTGCATCGATCTTACCTTCATCATTCCTTGGTGATCTATTCTATTTTTGTTATGACATAAGTATCGAAGTAGATTGAGCAGAAGTTTGAAACCACCTCAATGATATATGCTTCGCATAACGATGCTTCTACATGAGCCATACGTGATTTAAATACCTATAAATAATATATTAAATATTATAATTATTTGAAATTTTTTTTTACTAGTACAAGATAATCAATTTATACCTTTCAAATGTATACATCTATCGATAAAGGATGGGAGCACTGACACGTACTTCGTATAAAAGATGAATTGCGAATTATACCATACTATCAAAAAAAAACCAGGGGAAACATCATTTATAACTTGTAGAATGTGAATACAATTTGCTTCTCAAGTTCCATTATATGTTGCAACGTCAACTTGCTTGAACACAAATATCGAAAAAATATAGATAACTCGGCCAGCGAAGTCTATACTTGAGGAGAAAGCATCTCTTTCAGAGCAATAGGTAGTAACCTCTCCATGAACATGTGGCAGTCATGACTCTTTATCTCTATCAGCTTACATTTTTTGAGATCGACACATCTCGTAAAATTTGACACATAACCGTCAGAAAATCTCATCTTTGAAATCCAGTTGCATATTATCAATTTATCAACCCTGCTCAATGTAAATGGCGCTGAAGTCATGACCCAATTACCATTGGACCTTCGTGTAAGATGCAACTTTGGATGCCTACAATTAATTTCCAAATCCTTTCTTTCTTTGGGATTATTTTTCATTTTTCCATTGATATTCATCAGCATATTGAAGATGCTGTCGAATACGTTCGATATAAATATTGTGTCTTATGAGATTGTCCTTCCGGTAAGGTAAGTCCCAAAAAATACTCCGCTTCGTCCAATTATGGCTATGTCCAAATTCTTCAAAGTGACAGCTCGATTTTAGATCTTCCATCACAGTTAGCAAATCCTCTACCCCTTTCCAAACTGTCTCATGTCATCTTAATGGGGGAAGAGATAGTTCTTATTTACTAGCTCTAAAGGCATTAATATTCCTTCTCTATGAATGCGTTGCAGGAAGGAACTGATGGTGACAATAAAAAAATCATGATTTCCCACCATTATGAAGACATGATGCCTTACTCTTTTCTAAACTTATCGGACAAGACATAATACCATGACTACTCCATGCCGATAATATCTCGTATACTGGAAAATCGTTGATGGTCCACATGAGTAGCGTTCGCATATGAAAGTTCTGCTTCATCGATATATCATAAGTCTAAACGTCGATCTGCCATAATTGTTTCAACTCATCCACTAATGGTTGCAAGTAGATATCGATGATCTTCTTTAGATTTTTGGACCGAGTATGATAAGTATCAAGAACATGTAAGGAATCTTTATGCACATCGACGGTAAAAATCACCAGTACTAAGATCCCAACTGTTTGAAAATAGTGAATCCACCAGAACATAACGCCAACCAAAGATTCTTAGGCTCCACAAAAATTTAGAATGACACCGATCAAAATACTTCCATGCCTCTTCATTAAAAGGATGAGATAATTCTCCTTCATCCATCCTTCTAATCCTTGTTATGTCATGTCATGTGTGTTGTATTATGGATATATACATCCTCTGCAGCCACTTTATGATCGGCAAAACTTGCATGTACTTGTGGGGATGCAACCTTGCTCGGGCAGTTAATTTTTCTTTGTCCCGAATTGGCTTATACTGGTCCTCATGACAGAAAATGCATATTTCTTATCATTGTTCTTCTTGTAGTACAACACGCAATCATTCGACAATAATCTATCTTTTCGTTGCTTGATCCGAGTTTTTATATCATCATCTTCGACTTATAAACATTTTCAGGCAAGTTCTTCAACCCTTCTGGCAACAACTCTCTAATAAACTGAATTATCCGGTCGTACTACTGACATGACATAATGAGAATCACAATTTGGGTATAATGAAGAATCAACAAGTAGGAACCTTAGAGGGGGATAAATAGGGTAATAAAAATTTCTAACACAATAAAGCAATATAAATTAAATTTAACAAGATAGAGAGCAAGAAATCGAACACCCGATGTATCTAGGTTTCCTCTGCAAGGACACACCAGTCCTGGAACTCTCTCCGGATTTAATTCACTATTTGAATACATAGTACAACACGGGCTTTGATCCGAAAACTCGTCAACTTCTTATACAAGAGTTTTTATCCGAAGGCTCATCAACTTCAAACACACAAGTTTTAATCCGAAGGCTCGTCCACTTCTCACAAGGAAAGGTTTTGATCTTTATAAACACTTGGAAGATCTATATTACAACTCATGAATAACTCTAACACTTTAATAGATGGCAAGTAGAAAGTATGGTAGAGTTAATGAGAGGAGCTCTTTGGTGGTTGAGAAAATTTAAGGCTTAAATAGTTGACTTTGAATGAAGAGGATCAAAGCCTTTAAGTACAAGAACCACAAAGAGTAGGCATTTAATGCTAAAAACTGTCGGCTGATGGTATACGCCGGTATACTGGAGTATGTCATCGGTGTACCAGCGTATACCATTGGTATACCGTTCCTGCAATAGTAACGGCTAGAAATCTAACCGCTGCAGCATTTAATGCTCTAAATCCGACCGTTTGAATTTTTAAGAAACAAACAAATATTTGCAAAATGGTATACTGCTTGTATGAATTAGTATACCGTTGGCATATCGGTACGATCGATAAAGAGCACTCAGTACATATAAAACGGTATACCGACAGTATGAACCAGTATACCATTGGCATGCCAGTGCGGTAGACAGATAGTATTTTGCTTATAAGCAACCGGTATACCAGTGGTACGAACCAATTTACCAATAGAATGTCAGTACGGTGACAGAGAGCATTTCACTTATAAATACTGGTGTACCAACGGTACGAACCGATGTACCATCAGTATGCCGGTACGGCAACGTATTTTCCTTATAAGGACCATTATGTCAGCTGTACGAACCGATGTACCATCGGTATGCCGGTTTGATAGTAAAAACTAGGTTTTGAAAACAATTTCTTAAAATTTTAGTATTCGCCATCCATTTGAGTGATTCACAATTTTCCTAGACATGTTTACAGACTATGAAAGGACTATACCATCAGTGTATGCGTCTTGATTTACTTTCGTCTTTTAACAGCATCCTTCGGGACTTTTCATTATCAGGCTTTGTAATTGCAACATGAGAGTTGAATAGACATTTTTGAGCTTTATCAGACCATTTGATTTTACAAATTTAAGATGAACTAAAACACGTAGATGCAGTCAATTATGATCAAAATTAATGTGTCAACAATCTTCTCTATTTGGATAATTGACAAACAGATATCGGATTTTAGAAAATAGCTCCCCCATAATAGGGTAACTCCCCCTCAACATATTATCTCCCCCTTTGTCATTTAAGCAAAATGGTAGAGCCAGACAATACATATAAGAGGAAGCGTTAATTAAGAAAAAAACATGCATATATATAAAAAGCCTAGTACACGCAACCGACCGACACCATGACTAGCAAAACAAAAATAAAATAGACTAAAGACCAAACATCATAAAGACTATTGTCCCTGCCGGGACCACGTGAGACAACGTAAACCATCATAAGTCCCTGAAGGACCATAAAAGACAACTAAAACAAGAAAGATATCACCACCATTTAGGCCATCAACGTGAAATGAAGGAGATTTATTCATCCACAGGGTCATCTTTATTACCCGGATGAGCTTGAAATACGCTAAATGGGTCAATCCAATCGGGATACATGAAGCCGTAGGCATTGGAATCCGTAAACCATGAACCCCAAAAATGATGATCTTGTAGGTTGGGATTGAGGTAGGCATTCATGTCCTGGATGTTCTGCTGAATGAAATAGCATTGGTCTTAAAAGCGGCTCTAGATGAGGGTTCCAAGTCCTAGAGTATTGGTCCACATTTGCTCCTCTGCTTGAGCCATCCGTATGTCAAAATGGTGCTGAGTGAGAGGCGTATAGCGGCCCTGGGCTGATGGAGAAGTAGGGACAGCAGCGGGGGGTTGAGTGCCAAAGGGCTGAGATAAAGATTGTTTGGGAGTGGAAAAGCGTGCCGGAGTCAGATAGGAAGTGGAATTCTCACCATAGTAGAGTGTCAGGTCAACACCTTTTTCCTCGAGGATGAGAGTGATGAATATGGCATAGCACAGAGCCTTCTTGGCCGATGAGTGGACGGTGATGAAGGAGATTAAACGTATTTTCAGAAAGGACCAGGAGCTCTTGAGATAAAGATAGTACATGCATACCCGAGCATCAGTTGTGATGGCATCAAAGTTTCCTAATTTAGAATGATAGTATAGTAGACAATACGGTAAAGCTCCTAGTAAAAGGGTTCAAGTTGCATGGATAGAGTAGGAAGGGGAGGAGGGTTTGGCCCCTTGTTGATGATACGACAGAAGACTTCAAAGGGTGTGGTAGGGGATGGTTGAAGAGCGGCATGGCGGTGATACGGAGGTGACGACTATTGATGAGAGTTTCCTCAGCATTATTGGCAAGATCCAAAATAAGATTGCAGTAAAACTTTGACAAAGCATCTGGATAGACACGATAGACCTGTTTAAGAGAAAAGCTAGTCCAGCGGCTATGAACAGACGTAGTTGCTTTGGAAAGACATTAAAGTTGATAGGTTTGTCGTCGACGACCTTGCGATTGTGAAAAGAGGATAACCAGGCTTCGGCCGCATCGGCAGATTTGAATAATTGACGATCACAATCCCTACGAGCAAGGGAACCGGATGGAAAGGATTAGTGGAGGAGGAAGAGGTAGAGCAAGGTCGTTAGGGGTTTGACATTGAGTGAGGATGAAGAGGATGGAGTATAGATGGAGATGGAGTGAAAAAAAGGATGAGGTATATAGATCTAAACCCTTAAATCCAAATAATTTTTTATATTCAAAATACTAAATAAATTAAATGCTAATTATTTTTATTAGTTATCTTGGTAAAAAGGTGAGTTATGTAAAAAAAATTTACAAGGGGGTATCTGTAATTAGGCTATTCAAATCCTCTTTAAAATTAAATTTAGGCACACCATTCCATATCTTAATTCTATTTAAATAGTAATACATACCTATGTATAAAGGGAGGGTGGGAAACAACCGATATATTCCAATCGACTCTTTATCTAAAACCCTAAAAATTTCTCTACTCATCATTCTATCGCAAGAGCAGCGTGGACCTCCATCACCAACCTAGGATCAAGGGGTCTTGAAACCTGTGGAGAACAGTAGAATGCCCTCCTGCTTGTGATCTCGACTCCATTGTAACTCCCCATTGAAGGTCAATCTCGAATAGGTTACCTGGACCTGGACCTGGACGTGATACCGGACCCGTACCATCAGCGCAGGACAACGGGCGAATACATTCTCTAACAATTTTCATACTTGATAGTTTCTATGATTCAGGTTTATAGTACTGTTTTACATTCATTTCTTATTTTGGTTCTCAACATGATGGTTACACGGTATAGTATGTTATGGATTCATTTTGAGTATATTATTTCCTACTTGACTGGCTTATTAGGACTCTCTTCCATGCATCACTTATATTCATCTTGCTGGTCTCATAACAAGATCTACATGTCGAAACTTAGATCTGTTGGTACTAGTTGGGTGGAGAAATACCTTAGTAGACATATGAACATTCCCAAATTAGGAACTACTCCCTCAAGTCCAAACTAGAACGATAGCACTCGTACACTTCATATGTGGGATGCCTTATTTACCCCTAGCCATTCACATGTCGAAAGTTGTATTTCAACACACTAGTTAGGTTCAATCTTTCTGGTTCTACTATACATTGCTGGTTCTTGTTTTAGTTGTTTATTATTGTTCTTACTTACTGCCGTGTCTTTATTACCATGCTCATCTGCTTTTACTCGATGTTCCATAACATGATTCTATGTTTATCTATTCATCATGTATTTCATTACTATTAACTATTTTATAGATTGTCATTTATTTAAACAGTTGTTAGAGATGTATTTGTTCCAATCCTGATTGGATAATATTTTTCAGACAATGAGCTCGAGGACATGTGTCCTACCCATTACGGAGCGCAAAAGAACCATGGAGTGGACCTAACAAAAATATAGCTAGCTGATAGCTAAATGTAGCCTACTTTAGTTACCTTAGCATTTAATCAAAATTATCTTCGGATTTAGTCGACTATTTAATATTTGACATATTGACTCTACACTTATCTTTTGGAGTTTATCTATTTTATGGATTGGTGACTATTCATTCTTTTTATTATATTCAATCGTGCGATTATCTGCTTAGAACTGTGATTGAGTATTATTTTGGTTACACATTATTGTCCTCCCTAGTGGAGTTAAGAATATTGCGTGGGTTGTTCATCATATTATTATTATGCAGCGTTCTACACCGACACTACGACGTAGGTTGGGCGTACCCATGACTCATGCCCAAATTCCGTTTGTGGGTCGTGACACATTTTTATTGTAGCCCATGCAAGTCATACTTTCCAACTACTATGATGTCGTAATAGTACTTGGGATTATTACGAGCCTGCAACAAGATATAGAATAATAGGGATAGGAGAATACTCAATCATATACTAATAATTCAATTAGGATTCGAATTTGTTAACTTTCGTCTAATTCTGAATCATTAACATCTCTTCGGTTATTATCCTTCTTGAATAACCCCTTACCCAAGCCCTATGTAACGATTTCTTGTAAATTCATTTTGTTTTCCAGAAATGGCATCGAACACTACAGCGCCCTATTAAGGAACACCCGCAGCTTCTCAAAGATCGTTTTCTTCCCAACATAGGAGTCGGAGAGCGAATGGAGCGTTATCTCCCCTTCCTAATGTAAACCCCCTCATTTTCGCTATTTTTTTATAAATTATTTCTCAGCTATTCTCTTAAAAAAATATTTTCCATTAAATCTGATAATGACCCTAGATTTTACTTTATATATATTTGTATTTATATTTTTTATTAGAACTTGATATATACATTGGGTATATATATACTTTTTTTAAGCACTTATAGAATATATATTGTGTATCTATATTATATATATATATATATATATATATATATATTTTTTTTTTTATATATATATTATATATATATAATATAGATATATATATATATATATATATATCTATATTATATATCTATATTATATATATATATATAATATAGATATATATATATATATATATATATATATATATATCTATATTATATATATATATATATATATATATATATATATATATATATATATATATATATATATATATACATATATATATATATATATATATACATATATATATATATATATATATATATATATATATATATATATATATATAAATAAAATATATTATATATATATATATTTGACAGAAAATTTAAGTGCTTTCCATCCACATATATTGCAGCAAAATCCTTACATAGTTTGTTTCTCATACATTGTCTGCAACACCAAATAACTATAAGCTTGTTTAATTTTGTTAGCACAGTGAAACTCTTTAGATTTTAACAAAGCAAAATCTTCTTTTGCGCTTGTTGAATCAACATAAATTCTAGTTATAGACTGGCCATTAGCTACTACCTGTCCCTTTTTTTGTTGTTGTTGCTTGGGCATTAACATCTAGAGTTAGGAAAATCTAAAAGCCACATCAAGTACTATCAGCATGTCCACTTGCTCTAATTAAGTAGACCTTATTTTTGTAGGCTTGATCAACTCAAAAACTAATGCGTCTCCATCAACCAACTGATGAACAATAGCAAACCCTCTCCATCCAGCACTCAACCCATTCTTTTGGGCAAGGTAATTAGTATCAGATTCATCCCCATCTTCGTCTATTAATACAATCGTGGAATCTTGTTTCGGTAGGTACTTATTGCAAAATTGTCTAGGAAGACCAAGCCAAAATCCTCCAGTAGTGTAGGATTGGAGCATAGGCTTTACAAAAGAAGGAAAGTTAGCTCCAAGATTTGATTCAAGTTCTTCAGCTTTAGTCACAACATATTCCCTTGCTTCATCAGAAACATGTTGGAATTATTCAATAATTAAGGGGCCACCCATGTAATATTAATTGTGTTTGGGCTATCTAAATAATTAAGCCAAATTAAAGTGGTCTATTTGAAAATTGGCTTAAGGGTATAATTGTCATAGAATTAATGTGTAAATACCGGAGATAATTCTAATTTGATGAGGGGCCAAATTAGAAATATCAAAACATATAAATATATGTATTCATTAGGGTTATGGTCCCCAACATATACGGCCACCAAAAGAGAGGCTTTCTCTTTTTCTCTTCTGCATCCCCATCAACAGAAAGAGAGGGACAAAGGATTCGGGTTCTCTTTGTCATTAAGGGTCGTAGCAAGTTGGAAGATCGAACCCCATAAAAGGACGACCGCTTCAAGATCCATCAAGCCTAGCAATGGATTCAGGTACGCTTCCACAATTTATATTTGGTCTTCATCACATGAATCAACAGGCGTTATATAATTTCTAACAAGTGGTATCAGAGCCATCCTGTTTGATTTATGAGGTCGAAGTTTTTGAATCTAAATTTTTATTGTTGTTCTGGAACCCTATAATTTAATTTAGGGTTATGATTGTTCGATCAAAGTTTTTATTTTAATGATCCGTCAAAGGAAGAACAAATTAGGTCAACATATGCTAATTCAGATCTTGTGTTGTTGGTAAATTATATTCAGATCTAAACATTCACATTATGCCTACAGTTTATGGAAAGATAGGGTTCGGTTGTTTAAAAAAAAGATATTTGGTGGCCGTATAATAATATGATTGCTTCTAGCTATCCTATTATGCACATATGGTTAAGGCTCACCATTACAGTTGGATTCAGCACAAAGGGAGATCCATCGAGTCATTTCTTGAATCCGAATTTTAGAAGTAGGAATGTAGTGCTATGCAAATGCAATAGTGCTTCTTTGGTACTTTTGAAAAGAATCCAATGGTGCTTGAGTTATGACGTATTGAAATGTACGATATACTTCAATATATTTTGGTATCATAATTTTCTTCTAGATGTTTATGCCAACAAAAGTTTTTAATGATACTAATTAGAGTAATCCTAAAGTAATGATACTGATTGATTAACAATTGCTTTTGTTGGTTGCTTAATTGTATCAGGTTATGATAATGTACTTCTAATAAAGTACATTTTTTAATTAAACAGATTTAGTATAAGTTGTTTTAGGCATATTTAAGGAATCTTGATCGTATTCATAATTTATGTACAATTATGATCTCTCAATAAGATATGGAGACATGTGATGATGACGGTATAAATTTTTCATTTATTAAATATGCATGAATATGTTTATTGCTGGACATGTGATAATATGGAATGCATATTTTAAGTCATGCAAAAGATTCATATGCTTATCATGTAGTAGATAAATTTTTGGTGTAATCTTTATAGCTTATTTAGTGTAATCTTTTGATGCATATATTCAGTACAATCTAATCTATTGATTATTGATTATTTAAATTTAAATATGCATGTACATAAGGTTTTGGACATGATTCAGTTTTGAAAAATTTAGTCAACATTCAAATTTTTAGTGCCTTTTGTGACTAGCAATAGTCGTCTAATATTCTAAATAGACACATTGAAACAAGATGTCGCCAAAGTGACCTCTCTTGCGTAGATAGTCTATGAGGGATGTTAGATGTTTGTGTGTGTATATTCATGCGGATATTAGTCGGCCCAAAGGAAGGTTAATACTTGGCCAAATTGCACACATACTTGTGGTGATAAATGTGTGACAATTATAAGGTTTACATGTGAATAATAACCCGATCCAAACATAGGCTTATTATTTGACATGACTTATTGTCAACGTTTGATCATTACACCAAGAGTACCACTTGAAGTTAATATCACTGTCCAAAGACTTGATATTAATGATGTACTTGGTATCTTGAGATGGGGTTCACCATTATTTGAATTTGTTTGACTATATTTTACTCTTTGGTTATTAATTAGAGCATGTTTGTCTATTTATCTTTGTTCTCTTTACAGTTAATGCTGCTACAATATCTGCCAATAAGAATTTAATTTTCATGTTTAATGGGATAAACTTTAAGGGCGAAAAAGAAAATAAATACAGAAGCTGCTAAGGGTCCAGCTCAAAAGAAACAACAATATAAAATTAAGGGTTATTTCTTTTGTGACAAGCACATAAAGAAGAAATGTACAAAGTACCACGTATGGCGTATAAAGAAAATTATATTTCCGAATTTGGTCTTTTTTGAGGTTAATTTAGATTTAGTACCTAAAAACACGTGGTGGTTAGATTCTGGTGCTAATACCTACATTAGTGTTTATAGACAAGGTTGTCTGAGCTACCGAAGCCAGTTGATGGTAAAAGATACATCTATGTGGGTGACGGCAAATCGATAGAAGTAAAAATAATATGACATTTTAGGTTATTTTTAGGAACCGATTATTATTTGGATTTGATAGACACTTTTATTGTACCGTCTTTTAGAGAAATTCAATTTCAGTTTCCTTAATGGACAAATCTGGTTATCATTGTTCATTTGGAAATAATAAGTTTAGCCTATCTTTAAATCCAAATATTATTGGTAACAGTTCCCTTAAGGTTTATGATAACCTATATTCATTTAAAACTTTTGCATCTTACAATGAAACCTTGCAAGTGGAGTCATGTGGTACTAAATGCAAAATTAACAATAAATGTTTTTAGTCTCATTATGACATAAGCGATTAGGTCACATCTCTAGAAATAGAGTTGAACGATTTGTGTCTGATTAGATTTGGATTTTATTGACTTTATAGACTTTAATGTCTATATTAATGTGTAAAGGAAATACAGACAAAAGTTAAATTGTAAACAGCTACTTTATTGGCTATGCTGACAGATCGATGGGTTAATAATTGTACGGTCCCACATAAATGAATTTTTTTTGAGATGAGAAGTGTAATATTTTTTGAGGATGTTGAGTTTGGGGAAAAATAAAGTCAAAGACATTATCTTTGAGGAGGAAATAAATAAGGAGTATAAGTCTATACAAGACAATAAAGTTTAGGAACTTGTCACATTACCAAAACATACGAAGTTCATTGGTTGAAAATGGATATTTCAAACCAAGAAAGATTCGAAAGGATAATGTGGAGAGGTATAAAGTACGTCTTGCAGCTAGTGACTTTACTCAAAAGTTAACGATTGATTTTAATGAGACTTTCTCTTCGATATCTTTGAAAGACTCTTTTAAAACAATCACAACACTTGTTGCACATTTTGACCTTGAGTTACATTAAATGGAAGTCAAAATTGTGTTTCTCAATAGTAACATCGACGAAAAAATTTATGGTGCATGCAGAAAACTTTGTGTCGAAAGACCCAAAGAATATGGTTTGCAAATTGACAAAATCTATTCATGGACTCAAGCAGGATTCTCCTCGAAGGTACATAAAGTTTTACCGGTGATTATCTCGTTTGGTTTTTGAGATAAACACTATTAAAGATTGTGTATATCACATGTTTAGTGGGAGTAAACAATTTTCTTTAGTTATATATGTTGATGACATAATGCTTGCCAAAAAAATGATATAGGTATATTGCACGACACTAAAAATTTCTACCAAATAACTTTTAGAAGAAATATCTTGGTGTCGTTTCTTTTGTATTAGGAATCCAGATATACTGTGATCGTTCTCGGGATATTCTTGGATTATCACAAAAGATTTATATCAATAAAGTGCTTAAAAGATTTGGCATGTAGTAATGCAAACAAGGTGACAACTCTTTCGTTAAAGGAGACAATTTCAGTCTCAGTCAAGTGCCCTAAGATTTAGCCTTAAAATTAGGAAAATACAATAGATTTTCCATTCATGACCAGTTGTAAAAAGTCTAATGTATGCTCAGGTATGTACGCGTTAGGATATTGCGTACATATTCAAATGTTAGGCAGATATTTTAAGCAAATATGGATGGATCATTGAGTAGCAGCCAAACTACTTAAGTAATTAATAGAGAACAAAGAATTATATGCTCTTTGTAGGAGATCGGATAATTTTAGAGATCATAAGGTATTCCGACTCTGATTTTGCAGGATGTCAACACAGCAGGAGATCCACATCAGGTTATGTTGATTGGTGGAGATATATTTTAGATTAGTGTCAAACATGCACTCATAATTTCTTCTACCATGGCAACAAGGTTTATAATATGTTGTTAGGCATCTATTCAGGGAATATGGTTGCAAAATTTTGTCACAAGGCTGCACCTACAGTACGGTGTTGAAAGACCAAATTAATTATGGTGTGACAATAAATCAGCAGTACTGTATTCCAATAACAACAAAAACTTGTATAAGTCAAGGATATTGACATAAAGTTTCTAGTTGTGAAGGAAAGAATTCAGAATGGTTAAAATGTCCATATAGCACATTAGGACAAACTCCATGTTAGCGGATCCGCTCACAAAAGTATTATCACCCAAGGTCTTTCATGAGCATACTGCTCATATGGGTGTTAATTAAGAATATAGAAATATAGTGGGAGTTTGTATTTTATGTATTTGGGTGCTATTTGGTTTTGGACACATTTGTGTATTAAAGTATTTTAGATATTTATCTGATCAGATATATGAAAATTCAGTTCATTCTGTTTTCATTATGTTAAAGTATTGATCTCACTAAAGTTAAGGTGGACTAGTTGGAAATAGACATGTATTGATCACATTGCATGCAATTTCCAAGCTACGCATCCATGATTGATCTATGTCGTTTAGCTATATTGGTATATGTGACCATTGATGGTTTAGTTACGCTATATGTGACGAAGTCCGCTTTGATCCTATGTTGATATGGTTAATGGACGAGATTGTCCGGATATACCCTAAGGATTAAGATAGCAATTTATGAGCTCACTAAGGTTAACACAATTATAAGGTTACATATGTGGCCCAGTAGAATATTGTTGGAATTATTCAATAATTAAGGGGCCACATGTAAAATTAATTGTGTTTGGGCTATCTAAATAATTAAGCCAAATTAAAGTGGCCTATTTGAAAATTGGCTTAAGGGTATAATTGGCATGGAATTAATGTGTAGATACTGGAGATAATTCTAATTTGATGAGGGGCCAAATTAGAAATATCAAAACATATAAATATATGTATTCATTAGGGTTATGGTCCCCAACTTATACAGTCACCAAAAGAGAAGTTTTCTCTTTTTCTCTTCTGTATCCCCATCAACAGAAAGAGAGGGACAAAGGATTCGGGTTCTTTTTGTCATTAAGGGTCGTAGCAAGTTGGAATATCGAACCCCATAAAAGGATGACCGTTTCAAGATCCATGAAGCCTAGCAATGGATTTAGGTACGCTTCCGCAATTTATATTTGGTCTTCATCTCATGAATCAACAAGCGTTATATAATTTCTAACAAAACATACACCCTTTTCAACAGATCTCTATGCTTATAAAAGATTTTTCTAGGTTTCAGCTCAAAATTAGGTACAATCTCCTTATAGTGCTGCTTCGGGAGGTTGGTTAAGCGACTCGACCGTCGGACAACCCGCATCTCCTCTCGTGGTGCTTTTCTTTTCACCGTCCTCGTCGAAGATTTATTGAGTGTATATATATATATATATATATATATATATATATATATATATATATATATATATATATATATATATACTAGTCATAACCCGTGCCCATAGGGCATGGTTCATTTAAGGTATTCCCCCTCAAAATCTTGGACCCCCAATTTTAAACGAACAATAATAATTATGAGGCCCCCATCAAAATATTAAATTCCAACCACTGCTGGATGTGAATTTTCTTTGGATTCTCCATAAAACCCCACTCTCAATAATGCTCATCCACAACCATTATGAGTGCAAACCCCACTCTTTGCATTCCCCATAAAATCCTACAACCGTTGATTCACCAAGATTAAATCCCAACCACTCTTTATCTTGGCACAGTCAGCCCTAGGATTCAAAAACCTTTGTGTTTTGTATAAGAGATATATATAAGTGCTTACAAAAATTTAAAAAAATAATACTGTTCCCGCAAGAACAGAATTTGCTAAGCCCCGACCCATGTTCTCTTCGAAGAAGAGATGGAGAAAATTTTAAAATAAAATCTATCTCATGTAATCCAACCCCGAGTGATTCCCCAATTAGTGAATCTTAATAGCATTAGGATTTAAATTCAAATTAGTCCATTGTATATATATTCGAAAAACCCAAAAATTTAATCGATTCCATAACCAAATCACTACCTCTTCTCAACCCCGACCCTCACACGTGGCCCCCTATCCTTTGATCGGCAACCGCATGCCGAATGCTGCCTAACATCGCATAACAGCACCGTGCAGCTTCGCATGCACAGAACAGAATAGCAGTAGCAGCAGAAACAACAACAACTACCACCATTTTATCCCTAATTTTGGGTAAGATTTCTACCTCCTCGTTTCTCTATTTTTTAAATCGAAAAATCCTATGCGTAGACAACCTAACCACCTAAAAAAACCCTCAAATATATTTTGTTTTAGTTTTTATTCGTGATGTACGCGAAGAAAATCGACTTCCAAAAATAAGAAAAATAACAAATTTTTGGGTATATAAATTATCTCGAGGAGTGGTTTTGGAAACCCTTTTTCGAGCCGTACATCAACGAAATTAAAAATCTACTTGAACAGTGTTTTAGACAACCTAGCCGAGATTAAAAGCCTAACTTTATTTTTTACTTTAGTTGATTAATTCATGTTGTAAATCAGTTTAAAAATATAGAAAAATAGTTTTTAAAACATAAAAATTCTCCGATATGGCCTTCATCCCGACAAATCGGGCGACGTTGTCACAAACCGAAAGCATCGAAAGGTGTGTATCGACTTCGCCGATGTGTAGGATTCGACAAAACTCGATTTAGTTGTGTGTGGGCAACGAAAACGAGGTGTATCGATCAAGATACCTCGTATCGGACCTTTACCAAACTAGCCCACAACTTCGTGCACGTTCGTCACGTTGAGATGAAACTTGCTCCACTGGACTCGTATCATTTTTCTAGTCCTATTATCACACCCCAATCCTGGAGGAGGATCAAAAACTAGCTACTGGACGTGAAGTCGAACAAGTCTAGATTGCACTTGTATAAGGCAAAACCATTACAATTCCTGGTATTTCTCAGAAGATAACGACAGCGTAGCAAAACAAGCAGACAAATTGAAGTTACAACAAGATATGAAGAAAATGTATCTCTTTATTAATAATTGTAATGGATTACAGGACTTGCAGTGGAATACATAGTTTACAACTGATTACAAGACTCATAAATAGCCAACTGAATATACACTTGCCATTTAGGCTTTACAACCGAACATGCTGACTTTGTTTACAATCTCACTTGTTTATCTGAGTTACACTGTTTCATACATTATGTCTCGTATAGCAGAAGACATCATCTTGTAAGAAGAGCTTCTGCACACCCATCCGATTCATCGATGCCAAGCACTAATCAAACGATTTCTCCCAAACACATGCACCTGTAATATTGCCTACCACGTGGGTCTGTACATCATGAATGTACTGGCGAGCGGTGCTGGCCCAACTCACCTAGGAAAACAATACTAAGCAATCATGTTATAGAATATTATTAACAGCGGTCTTTCACGTTGCCTTAGGGTCAATTAGCAGTTCATATCTGACAGAAATGAATCATGCATCTTATATATATATATATAACCAGCATAATATAAAGCATCAGTTATCACCCTTTGGTGATTTCTTACCCACGGTCATGTAGCCATCCATGTACATTTATAATACTTACTCAGTCTGCACAAGACATTGTTAGGAACAATATCATATTTTAATATATTTGTCATCGTTCGGGTGATTCTTACCAACAGTCGACATCCTTCCCTGTATTTGAGTAATAACTTACTCTTTCTACATAAGACATCATTAGCACTGGACCTACCTATATGAAGGTCACTGACTACACGTCATCTTGGACTTATGGATAGACGGCTCCCTTTTAACGACGGGTAGCTAGCCCAATCCGAAAGGTTCTCGAATCACCGTGCTACTACTTCAACACTGTGCTACTACTTCAGCACGAGGTTTGCCCTAGGACGAACCGAATTCCAAGGCCTTATAATACCGTTTGAGGAACCACCTTGTCGACAAGTTGTCCATGACCATGCAAATATATGCAACTTATCTATAAAAAGACATATAATGCATGATAAAGAAAACTAAGTAAATATGCCATCTTTCTCAATAAGCCATCTTGCCATCTTGTCTTGAGCCAATGTCACATTATCATCAGCCAATCCAGGGTCTTAGCGTAACCAACATTCTACATCGGCACAGGATAATAGAATGTTGTTACTCAATCTCTTTCCCATATCTTTCATACCATACATCTTTCCAACCAAACTCAATGTACTCACCGCCGAATTCTTGGGACTTAGCATCTGAGTTACCATCTATCCATCGAGCTAAGGCTCGATATACTCACTGCCCAAGTATTTGGGACTTTGCCTTCATCTTTCATGTAATTCAATGCCAAGCACGCAAGCATACAAATCATTAAAATGATTCAAAGCACACCATTCATAAAATGATTTGCAACAGCTTTCGGTTCATGTGATTAATTATCTTTGATTATCTTTCGAACTTTCATTCAAGGTGTTATTCAATAACTCAATGAGTAAATACAGCATACTATCATTTATTTTAAGCGTGAAGCTAAAGGATCTTCGAAGGGTTCAACACTACTCACATTTATAAGACGATTCCTGTCACGATCGTATAGCCTTCCCAGCAATCCTTCGCATATTTCCAAGTCCCACAAGGCTTCATCGAACCAACCATCCATCATAAGGCATCTTGTGGGTTGGGGCACTACAATATATACAACTCAAAAAAAGTTTCGTCCTCAAAACTTAAAACAAACTCATCCCCAAACTTCAACCGACTTTTATAAAACTTCTCAACGATCAACTTGCACTAGTTAATATTTTTCCTCAATATATCGATTGTTTTCAAGTAATATACCATCTCATCCCAGCATTCCAATTTGATTCAAAATAGTTTACCATCTTTGATCTTTCCTCCAACACTCTTACAATTCCTTAGCACGTGATAATCCTCCCCATGGCTTCATTTGAATTCGGCGTATCACTTATTTGGAATCATACACATATTTTAGGCATCCCAAAAATATATGCACTTCAGCCAAGTTCAATGATAGAGAAAACGAACGAGCTACGGTATAACTTTATTCACAATGTTAGCAATTTCTCAGAGCATCTCGTATAGTCGTAATTCACATGTTCAATTCTCCAACCAACTTATAACCCAATGAATGTTACCAAATTTGAACTCGAGTAATTTTCCATAACCAACCAAGAAATTTCGAAGTATTTCGACTTAGTAATATCAAGTATTCAACGATTCCTGAGTTCCCTTTCAGTATAGTATCATTCATACCAACAAAGTTTAATAAAAGTCAATCGCGATATTTTATTTCGACATCACAATTCTCATCGATTAAGTTTGCATCCATACACTTTATTTGCAATTCGTAATTCTCTGATTATGATCGACCTTCCAAGTTGTACCATCATCCAGCTCTAGCAAAAGTTTTTGATGTAATCAATATTTCTCATATAGATCAAGCCAACATATTATCATCTCGCACGAGCAACTCTAATTTCTAGCAACATTAATCATGAGCATTATTTCCAAAAATTGCTTTCGCTCTTGTCGATCCCGACTACATGCACTATCTTATTCCGCCATACACTTATTCTCAATCCCGATCGGATTATCCATCAATGACTTTATTCTGACTGTCTTAAGGTACTATCATCAGTTTATACAACTCAATATGATTCAACCAACCAATTAATCCAACTGTAACGACCCGCTCTGCCCTAGCGGAACGCCAACTCAAACGGCTTAAGTGCAACAACTCGAATCTTGTCTTGCTCGACGAAATGACTCGTTTAAGGCAAAGGCAATGGACTTGGCCCATCAAGGTGAATCTAGACCTAGACTTTCAAAGGCACGCTCGGAGTATCGCTCGGCTGACGCGATCATCGTTAAGGTGGGTGGCTCCGATGAACCTGTCTTTGCTTAGCCTAGACACATAATAATACGGACACTATTGCTAGAATCGCTAGGCGGTAACACCGTGCATGCTAACAAATGACTCAACGCACCTAGCTAAGAGAATGATCCAATCTTGTATGCTTGTTTAGAACATAGAAAAGAACTTAGAAAACATACGAACTCTCACATCGTACTCTACGCTTGTGCGATCGCGTAACTTACATTTCGAGTAGATTTACTTATGAGTTCAACTATGAATGAAAGGCTTGTTACTTAGATCGTACCACAACTTAAGATATGAAACAATGAATGGGTTACTACAATGAAATAGGAAGACTATTGATATAGTCGTTCTGAATAGAGTATAACAACATTGAAAGACTTCGGGACCGATGGGTCGCCAAGGCGGTTCCCGCACAGGGGATGGCATAATGAATGAATGTATAATCAAATGAATAAGTGAATGAACATACGATCAAATGAATGAATACATAAGTGTATGATGGGCCAAGTGAAGGAAGGAAAAGAAAGAATAAATGAAAGAAAGGAAAGAAGGATTAGCAACAGGTATGATGGGGACGTGCAACGGGGCTCGCTACCCGCGCTGCACGAATGTCGTCACCAACCTGGTCGGTAATCGACTATGGTGCAAAGACAACCCGTTAAGTTAAAAATGGCAAGACAATACGAAATGGTTGCGGACAACCCAACGTATACGGGGGAGGATCAAATGAGGATGCCAAGGCAACGATCAAAGAAATGATCGAATGGGGCTACGTAATGTTTGAATGCGGCCTAGTCATTCAAGTGGCGTAAGTCAAGTATTACGTGGCCTATCAGAGGTGTACCAGCCAGCCGGCTGATAGGGACTCACGGTACCAAGAGGAACATATCCAAATGGCTTTCACAGCCAGCGACTGGTGCATATAGATTAAGTTGGCTCGATTACGGCAATTCGCGTACGAGACCTTGCATTGAAACAAGTAAATATGACTAGCTGAACATGCTATATTACTGAATGAAATATATTTAAACAAAAGTTGAGTACAATACGTCCTGACAACTTGAGTAAGCTAAACAACTGTAGAACTGAATGAAGCGCCTTCTGAACAGGCTTGAATATAACACAACAAACAAACTAGAGTACTTCTTACAAATGAGTTAAAAACACGCCTACGACATGCTACCACCTGAGGTAGGAACACGCCTTTGACACTTTTGAATAATTATGCAAACCTGTCAAATCGTAATGCATAATATATTGGCTAACTAGGTTTATTTTGGACAGAGACGATCATACGATAAGTATGGTAAGTTGCGCATGTATTTTTTATGCGACACTTAATATCGATGACACGAGATAGGTTTGAATGAAATGCCATGAAACTGACCGTAAGGCAAGATTAGTAAGACAATAAATCATAGATGGTACACAAAAGAAAAATGAACGTGTTTGGTAATGATAGCGAGTCGGCGAGCTAGCCTCCCCACCAGTGCATAACAATGTACTGATAACCCTACAGATTGCTTGCTGGGTATAGGAGACCTCGTCGGGTGCGAAGCTTTCCTTCTAACGTGCTAATGTGCGGAGCTAACTCTGGAGCCTTGGGGCGTTGCAAAGGAGCTGAAGTACCATATACAGGACATAATGTAGCAGAACATCGTCATGAACCATTCCATCTTGTAAGCCACTTGGCACGCCTTTTATGTTTCGAGAGAGAGATGTTTAAAGGAATTATAATCTCGGCCTAACGCCGCTTGTACTATTTCTTGAAAATCAACAAAGACTATTGAGTTCTGTTTCAAATTGTGTTCATTTACTTCCGCTGCAGATGGGGACACTCTATGCGACTCTGTGGCCTAGCTTAAATCGGTCGTTTCTAGACTTGCCCTTGCATGAGTGTAACCTAGGCTCGTATGGCATCACGCCTTAGCGAGGACGATTGCTCCTTCAGGAGCGGGGCGTGACAGATTGGAATCAGAGCACGAATTTACTTCCTTGGACTTCTAAACCGATTCTTTCAGTTTTGAAAGCTCGATCGTGGACAAAAGAAGTGTACGCTCTCTCTCGTTGACCCTTCGGATGTTCCATACGATAAGTCTAATATTTGCAAGAAGCTCGTACAAGTAGTTGATTGAACGGGATCGATATGCGAAGGCCTTTGTGCAGAACTTGGTGGGACTTGAGTTGAAAGGAACCAATGCTAAAAGTTATCATATGTGACGCATACCTAAATTATTTTATGCTGACGATAGCGAACGAGTATACGAGACCAAAGTATAGTTCGAACGGGTCGGCTATGCACACAGCCTTTGGCTAAGTTGTGCTGAGTATCGCGCACCTAGACCTTCTGGTGCAAACGAGTTGTGAGCGAGATTGACTATCGCTCGGATGAGAACAGGTGACTTAGAACACATGTCGATAGGGACGTTAACAGTCCAACGCTTGAGGCGAACACGAGAATGACTCTTAGATTTTGAGGAACGGACGAACGTATACTTGAACATGTCGATTGTAAGTTGAATGATCACTTCGATGACTAGTAGAATGACTTGACACTGAGTGGTGTATGCGATAGACGGAAAGAGGAATAAGAATGAGTTTTGACGACTAGTCGAGTAGCTCGAATCATGAGTG
Source organism: Iris pallida (assembly GCA_029216955.1). Taxonomy (NCBI): domain Eukaryota; kingdom Viridiplantae; phylum Streptophyta; class Magnoliopsida; order Asparagales; family Iridaceae; genus Iris; species Iris pallida. The sequence continues at coordinate 24,716,048 of JANAVB010015400.1, forward strand.
GTGTATGGACCGTTTATTGAACTGTTCGACCAAAATTTATGGACTTACAGGTAGCAATGAGTATATCCGTAAGCGATGATTATCGCGCAAAGCCTTAGTACGAGTACGCTTAGTTGGTCGTGATTTCGAGAGTCTCAAACAAGATGTCTACGACCGATTTGTGAATGTGTAGTACAAGTTACAAAACAGTTAAATAGAGTTTCGGAATGATGAAACAAATAGACGTCTTGGTTGAGAAAAACTTGGTGGATCGTACGTGCGATTTCGGAAATGTCAAATGGATTAAAACTTGAGTTGAGGTGAAATATTCATAGATGAAATCGAAGACAATACGATTGGGAGACAGTGTGCATAAAAACGTTGGTTTGAAGATACGAGAATGACTAAGGACTTGGACTAGATGTTGCTCAATGACTTGAGTTGGCATGAAATAATACAAATTGAGGAATTAAGTTGCATGACCCAGATTTCGTTGCAAAAGGAAGATCGTTAGGTTATGTACATCATCGATGGTACTGAGGCGTATTAAAGATCGATAAATGATAACTCGGGGGTACTCTGATTCGATGAATGATGATCGTATAAAATGATAGTGTTTCGATGGATGTTATACTTAGGATTTTAATAGAAATGAATGTTTGGATGAAAGGGAAGTGACTTGATTGTTTGGTGATAACCACAACGAAAATGATCTTGTCTTGCACGAGCACAACTCCAGTCTCAAACATGCATCACATCGGATTGGGATGATCATTTCGAGTGAGCGTTGGCATGGTGATTCATGTCCAACGGGAATGATCGAACTCGAAATATCATGACATGGCAATTTTGATTGCTTTGATTTGTGGTTTGAAGCGAAGGTGAATTCGAGCATTGTTCAGACTTGTGATTGACGATTAAGAAAACTTGAGGATGAGTAGGCCCAATCTACGTATCGAGAATAAATTAGTCTAGACTCAATGCAAGAGTTATGTCCCAATGTGGACAATTATTCTGCAAAAAATGTTGGCATGGTGATTCATGTCCGCAGTGGATAATCAGACTTACGTGAGATTGGGGTATAACAAATTGCTTGGCTAGACGACCTTGTCATCGACAACATGCAATGGATAGGATGTAAATAGGATGAAGACTTCTCAATGTTTATAAATTTGAGTGAAAAGAGCTTGGGTAGAAGTATCCCGTACTAACAAACAAATAGTTTGACCATAGGATTGGGACAAACGTCGTGCAACGACTTTGCACAATGAACCGAGAACTTGATTTATAACTATAACCTTGTGAGCTGACCTAGTGGGTGGACAACTCTATGTCGAATGGCTGAACCTGTGTAACCGACATTAGAAGATCATTCAGACGAACGATAAATCTGGGGCAATAAGATTTAGAATTAGGACGTGGAACTGGGAGTGTGCACTAATGACAAGATATCAGCCCCAAACAAAGTAAACGATAGGAATCGATGATGCACAAACAAAGTTGGGATGACAAATGGAATCATTACTTGGAAGATGTACTTGATGATTGTGCAATACTTGGTCTTGAATCAAACAAAAATTTATTTGAACTTTAGTCGACTCCACTAGAAGTATTGTATTGGCTTTATAGACGAGAATGCTTGAGACACAAGACGGACCATCTCGAGGACCGAGATAGACGATAGTGAAAATGAACTGGAGTTCGGTTTTAATCGAGTTAGTAACCCGACCGACAATTCGAAACTATCACGAGTAGCTTGTCCAACTTCCCTACCGCTAAGCTTAGTTGAAATGTATCTATTTGGTGGACGCCTTGAATATGTACACGATCCAAACTCAGTGATATGATGAACTCGAATACAACTGCAAGTGAATATGTTGAGATGCGCATGGATGAATGGATTAAGCGAGTTAGTCTTAGCCTATGACCCTCATGTTTGACGAATTATAACACACCTTGTATGACCATTATAGTCCCGCTACAGGGTACAATAGTGACCAAGTCATAGAAGCACGATAACTGAGTGAGTACCGTCAGCTTGAATAAGAAGTAAAGTCATTCGATAAAATTTACCAAACGAATGCGACACAAAACTTAGAAAGGTACTCGAGTATAGTTCGATGCTATCGAACGATAAAGCCATTCGATAGAAATTGTCTAAGATATGCACATGGCATGAGTTAAGGAATGGTAGGATGGCGTGCACTCAGGAAGTCACGAGGACGAGACTTATTTTGAGTGGTGTATTATGTAACGAGCTACTTTGCACTAGCGAAATGCTGACTCAAATAGCTCAAGTGCAATGACTCGAACCCTGTCTTGCTCGACGAAAGGACTCGCTTAAGGCAAAGGCAATAGACTTGGCCCGTCAAGATGAATCCAGACTTCGACTTTCAAAGGCGCGCTCGGAGTATCGCTCGTCCGACGTGATCATCGCTAAGGTGGGTTGCTCCGATGAACCTGTCTTTGCTTAGCCTAGACAAATAATAATACGAATACTATTGCTAGAATCGCTTGGCGGTAACATCGTGCATGCTAACAAATGACTCAACGCACCTTGCTAAGGAAATAATTCCATCTTGTATGCTTGTTTAGAACATGGAAAAGAACTTAAAAAAATATGAACTATCGTACCGTACTCCACGCTCGTGCAATCGCACAACTTACATTTCGAGTAGATTTACTTATGCATTCAACTATGAACGAAAGGCTTGTCACTTAGATCATACCATAACTTAAGAGATGAAATAATGAATAGGTTACAACAATAAAATAGGAAGACTATCGATATAGTCGTTTCAAGTAGAGTATAGCAACATTGAAAGGCCTCGTGACCGATGGATCGCCAAGGTGGTTCCCGCACAGGGGACAGCATAATGAATGAATGTATAATCAAATGAATAAGTAAATGAACAAACGATCAAATGAATGAATGCATAAGTGTATGATGGGCCAAGTGAAAGAAGAAAAAGAAAGAATGAATAAAATAAAGGAAAGAAGAATTAGCGACAGGTATGACGGGGATGTACAACGGGGCTCTCTACCCGTGCTGCACAGATGTCGCTGCCAACCTAGTCGGTAATCGACTACGACGCAAAGACGACCCGTTAAGTTAAAAATGACAATACAATACGAAATGGTCGCGGACAACCCAACGTATATGGGGGAGGATCAAATGAGGATGCCAAGGCAACGATCAAGAAAATGATCGAATGGGGCTACGTGACGTTTGAATGCGGCCTGGTCGTTCAAACGACATAAGTCGGGTATTGCATGGCCTATCAGAGGTGTATCAGCCAGCCGGCTGATAGGGACTCCCGGTACTAAGAGAAATATGTCCAAATGGCTTGTACAGCCAACGACCAGTGCAAATAGATTAAGTTGGCTTGATTGCGACAATCCGTGTGCGAGACCTTGTATTGAAACAAGTAAATCTGACTAGCTGAACATGCTATGTTACTAAATGAAATATATCTAAACAACAGTTGAGTACAGCACATCCTGACAACTTGAGTAAGCTGAATAACTATAGAACTAAACGAAACGCCTTCTGAACAGGCTTGAATATAACACAAGAAATAAACTAGAGTACTTTATACAAATGAGTTAGAAACACGACTACGACACGCTAACACCTGAGGCAGGAACACGCCCTTGACACTTTTGAATAATTATGCAAACTTGTCAAATCGTAATGCATAATATGTTGGCTAACTTGGTTTATTTTGGACAGGGACGATCATATGGTAAGTACGGTAAGTTGCGCATGTATTTTCTATGCGACACTTAATATCGATGACATGAGGTAGGCTTGAATGTTATGCCATGAAACTGATCCTAAGGCAAGATTAGTAAGACAATAAATGATAGATGGTGCACAAAAGTGAAATGAATGTGTTTGGTAATAATAACGAGTGGGCGAGCTAGCCTCCCCACCAATGTATAACAATATACTAATAACCCCACAGATTGCTTGCAGGGTATAGGAGACCTCGTCGTGTGCGGACCTTTCCTTCGAATGTGCTAAGGCACGGAGCTAACTATGGAGCCTTGTGATGTTACAAAGGAACAGAAACACCATATACAGGACATAATGTATTGGAACATCGCCATGAATTGCCATGAATCATTCTATCTTGTAAGCCACTTGGCACGCCTTTTATGTTTCGAGAGAGATATTTGAGCGCATTGTAATCTCGGCCTAACGCCGCTTGTACTACTTCTTGAAAATCAATAAAGACTATTGAGTTTTGTTTCAAATTGTGTTCATTTACTTCCACTACAAATGAGGACACTCTGTACGACTTTGTGGCCTAGCTTAAATCGGCCATTTCTGGACTTGGCCTTGCACGAGCGCTACCTAGGCTCGTACGGCATCACGCTTTAGCGAGGACTATTGCTTCTCCAGGAGCGGGGTGTGACACCAACCGGCTCTAAAAAATTTTGACATTCCAACAAAGGCAACCAAGTTCCGAAACCAACATAATCTGTCATTCTGTCCAACATTGTAATAGCAAATTTTCTATTTTTCATTCCATTCCGAAGTTTACTTACCAGTATATCCCACACGTTCCGACTATACCCATGCAACACCAAAGGGACATCCTACGGTTCTCGAACGGTCAACTTAGCATTCAGTCCAGTCTCTACGATCAGCTAATCTAAGCTAAACCAGACATCCAGCTAACTCATATGAGATGGATAGCTATCAGGGACATACTTATCTCTTATCTTAGAGATAACCAATTCTTATATAGGGACTCTATCTTATCTCAGGGACAATCTATGATCCAACCAACTTAAGGGACATGGGACACCACCCCAATCTTATGACTTATTCCCAAACTAACAACTGAATATCATAGCCAACAAATTTGAAACTTAGGCAACCTACCGACACTCTAGGCAACCAACCGATATTCTAGGCAACCAACTGACATTCTAGGGTCAAGTCTATCTACCCGTGCTTATCTTTGGGCCATACCCAATGAAGTCATTCTCGACTTACCCAAAATCGACAAAATATATCAAACAATTCTATATAAAAATTCTTATGGGTCAATCCCAAAGCCGTCATATAAAACTTTATCAAAAGAACATCCAAATCTTTAGTTTTCATTTGCATGGACGCGACATCACTTGTTCAATCCGACTTGTATTCTCATATCGTACTCAAATTGTGTCTATTCAATCAGGCCAACTATTTTGAGTCAAAAATTCCCATATTGCTATCTCAATAGTCTATCATTTATGATCTCTTTCCTTCGATCTCTTCGCGACATATTCAATTCCTATATTTTTAGATCATTAATACGATCTGTACTCTTTTAACCAACAAATTAGGCAACTATATAATTGTGTTTCTTCCTAAAGCATCCTCTATGAATTTTTGCTATCACTAATACGGACATCTCTTAGCAACTCACATTAACCATCAATATTTGTTTTACATCATCTTTATGTGATTTCATAAGAAGATTTCACTATTCATGCACTGATCCAATCTCTATGGCATATTTCTCTAACATTCGTATATCGATCATCTAGTGGATATGACATAACTCATTTGGCTAAGTCATAATCCAACAATCCTGCATTCCACCCAAACTCGTTATTCATGCGACAACATCATTCACCGATAAGGTCGCTGTATCTCGATTCTTAATTGTATTCCAGCCATCAAAATCTCATAAGGAACGTCTACCCCTTTCAAGCATCAAGGGACAAGTACTCATTCTCTATGCCTCAACAAATTCAAGGGTCATAACTTGTTGATTCGGGACACGTCAATTTCTCAAGCACAACTGCACAATGTGGATAGCCATCTATTTCCTCAAATACTTTCTCTAACTTTTCGGTCATTGATGCAAATCTCTGTATCTCCTAAATCATTGGCAACATCCGATAAGCGTCTAACATCACCATCAGTTTATCGATGTCCAACATGTAATTTTATTTACTCAATTCCAATATCATTCAATATTCGGTCTATATCATTCTCCCAACAATCTTTTGATAGCACATCCCACCATCGATACTGAGCCTATAATACTTTCACCCAACTGATTCAACTCATCGTCTGAATCCATAACTTGTACCATTCCCAACCAAGGCATTCATCTCATATTCTCAATCTCTTATTATCCAACATAATGCTAACCGTCAAAGTCTAGAGATGGTTCATCCGAATATATTAAAATCTCGCAATAGGTTATCCGAACATAATCAACAAGGGACACGCCTAGCCATCATGTATCAATCATAATTTCAACTACAACTTAATACTACCCAACACCTTATAGGTAAAGTAATCACTATATTATGAACATGGTCAAGGTTATCTTATCGCTAAGAGGGTAAAGCTATATACCACTCAGAGCTCAAGCCATACTCGACATAATATTCCTCTTCGCATCAAACCAACATCCATTCTGAACTATCCATACCGCTGTGGCTCTGCCGACCACAAAATACCAAATAATTCTCTCGCATCTGGAACATAACCAAGCCAACACACATAAGCCAATTCGAAATTCTGTCCATTCATATTCACTGAAGTCATGAACAATTCATGTTTTAACATACCATGCCATCACCCACTGCCGATTGCAACATGACAATCGACTTCTATGAATCCCACACTTAAGACATCAAGCACACATTACCAACTTATTGTCGTATTGCATCATTGTTATTCGTTTTGGTATCTTTTAGGAATTCAATAAAGTACACATATCATAGCCTACATATTTAGACTTATTGTATGGAACACCCAGTGAGCAGTCATGAGGATCAATGGACTTTCAGTCAAGGGAGCAACTTAGAATAATCTGGAACAATACTGAATAATCGCCGAAGCACTTTGAGTCATCGTAGAGGCAACTTTGATTTCATCGCGGAAGCAACTTTGAGTATTCGCGGAAGCAACGTTTGAGTCATCGTGGAAGCAACTTCGAATCATCTTAGTAGCAACTTTGATGGAACAAATCAAAACAAGAATCCAAGGACGTAAAGCCGTGCCCTGATACCATTATGTCATGCCCCGATCCCAGAGGATCAAAAACTAGCCACTGGGCATGATGCCTTACAAGTCTATATTGTACTTGTATAAGGCAAAACCATTACGGTTTCTGGTATTTCTCATAAGACAATGACAGCGTAGCAAAACCAAGCAGACAAATTGAAGTCACAATGGGATATGAAGAAAATGTATCTCTTTATAAATAATTACAATGGATTACAGGACTTGCAGCGGCATACAGAGTTTACAACTGATTACAAGACTCTTGAATAGCCAACTGAATATACACTTGCCATTTAAGCTTTACAATCGAACATGCCGACTTTGCTTACAATCTCACTGGTTTATCTGAATTACACTGTTCAATACATTATGTCCTATATAACAGAAGACATCATCTTGTAAGAAGAGCTTCTGTGCACCCATCCGATTCATCGATGCCAAGTACTGATCAAATGATTTCCCCCATACACATGCACTTGTAATATTGCCTACAACGTGGGTCAGTACATCATCAATGTACTGGCGAGCGGTGCTGGCCTAACTCGCTTAAGAAGTCAACACTAAGTAATCATGTTATAGAACATCATTAACAATGGTCTTTCGCGTTGCCTTAGAGTCAATTTGCAGTTCATATCCGATAGAAGTAAAGCATGCTTCTTATATATATATATAACCAGCATAATGTAAAGCATCAGTTGTCACCCTTTGGTGATTTCTAACCCACGGTCGTGTAGCCATCCACGTATATTAATAATACTTACTTAGCCTGCATAAGACATTGTTAGAAATAATATCATATTTTAATATATTTGTCACTGTTCAGGTGATTCTTACCAACAGCCGACATCCTTTCCTGTATTTGAGTAATAACTTACTCTTCCTGCATAAGATATCATTAGCACTGGACCTATCTATATGAAGGTCACTGACTACATGCCATCTTGGACTTATGGTTAGACGGCTCCCCTTCAGCGGCGGGTAGCTAGCCCAATTCGAAAGGTTCCAGAATCACCGTGCTACTACTTCAGTATTGTGCTACTACTTCAACACGAGGTTCCCCCTAGGACAAACCGGATTCCAAGGCCTTGGAATATCGTTCGAGAAACCCCTTTGTCGACAAGTTGTCCATAACTATACAAATATATGCAACTTATTTATAAAGAGACATATAATGCATGATAAGGAAAACTAAGTAAATATGCCATCTTTCTTAATAAGCCATCTTGCCATCTTGTCTTGAGCCAATGCTCATATTAACATCTGCCCAATCTAGGTCTTAGCGTAACCAATATTCTACATCGGCACAGGATAATAGAATGTTGTTACTCAATCTCTTTCCCACATCTTTTATACCATACATCTTTCCAACAAAACTTATTGTACTCACCGCCCAATTCTTGGGATGGCATCTGAGTTACCATTTATCCATCGAGCTAAGGCTCGATATACTCATATTCCAAGTATTTAGGGCCTTGCCTTCACCTATCATGTAATTCATTGGCAAGCACGTGAGCATATAATTTATTGAAATGATTCGAAGCACACCATTCATAAATGATTCGTAACAGCTTTCGGTTCGTGTGATTAATTATCATTGATTATCTTTTCGACTTTCATGCAAGGTGTTATTCAACAACTCAATGAGTAAACACAGCATACTATCCTTTATTTTAAGCATGAAGCTAAAGGATCTTCGAAGGGTTCAATACTACTCACATTTATAAGACGATTCCTATCACGATCGTATAGCCTTCCAAGCGATCATTCACATATTCCCAAGTCCAACAAGGCTTCATCGAACCAACCATCTATCATAAGACATCCTGTGGGTCGGGGCACTACACCTATGAGCCAAGTTTGGTCTGAGTCTGAGAAGGTCGAATGGAACACTATTTTGGCTAGCCTACGACCCGATCCAACAAAAAAAATTGTGCAAGGCTTACCGAAATCCAAATTTGGACATGCGGTTGAGTTTTTATCATCAAACCGGACCCATATACATATAACTAGATGAATTTAGATATTATAGGTTTTGGCACGCTTTTTGGTGCAAAACGGGTCTAACGACAGACATCGTTTGATCCAAAATTATGATTTTGATCCTGTGTCCAGAATTGGATTATTCATTAGCGATCTTAGACATTTTTTTATTCTAAAAATGTTAGTGGTGTCTGTTTCAGCATCTGAGGACGTTTGCAAAAGTTGTCTTTTACTGCTTCACTGATCGGATGGTTTAAGTTACTAGATATTGTCATTATGCACACTACCTCAAGGGAAGATACTTTGCTATATTTACTCTTTAGTATATTTATTTTCAGCATTTATTTATTTGTTTCATACTTGGTTTACTCTTCTTGTATTATAAATTGTGTGTCCAAGTCATACTTAGGTGCAAGCGACAGTGTTAGTCGTTTACCGTTGCTTTATTTTATTTGTTGCATATTGACTTATTTTTAGCGAACTATATTATGATTGTGGGATATTACTATATCTTCTTTTAATATGTCACAGTGTCACACAAATTGGGAGTTTCATATAGGACAAGATCTTGCGTATTCGATTTACCATTGATACGTATAAGATATGTGACGGTTAGAACCTAATTGTTATGACTAGTATGTTAGAGACTCATACAGTTACAAACTGGACATGCCATGGATACGACTTTGTTAGTGACATCGAGAGGGAGATGACAGTCAAATGTATGGGCTACCCAATCCAAAAGCCATAGTAACAACGTACTACGGTAGACGTGTCGCGAGGGTCGCTAGGCTTGAGCTATGTGGATTGATGGGTCACGAGGGCCGCTAGCCTTAAGTTATGTTGGCTGATAGTACTGGTACTGATATATGCATGTATTGTTGTGTTGTGAGCTAGTCGTAGGGGAGTCAGCCTTTACCTGCCCATACATAAAGATGTCTACTAGATTGCACATATATGGTTAGGGACACCCTTTTGCATGTCTGTTTACCGCGTCAGTCCTTGCATATTTATTATCTATTATTGTATTTTATATAGCATGATATTATGTATCTTGTTACGTCCCTCTAAGGACCTGGTGATCTCTCCAGGACTAGATGCCAGGATTTTCCTCAAGAGTACGGCTCAGCCTTGTATCCTTCTTTCTCAGTTGAGGGGGTTTAACCTTTCGAGTTTTAGTGATCATTGCTTTGGTAGACATGACAATGCTATAATCTAGTTGCTTTATGTTTTTACTTTATTTTATTCCCTATTTGGGAGGTCGTACTTAAGTATTCTCATACTCTTTTTTATGGCTGTTTGGTAGTGGATTTGTCTCCGTCCGGCTATATTATAACTTGAATCTTTTATTTATTTATTTGGATAATTTCTTTTTTATTGTGTATTATGGATGAGATATAGAATGTCACTACCACTTTTTAGCCTTGAGGGTATTTTGGTTATTTTGGTTTTTGTGAATTATTTTATTATTTATTGCATTGGTGTTGTGATTTTTGACTTTTTTTAGTTGAGACCTTAGAAACTAGCCTAGAGTTTGACTTTGACTTTTGTGACTTAGTTTGCATGGTGTGGGACCCTAATCTAATTTAAGTTGGTCTTAATTGACTTGAGTGTGGCTAGGTTTCATGACAGGATTGGGAGAGTTTTGCATTTGGACTTATGGCTAAGGGGTTGAGCTAGCTAGCTAATGATCTTGGCCCAAAGCCCATTCATATGAAACCCTAACCCTAATTCTCTACATGGCCGGCCACCACAGCCCAAGTGTGACCTAATTTCACTCTATATAATGTCTCTTAACTCTCACTTGCCTCTTTTAGAAATCGCCCTTTAGGAAACCGTGATTTATTCCCCCTTTCTTCATTCCTCACCATTCCTCCACCAAATTGATCCCAATCTTTTACAATTGGTTCTAAATCTGGAATAGAGGTTGAAGGAGACTAGCTTGCAAGGAGGGAAGCTCATTTGGATATTGCTTGAGGAAGGGGACTTCACAATTTAGGGCTTTTTCTTGGAGATTGACTCTCAACAGGTAATCCCTTCAAATCACCTCTAAATCCTGATTTCTTTCCATAGATGCGTCCATCTAGGTGTCCCCTAGCTGTAGTGTGAGTTAGTTAAGAATTTGTATTGATTTGGTGTCCGTATCGGACACGTATCAGTGTGTGTGTATAGGTGTTCGATAGAATGCCACAATGAATTTTATTTTGTTATTTTAAAAATGTGTTTGAACAGATTTGTAGATGTATACTTGAAATTTGATTTTGTGTCTGACTAAGGTGAAATTTGTGTCTGTGTCGTGTCCACGGAGAGCAGGATACGTTGTACGAGAGTGTGCACGAGTGCCCTGCTGCTCGGAATGTATGTCTACGTGTCCGTATCACTTGAACACATGACACTTGGCATGCGGCTTGGGGCAGTGACTGACACGTCAGCACCCAAGTGGCATGACGTGTCGTGTCGGCCTCGTGATTTGACTCGTACTGATTTCTCACTACACTGGCTCGTCAATTTTCTTCGAATGATACATGAGTCGTGTCACGCACAGACATGACGCGACTCGTGTCAGGGTGTTAGATACCTGGGCCTAACACTAACCTACCTCTAGACATGATCCCAATACCCTTGGTGCTGTGTGTCGTGTCTTGGGACACTCGACCCATCAGCACGAGGCAGTGCTGAGCACTGTCCTCTGATAACCCATTCGATTTTGTTTAGACATTGTTGAGCACCACTTTGGACACGAACTAGGACACGTTTAGACACTGTTGTATGGATACATGTTTGACACATATGTGACAACTAGTTTCGACACACACTTGTATTCACTTTTCATTTGACACTCGAATATACCACTACATACTTGACACCCTCACTCAATCACTCTTTCACTTTGTTCTGATAACTGTCTGTGAACCCTTGACACTATGACACCTGTGCACATGTATGCTACACCTATATACACTTCGATTTGAGTTATGAATGATGATTTTGTTTTGTTTTAGTTCAAAATATTAAATTGGAACTTAACTGTTAACTGAGTTTTGGGATATTGAAAACTGAGATTTGAAATTATTGTTAAATGTTAATGTTTAGACATGTTATCATGGATGGGATATGGGTTGAATCCCTGAGTTTTAGGTTGTTTCTGTCATGAGTTGCAAACCTGAGAACTGCAAAAACCTGAGCATGTATGCATAAACCTAAGAATACATCTCAGTTTTTTATCCACAGTTTTTCCCATTTTTCTGAGAATGAATTAATGATATTGATAATGTTTGATTTTCCTCTTTATAAGTTAAATGAGATTCAATTTTAATCTGAGTTTGATTTGGTACTTGGTTGCATTTGAGTTGGGATTCTTATATGTTTTGATTGGAGTTACTATAAAAATCTGAGAATCACTTTGTGCATTGACACTCACTATCACTCATTAACCTATTCACTACTTGACACTAACATGCTGCTGTACACTATTTGTTTAACCCCAATGCCATTTCATATGTAAACCTGAGAATTACACACACACACACCCTATCACTCTCTTGCATGTACACACACACCATATCACTCTTGTTGACACACACCCTCTATAACCTGCTGTCCACAAACACACCACACCACCTACTGTACATACACACACATCCTATTACTCTCATTGCCTGTACACACACACACTCATAACCTACTTTCCACTATATATTTGACACACACATTCACCCCCCTATATGTATGTATATAGGCACTAGCCTATATAAATGCCTATATATATTGTACTAGGCACTAGCCTATATAAATGCCTATATATATTGTATATGTATATATTTTGTATTTGTGTGTGTAATAACTTGTTTTGGCTTTTGATTGTGTTTGAGTGCTAGCCTAGGCTTGCTTAGGCTTAGTGAGACTTGTTGGACTAGGCTTGGACCTAGTATAGCTTGGTTGACCTAGTTTGACTAGTGTAGTTGACTAGAGTTGACCAAGAGTTGACTTTAGTCTAGAATGACCTAGAATTCATATAGAATGCATTGTAAAGTACAATATTACCATTCTGGACATGTTGTGACCTATGTTGCTCTAAATAGGACTTATTTACTCTGACTGGACATCTATACTCATCGGATACTCAGGATATCAGGCGAGTACATTCTCTGTCCGTTTCATACTTGTTAAGATTTATATTTATGCTCTAGATTACTTTACTTGATGTTGTCACGTTGTTAATACGGATTGGTACTATATGGATCCCTTTATGAGATGTTATCCCTCTCGGAAGCATCGGGATGTGTCATATGTTTTTCACGTACATCATGTATTCATGTGCTTTCATCATTCATGTGCACTCTTGTGATTCATGTACTCTCATGTTCACAAAGCCCCTCATGTATACTTCATGTGCACCCACTTATGGGCCCCCATGTGAAATCATATACAATAACATAACTTGTATGGATCCTTGTATATTTATTGGGGTACGGGAGAGTATAAATGGTCATATGAACAATTCCAAAGTAGTATAATCATGTGCAAACTCTTTAGTATAATCATGTGCAAATTCAAGCCGTTCACATGTCTATCTTGTACTCTACATCACTAGCCACTGATAGTTCTTTACTTATAGTAGATTTTTCCTTATAGTCGTCTCTTTTACTTCATATATATTCTCCAGCATTTTATGTATCTTACTCTATAGCATGCTTACATTTTCAATCATATTATGAACTGCGTGAGATGTATTATGCTCGTTCCTATCCTGACTGGACCTATTAAAATATTACAGATGACATTGAGGAGTTCTGTCCTACGTACTACGAAGCAGGCCTAGATGACACCTGCGAGCTGGACTCCCAGGAGGACCCAGTCCTTGCAGAGGACATTACCCCAGTAGTCTAGGTTATATAGCTAGACTAGTTATCTTACTTTCTTGTCTTGTCTTATTTTGGATACATTATGTATTTATTTGGGATATTGTTATTCTGGAAGTTGTGCAGATGTTACCTTAGACACTTAGACTTCTTCTTCTGTTGTATTTCATATGGCGACTTTCATATCTATCTATCTTATCGTACTTCTACCTTAGCTGTAATTGAGTTGTATATTTCTGTATTGTCTTCCGTTTGGAGAGTATATATTGTACAGGTACCTTATAATTGTTAGATGTATGTGACCTAGGACATCATTCTACCACCGACACTGCGACGTAGGCTGGATGTACCCACTTCTTGTTCCTCTATACTGGGTGCGGGTCGTGACACGTTTTTAGTGGTGGCCCATGCAAATCTAGATTTGTAGTGGTATTCGAACTAGAGTATCACTATAACCTGCAGTAGGATGTAGGATATAGTTTTGAAGTACTCAATCACATTTGGAAAACTCTGATCCAATACTTGCCATCTAAATTCTTGTTGATTAAATGCTTTTCTTTGAATAAATAAACTATTCTCCTTTGATTTTTCGCTTCATTCTCAGTAATTGCTTCTTATTTTTATCTGTCTTCAGGATGGTTATGGAGACGATCTAATCGCTCCGGTCCGGGGGATACTATAGAGAGGTCGGCCACCTCTCGTCTTGTTCATCAAGGCCATGAGACCGCAACTCCTGTTATGTCAGCTTAGGTTGGCATTTCTGCTACATTTGGAGGTGCACCTCCGCCTGTACAGAGACCTTCCTCCGTCATTCCTGATTTCTCTCAGCATCAGCCGCCTTCGGGATCGGTTGACATAGCGCAGCTGTTCTCCTTCTTTCAGAGGATAGTGGAGGCCCAGCGACAGCAGTCTGCTCATTTTTAGCAGGGCATAGAGAATGTCCATTAGCTTGCCCTGACTATGGTAGAGAGAGTCATCGTACAGCCCAGGCAGCCCAGATGCAGCCGTATCAGCCGAGGACACCAGGGATTCAGGACTTCCAGAAGATGCGTCCGCAGGACTTCCGCGGCCCTGAGGGGATTCTGCATGCGGATGACTGGATAGAGCACATCGAGAAGATCTTTCGGCTGGCAGAGATCCCAGTACGACTGCAGATTGAGGCGACAGGTAGTCATATGCAGGACCTGGCTCGCACATGGTACCAGACGGACCCGAGGGTCGGTACAGAGAGACAGACTTGGGTACACTACAAGAATAAGGGCTTTTCTTGATGGCGATTCTCCGTCAAGAAATGGGTATCTTGACGGTTGCAGATCCGTCAACTAGGCCAGAGTCAAGCAAATACCCCCCTTTTCTTGACGGTAGCTGACAGGGCTTTTCTGGACGATTTTTGGCCATCTTATTAAGTAGTTTTCTTGACTGTTTTTAGCCGTCAAGATAGATGTTTTTAGAAACCGTCAACATAGGCAAAAACTTTTCTTGACTTCGGCCTAGATGACGGCCTTTAGCCGTCAAGAAAAGTATTTATTTTGACGGACAAAACCCGTCATGAAAAGCAGTAATTCACGACTATTATATAGCATGATATGAATTAAAGTTGACGTTTGACAACCGTCAAGAGAAGCTATCCAAAGTACAGTCAAGAGAAGCATGCCAAAATTTCGTCAAGAATTATATAATATCAATCAACCACACATAATATCAATCCAGAAGCTACACACATCAAATTACTATAAAATCCAAATTTCATATTGACAAACTGTATTGTTCATACAACAAAAACTTCCAACACACATCCCACCACATGTATTCTTCACTTGTCCAACCACAACATAATCCAACCACAAAGTACACATATCACACATCTGTTGTTTTAATACCACTTAAACATCCAAACTACAAACATCCATCACTTGTCACCACAAAACATAATCCAACCATACAAAATGAAACTAAAAAGTAGCAAACCAGACCGGAGCATATCCCTCCCATATTTACAGCATTCTCCTATTCACAGCATGCGTGCACCTTCATTTTTCAACATGTTCCTGAGAGAACAAGAACAAAAATTATCAATATACTTCCCTACATGTTCTTATATAGATATTCAACTCACTATTAAAGAATTATCAATACATGAGTTTGACTTTGTTGCTGCACACACAACAACTCGAGACAATTTGAATCACTTGACAAGAATCTGAAGGCTATCCATACTGAAACTATAACAGAAATATATATCAATCATGAAAGGAATCTGAATGCTAGCTAAATTATCAACCATGTGAAGTTTCTCGTTGATAATTAGATATCGATTCAGTTTGCAGTACAAAAAATAAATATGGGTAAAGTTGCATATAGGTATCCTGGAAATGTTTGGATACAAACATGTATCAAATTGGTATCAATCATACTGAAACTATAACACAAATAGGTGTCAATCATGAAAAAAAATGAAGGCTAACTAAATTACCAATCATGTAAAGTTTCTCGTTGATGATAGATATCGGTTCAGTTTGTTGTACGAAAAATAAATATGGGTAAAGATGCATACATGTATCCTGAAAATGTCTGGATACAAACATGTATCAAATTGGACATAGCAACATCGCCAACTTAAATTTAATTGACTATATGTTATACATAAGAAAGTTATCAATGTATAAACTTCATCAGGAAGCACTAAAGAGAAAAAAAAATCTTCAATAAGATAACCAACATATAGCCATGGAGTAACATTTAATGAAAAATATTTGCATTCAACTGATAGAAAAAAGGCCCCTTGGTCAATTTAAAATGAGATGATCTGTTTAATAAGATATTCCAAGTCCAAGAACTTAAAACTAACAAATATAAGTCAACAAGGTTGTGAATCCATATATGCTTTTACAATACAATCCTTTAGAAGGCACATTTGATGACAGCAACAACAACTACATAAACTACAAATAAAAATGGTACCAACTCAAGTTAGGGTAGCTTATTTTTTCCTCGTACTTGATTATTTAGTGTATACCTTCTCCTTTATGAATGTTGACGATCAATTTACCATGAGGTGGTCCATTTCTTAACTCTTGCTGAATTTTGCATCAGACTTGTCATAATGTCCAAGGCTTAGCATATAGTCCTAACTTCTAACTTCCAAGGCTTACTATATAGTCCCTCCCTACTCCTGAAATATATTTTTATACTTGCATGGATCAAACCCATGGATAGTTGATCATAAATAGAGCTTCTAACAATGTTTGACAAGCCATTATGTTTGAAGTCAATGTATCCCAAAATTTGCCCAATGACTTTTATTAAGGAAGAATTGGTCTCTGCACACTTCGAAAGTAAGATCGCGTGGCCTAGTGGCGCCGACCATTTCCATCAGAAGGTTAAACTTTTTTGAGCTACTAAGATACAGTTGTGCCCTTATCCATTGAAGAAAAGTACTTGATAAAAAAATTATAAATCAGAGCACCAAGAATTTGACATGCAACTAGATGGAAATAGGAAGAATTTGATGTTCAAGTGGTTTTCAACTGTCTAACTGGAGCGTTTGTTGGTAAAACTATCCAATTATTAGGTACTGAAGTAACAAATTACAAGGTAAGGTGTACTATAGTGGCTAAAATATCAATACACAAATTTTTTAAAATCACATAATCTGAGTAGCTTACGAATAGAAATTAAAAATATTGGGAAGATAAATAATATAGATGTAGCATTTGGAGGTCCATGTGGTAAGAAATAAACTGAGCACAGTTTAACTATAATAAATAGAAGTAACATGTAGATTTGTGAGGCATGAAATGAAGAGATCAAGATTCCCAATGATGGTATCTTCACCAAATCTGGATCGAGTCCATGGTGATTGTTATGGAACTAACCCATCCCTCTCAAGGCCCAGAAATTCCTAAGAATGAGTTGTATGTAGCTTGTACCCTTTGTTTTCTAAATACTGAGATCACCCCAGGATACTCTCTCAAAAAAACAATCTGCAAAATTTCTTCTAATTGTGTTTCTAAAAGTGTAATTACTTTAACTTCTTTTTTTCGATATTTAAAAATTGCAATAGAAGCATATATGAATGTTAGAAAGAAGAGGTATGACACCAATAATGAGCAATTTGACTTATGTCATTCCAATATCAAAGTTGGCCATGATTTAGTTAGGAGTAAAATATGCAAGAAAATAAAATAAATGTAATTAAAACACAAAAAAAGCTTACTTAAGATGGCAAATGCTCCCCCTTCTTTGAGATTGGCCAATCAGGGTCATATATATGACGATGAAAGCTTGTAGAATTGGCACTTTAATTTTCGAGGGAATGCTAGCATCGTGCTTTGCACACAAAAAAACTAGATCAGCAAAAATTTGAAATGGAAAAGGCCGATTTTACAAAGAAGAAATCATTGCAGGCACGAAGATGAGAATTTTAGAAGATTAAGTAATTCAACATTACAGATTTGCATACGAAACCTAAACGAGCCAACAAATGACATAAACAATAAACACTCCCCTTTCTTATAAGTTTAACAAATCAAGTAACCAGATTCATACATTATGGCTTCCATGTAAACCTACAGCTAAAATAGTTCTTAAAATATTGCTAGGGATTTACAATCTTAGAATATTGATATCACTATTGTTATAATTTGTGAGATACTTGCAGTGATTTTACTCTTGAAAAAATTGTATAGTACTCACAATGACAATCCCCTGACATCATCAACTCTAGGTAATCTCTCTATCGAGATAAAGTTTGGTGTAATGGAGAACATACAGTACCTGCTAGCTGGACCATATCCATCATATGTTCCATTTGACCATAGGCTTAAATCTGCATGTCTGAACCTTGTACCAAATTTAAAGTATATCACATTTGGGAAGAAGAAGGACTCTGACATACCGTCAATTTCATGTGATTAGGAAGCAAAGAGAAGCAAATTCCAAATTGTAATATATAATCATCTAGGTAATCTCTCTATCTGAATTTCCAAAGATGCATGATGATACGGCTATATGGCAACTCTTCGTGTATCTCACATCATCTTCTACAAAATCAAATCCAGTACTTGGACACCCCTTAGGACCTTCCTTATAAGTTTAACAAATCAAGTAACCAGATTCATACATTATGGCTTTCATGTAAACCTACAGCTAAAATAGGTTTTGAAATATTGCTAGGGATTTACAATCTTAGAATATCGATATCACTATTGCTATAATTTGTGAGATACTTGCAATGATATCACTAAATCCTCACCTTCGACGCTTAGAGAGACAATTATAGAAAGCTTTTTTTACTCCATATAACTATGTTACCTCTTACAAATGAATGTTGACCTACAATGGATTTCTGATCCGTAGCTATTCTAAATATGTATATGAAAATATTTTGTCCCGAAGAGGATTTGTAGAATATTAGACTTTCTTCAAGATGTTTTCCAGTATCTGAGATTTTACTAAACTGCAAAAGAATTTTGGATTTCTGGAGCATGTGTAAATTGGCACACCACTATTCCAGCAAAAATAAACTTGGGACATGTAGGTGAAAGATACTTGTGACAAGTCACTAATATTCTATATCTTCAAAGACTAATGAATAATCTTCTCTGTAATCACTATCCAGTCAAATAAAGAGACTGATTTCCCATAAAGACAAAGTGGTGGTCTGTATTAATTATACCACCAATAGTCCAAAAAACTATGTCCCTGGAGACTCCTTCAGTCAACAGATGTCTTCCTAAGCCTGAGCATCTTGCTAATAGTATCCATCCAAGGTGATGGACTCATCCATATCTCCAAAGAGAATTGTAAAGAACCGGGAATAAAAACATTGGAAGTGTTATTCACCAAACCACTCAGTAAATGGGTATAGGCTTCTCCTAAAAGTCTTTATTTTTTTCTTTATGATATAGGTCCTGTGTTTGAACGTGAACATCCGAAAACATCTACATGCTCCTCTTATTATTATTATTTTCCTTTGGTATTTATATTAGTTCCCATGAGCCATTTTCAATGGTATCCACAATTTTTATTGCTTCTTGCCACTTAGACTCTTGTCCTATCATCAAAACCTAAGACAGATTGTAAAAGAAAAAGAATGAACAAAAAAAATTATGAAGTAAAATAGGAGTAACAAAGATAATTTGCAACTGAAGCAAATCTGGAAGAGAACTGATTCTGGTCGACGGTGGGATTTAAATTCTCTCTTCTTGTAGATATAAATTAAGTTTTGCAGCCAAGTGATCTTTTGCATTTGGAAAAATAGGATTCAAAGTTCATGGAACCTAACATTAAGAATGACATGTACTAAGATGCAAACAAATTCTTTCTGAATTGGAGACGGGAATAAATTCGAACACCTTACAAGCATAAATTTATCTATAAACAAAGATGCAAACAAATTCTTTCTGAATGACATTACTTTTTTCCAGAACTAAAATTATGTAATAAACAAAGCTTAAATCCTTACCTCGGCTGAGACCCGAACAATGTGGAGCAATAGCTTCTCCAATGCGTCCGAGTTGGTACGATGGGGCCATGGGGCTTTCTCTCGCAACTATTATCCACTTTTGTACTAGCTCAGAAAATATGCCCCCAACTTCTTCTACACAGTAGTGCTTCTTCCATAATGCCTACAATTATAAAATAAAATACAGAAAACCCCTAAAATTACCTTCCACTTGTAGTCGTAGCACCGATGGATGGTTATCGTTGAAGAGGTTGCACGGCTCCTCTATGCCGAGCTGCCGAAGCCAAACCCCAAGATCAACCCGGTCCCCACATCGGCCTTGTCGGAGGCGTCGCTCCCCATGGTCGTCGGAGTCGTCCATAGGAAAAACTAGGGTTAGGGTTTCGTGAGGGAAAATTTTCTTTTTGTTGAGAAAGAGGAGAGGATTGGAGGTTGTCTCTCTTGAGGAGAAGGTTAGGGAGAGGAGAAGGAAAGGAAGGGGGTGATGAGAGACTTTTCTAAGAGGTTAGGGACGAGAAAGTTTTCTGAGAGATCGGAAAAAAGTTTGCTAGGTTCCTCGATTAAAAAGAACCACAACCGTCAACAAATTAAAATTTTTTAAAAAATTACCAGAATGGCATCTGAAAAAAATCCCGCCAAGTTTTTGTACATACATTAGTAGACGGTTATCACCAAACCGTCAATAAATAAATTAATGTTTCTTGACGGATCATCTAAAACCGTCATTTATTATGCTGTAAGATTGCTAAATTAACATAAAATAAGGCATTTCTTGACGTAAGGCTAAATTCGTCAAGATAACTAATTTTCTTGACGGTTTTTCACGACCATCAACTTATAAACCGTCAAGAATCCTTATTTTTCTTGTAGTGGTAGCCTTCAAGAAGCTGTTCAAGGAGAAGTTTTTCCCTAACACAGCTCTTGGCGCCCTAGAGACGCAGTTTGAGAGCTTAGTTCAGGACAGTCAGACTGTCGAGGAGTACGCTGGAGAGTTCTACCGTCTGGGCAGATTTGTTGAGGGACTCAGTGAGACGGTGAAGGCCCGGAGATTCCGGAAGGGTTTAGTCAAGGAGGTCAAGTCCTTGACCAAGAGTGACCGGAGTGCCACTTTTGAGGAGATTCTGTTGGGTGCTCTAGTGTAGAAGCATAAAAATTTAAGCAATGAAGCCTTATGTGCCCAAGCCAATGAGAACATATGCGCCCAGGAGAATTCATATGCGTCCAAGTCACCCTGCGAAGCTCCATGCACCCAAGCCACCCAGGAGAATTCATATGCGCCCAAGTCACCCTGTGAAGCTCCATACGCCATAGTGAAGCTGCCCTAGAAGGAGGGCTGTAGCTCCCCTTCCCAAAAATTTTGAAATATTTTATTTATTATTTAATTAATTTAAATGGTGATTATTAGATTTTATAAATAATTATTTAGTTTATTATTATGGTAGATGATTTTAGTCATGGTTAGGAAATTGAGTACAAGGTGACTAGAAATCATGGCACGGATAGTGCAGTGGCGTGCTTTGACTAGTGTATTAGCCCTGTAGGGAAGGCCGAGCCATATTGATGTCCTAACTAGGAAAACCAGGCCAAGTTATGACATGACCATTATAAATAGTTTAATTATTTATTATTAATATTATTTGACATTTAAGTGACCCGGTGGTACCAAACTAGTCCAGATTGGACCCAAATCAAGCCCAAGCCTATGTAGACATACTTTTAGGTATGTACAAATATTTCTAACTTTTTGGTGGACTTAATAATATTTTTCTAAATATTTGGTTACTTATACAAAATAGGCATAACTAATATTTAAATAGAGTTTAAATATTAGAAGGCCATGCGTGTGATAGCAGGACAGCAACAATAGAAGGGTTGCCAATGTCCAACTTTCGGGTATGATATTTTCGCCCACCCTTCTCCATTTTTCGTTCCGACAAATTCATCGGGTAGCCAATATAACCGAGATCACCCAGTAATTAAGTTTTGATGTAGTCACTCGATCTGTCCAAGAAATCGACCCAAAGTCGATCGAAAAACCTGTTTAAAACAGGACAGGAACCCGTCCCAAAGACACAACTTGGAAGGCATTTTATGATCTGTATGTTAGGAATATTAGAAAACCAATTAAAGGCAGTTATAGAAAATATGTAGGGCTCCACAATCCAATTTGCAGAAGTCGATTTCAACGGCTACGTGCCGATAAATCGGATTCCGAAGTTCATGAGAAACCTGTTTTAAAAATAATAAAATTCTTCGATACGACGTGCGTCCCGCCAATCCGGGCCACATGACCGCAAACTGAAAGCATCGAAAGGTGCGTATCGGCTTCGTGGACGTGTGGGCTTTGAAGAAATTCAAATTGGTCGCGTGTGCCCGACGAATTTAATGCATATCCGTCAAAATTTACCGTATCGGCCCCTTTGCAAATTTCTCAATTACTTTGTGCACGCTCATCAGATCGAGACGAAACTCGAGCCAACAGAACCATATCATTTTTCTAGTCCTGTATGCCAAGTTTGGTCCAATTTTGAGACAGTTGATCGGATCGCCGTTTTGCGGGCCCCACGGTCCGATTCAACGGACAGTTTTATGCACGGCCTGCCGGAATCCAACTTTGGACATACGGTTGGGTTTGTATCATCAAAACGAATCTGTAAACATGTAGTTTGATGACTTTAGAGACCATTGACTCTGGCACACTTTTCGGTGCAAAGCGGGTCCGACGGCGGATACCGTTTTGGCCCAAAATTACCGTTTTGCCCCTTTGTCCAAAATTGGACTTAAGGACAGGCAATCCTAGCTAATTTGACTATTCTGAGAACGTTAGTAATATTTATTTCAGCATTTGGAGACTTTTTGCATGTGTTGACTTTATTGACTCATTTGATGTGGTTGTACTATCGGTTTCACCAGCTAAGGACCACAGACAAGTACACTTTCTGATTGTTTTCGATTCATAGTAGTCTTTTCATTTCATGTTTATACATATAATTTGCTGCTTGTTGACACGCTCGTCACATGGAGTAGTCGGAAGAGAAAATATCATAGATGACATGTGGACTACCCAGAACTATCCCAATATGTCTAGTCTTGACTGATAGCACCTGCACACGACACGTGCAGGGTACCGTACTTACCCCCTAGCCGTTCACATGTCGAAAAGGATATTTCAAATCACATAGATAGTTGTCTTTTATTTGTTTTCCTTGTTTTCTTCATAACTTGTCATGTCATCAGTACTTTCTAGTTTTCATCTCTCATATGTTATTTTCATGCCTTGTTAATTCTATTGTGTTCTCGCATTGCCGTCGGTTTGTGTGCTTGTTCCATTCCTGACTGGAAACCAATATTTTTTAGGTTAACTGTGGCTTCACTTAGCTTTGGAAGATACGGGTGTACTTGCAGACAGAAACCTAGAAATAGATAACAATTGTATCATTTTCATTAATTGTGAGAACTTTGTATTTTTCTTTAAATATAAATGTTGTAAATGTTGTAATAAATGTAAAAATATGAATGAGCAATAAATATAATATTTTATGATTTTGAGCATCTTGGCCGTGACAACGTTCTACCGCCAACTCTGCGGCGTAGGCTGGCTTGGATACGTCTCGTATCCAAAAAGCGGGTGCGGATCGTGACAAGTTTTTATAGTGGCCCATGCAGGTCAGTTTTCGCAAAAGATTACGAACTCGTGATGGTACTTAAGTTAGTCGTACCATTGCGAGCCTGCGAATAGAAAATGCTCATTCACAACTTAGATTAAATTGATTTAAGATAATGACTAGGACTAGGAGTCCCTTGTTAAAATTGACAGTGGGGTAGTTAAGGTTGTCAGATAGGACATGCAATTTAGAATTATTAAATTTAGATAGCTTGCCGGTCTCTATAGATATACTATTACTTTTGATATGATGGTATGATCCAATGTGGATTTACTATTCACCTAGTAAGTTAGGCTTTCCTATAATTAAGGCTATAATCTTGATAACCTGTTCAATTTTTTTTTGCTCTATTAGATATAAACAACATATCATGAGTTAGAATAGCCTATTTTAAATTCTATTTTGCTGTAAGGAACTGGTTTATAATTTCTGATTCTGCTATTCATATACGATTCTCGGTTAGATTTAATTCAAAGTTTTCTCTCAACCATTTGAAATATATATGAGATAAAGATTAGGATGTTCTTACTTCTCTTGTTTTCAGTTATTTCCTCCTCGGTCAATCTTTTATTTTAAGGATTGAGACTTATAGGTAGATGTTTACGTCTTCTATCATAGTCAACTTGTTTGAACCTCTAGCAGCCCCTTAAAGTTCTTAGGAATATAGTTGGAATAATTTCACGGCTGCGATGGCCAGCCAGCAGCGCACTGGCGAGACACGACCCATAGAGTTGAAATTATTTCAACAAATCATAGGTTATGGAACATTACTAAAACTATGTCTTCGTTGACCTCTTTAGACCTTGAGTCAATATAAGGTAGAGTATCTGATAGCATACCACAGCTGAATCACAGAACCAAGGGTTTACCACCGCCCGAGTATACGAGCGAGGCATAATTCTCGGTAAAAATGACATCAGATGTGATTACAAGTTTAGGATATTATAGAGGATAGGAAAGTGCCATGTATGCCCCCTAAGATCCAAAGCCAATACTAGTGGAAGTTCTGTAGCATGTCTCCCAACCTCGCATTATGTGGTCATTGTGATCTATCGACGAGGTAATCGACGGACAATAATAGATTTACTTAGAATATAGAATTCAGAAGTCCATAACCCATTACTCGACCAAGGTCTTATGGATAGGAAAATAGTAGGACGACTGTATAAGCAAGAACACCAGGTAAGGTTTTGATTCTCTCAAAACTCAAACTACTTGTGCCTCCTTTCAAAAATCTTGCATACCTGTGTTTTGACTATCTCAACCAATGCTGCAATTACAGCTTAGTTTTTGCAAGCTTACTCTTTTACCGAGCTTGATTCAAGACATATGTTATTGGGGATGCCTACTAACATATTGTCTAATCAGAATCGATGTACTACGGTCTGATCAACCTTAGTGCACTCGGTTCGCTCTCCCTCAGATTAACCTACGTGGATTGAGATGTAGATGTTTCTAGGATCTCATCCGCAACTTCTTTGACAATTTCCCTTGAAATATACATTCGTCCTTGAACCACAAAATTGTATTCAGTGACATCTCCCTTGCACTCTTTATTGTTTTTGTCTTTTTACTGATTTGGAAAGACGGAAGCTCGTGATTGGTAGATAGAATACAGAGTATCCCTCATAGCTATGATAGTTGTATACACAGGTGTAGCTACCATCGGCCAACCATGTGACTAGAACCTTGCCTTGAGTTACTCGCCCTCCTCTCGACCCTCAAACTACTATTGGAACCTTCTAGCCATCTAAATTTGAGAATGATTAGGGTTTCACACTTAGACAAAATGCCAACCTAGGAGACTGTCTATTCTCAAGAAACCCTTTGTTGTGAGTCTCCAATTATTTGCTTGAAGCTTGCTTTAACTAGCAACCCTTAAGCCTTAACCCAACCTTTCCTCGACCAAAGCCCACAGTTTAGACATGAGATGAATAGACAAAGGTAAGGACCATCATTTACTATGAATATGGTGGACACCCATCCCGAGATTAGTTTCTAACAATTATTATCCTAGTTATGTAAATTTTATTAGTAAGACCTAACTAGTATGAAAACACCATAGTCACTAGCTTAGCCAATACCATAGCTTAAATGCCCTATCGTATTACATCTACCAGTTATCAACAACAATACCCGATCACTACAGCCCCTACCACTAGAACCCTTATGACAATAGTCTGGCAGGTTTGACACAAATAGAAATTCATGACTCAGTTGTTAAAAATCTTTTCACATGAGGTGCCTTAGAGTTAGTTACCCCGCCGATGACTCTTGTATACCATGGGCGTGTAGATCATTCTATTTTATCGACCATGTGTCATTGTACACACTCGTTTTCCATTTATTGAGGAACGATCCTTGACTTGACTTATATCTACCATATCCCGTTACGCCGTGCCTTATTCTTTATTAACAAGAATCGAGGTATAATATCCGAAATCTGGAATTCTTCTAACCTCATTATTCCTAGAACCATGTCCTAGCTTCTAAGGTGGGTAGACTGTAAGCCTTCTAAAATTTTGGGATACACGAGAATTATCGATTGATTAGAATAATTTCCATTAGGATGATAATTAGTGCCCATGGACTCCCACTTTCCATTTAGATCATTTTGTGTCCCCGGCCGTGTCATTAATATTCGGAACACGAGACCAGCTGTTACCTTCCAACAAATTTCACCTAGACGAGTCCACCTTCATCTAGGTATATCATGTCCCACTCAAACCTGTCCCCTTGTACTCTATTTTTGTGGTATGACTTTTAGGTCTAAAAGGACTAGCTATAACCCTTAATATAATACCGGTATACTTTCCGACATCCAGTGGAGCCTCAACCTCGACTCAATTCTTTTGACCCAATATATGGTTGTGGTTTACTCGGAGCCTACTACGCACATGTCACTAGTGTGCCACCCAATTGAGGCATCATGTGCTACTTAAACACAAAAGTCACTGAAGGCACATTTTGGGCTTTAGGAACCTAGCTAGCCAACCTGACCGGCAAGTAGCTCAACCACTTGGGTGGAATCCTACTCTAGGTCACCCTAACTTAGTAGAAATAGTTTTATCATTGGGATCTTGCCCAGTCAATATAGATTGAAATCCAAGGTTCATCCAACCAACGAGTGATGTCTAATTAGGGAACCCATTATGACCCAGTAAAACCTATCCATGTATACCACCATAGTTGGACTATAAAACCGAACCAATTGAAATAGGTCCCTATACCTATTATGTAGTCTCTACCTTTTATGATGTGAAGTCATTTGTAACCCTTATTCCATCTACCTGAAAGTCGCTATATGATCTTGTATTGTATTCATATCCCTTGCTCGTGTGTTTAAATAACCACGAAAAAGATCACAATCTTGATTTCTCAAATTGCGTTCTATTATGGAACCTTGTTTGGATTAATTTTGAAAACAAGACTTCTGTGTTGCACGGATTGCAAGCCTCTCTAAGAAACGAAGGGTTCTTCGATTTAGCAGGTGACTGGACTAGAGTAGCCCAATCTAGCAAATAAGTCAATAGTTCATAAACTTTCTTTCTAGTTGCATCATTGGATACTCTCTACCGCTCTTGAAACTTCATATTTGCTCTCGACTATTCTTCCTTATCTTTCTGTCCTTCCTATTTAAGAGCGACGAATGGCCGTGCATATTAGAATTTATCAATATTTCTTAGCTAGTTGTGTAAATTTATGCTTGTTAAATTTTGGGTTGCTTGATAGATAAGAAAAGCTTATAGATGACTCATGCAGTAGATATCTGTTGGTAGGATTGTTAGCAACTAGTTAGAAGATTATAAGATTTTAGTTTTGAGGAGTAGTGTGACCAAAGGTGGGTAAAAGTCCTAAAGGTTATGTAGTTACTAAATGGCTAGGAGGAGGACATAAACTATTTTGAGGAATTAAAATTTAAGAAGATTAGGGTTAAGGTAGACTTTCTTTTGAATTCTGAGGAATAGTTATGAATTAGAATTTCGAGGACGAAATTATTTTTAAGGTGGGTAAATTTGTAGCTTCCCTTCCCAAAATTTTTAAAATATTTTATTTATTATTTAATTGATTTAAATGGTAATTATTAGATTTTATAAATAATTATTTAGTTTATTATTACGGTAGATGATTTTAGTCATGGTTAGAAAATTGAGTAAAAGGTGACTAGAAATCAAGGCACGGATAGTGCAGTGGCATGCTTTGACTAGTGTATTAGCCCTAGTAAGGAAGGTCGAGCCATAGTGATGTCCTAACTAGGAAAACTGGACCAAGTTGTGACATGACCATTATAAATAGTTAATTATTTATTATTAATGTTATTTGACGTTTAAGTGACCCGGTGGTACCAAACTAGTCCAGATTGAACCCAAATCAAGCCCAAGCCTATGTACACATACTTTTAGGTGTGTACAAATATTTTCTAACTTTTTGGTGGACTTAATAATATTTTTCTAAATATTTGTTTATTCATACAAAATAGGCATTACTAATATTTAAATAGAGTTTTAGAATATTGGTACAATTTTCTAGGACTAGATATGTTCACCAAAACTCTTTTGGTTATTTTAGTGGATTATTGGTACTATTATTATTATATGGTTATTATTGTAATTTTTTGTATATGCGTATAAATTGTAAAAATATTATATAAGGGTGTGTATTTGCATGTGTAAAACCCCTAAATTTCTACTATTTTTTTATTATTAAATTTGGTATTGATTTAAAATTTTGTATTGTACGTCGTATAGTCGTATTGTACGTCGAGCACGAAAGTTCGTTTTTCGAAATTGCTTGATGAGTGCGAATATGTGTGAGCGTACATATATTTCATAAATATTTTATTAGTTTATTATTAAATAAAATATAATTTTCAAAATTTATTAATATTAATATTTTATTATTCAAAAAGATATTTAAAAATATTTATTATTTTCGAAATTATTATTATTATTAGTATTTTTGGAAAATATATTTTGAAAGTATTGTGGCAATTTAAATCTTTTATTAGATTTTATGGATTTGATTTTAAATGGTTTAAAATTTAGGATAGAATTTATATTTAATTTGAGTTTGATTATCTAGATTTAAATTAATTTAGATTTGGATTTAAATTTATGGAATTGATTAAAATTAATAGATTAAATTATCTAATTGTGTTTTAAATATTCCGAATCCTTATCCAACTGGAAATTTCCACATCCTATAAATAGGCTGGTACTCCTCCATAAATTACTCACATCCACAAAAATTTTCTCCACAAATCTACGTGCATCGTGTCTGTGTCCATCCAAATTCTTATTCCATATATTTTTTACATATACATTGAATCCTCTCCCCCGTGTCGACAATCCCGACACGGCAAAAAATGCTATCCCTAACCCGATTCTAACTCTGCCCATCACTACTGGTCCACTGCCATCCCCAATTCCTCAACCTTAGCCTCACCCTGCCCACCAAACCCTCTGACTTGTCCAGCGTCCCTCCGCCAATGCCACCACAGTGGCACGGCCACCGTCGTAGACCGCACATCGCCAACCACCATTGCCTAACCCCGTAACCACCATCCGCACCCACGGCATAGCCACCTCCTCCTCCGAACTTACCAACACCACCGCCTCACCTCCGACATGGTCGCCACCCGGCCATCCTCCGCAGCGCCCACAGCCACCGCCACTGCGACCACCACAGTACACCTGAAAAAAGAGAAGAGGAAAACCAAAACTGACCGGTCCTCCGCGTGACCACCACTGTGTAGCCAAGAGCCTTCGACCATTGACCATCGCGTCCGCCTCCTCCGTGCGGCATCCAGCGAAACCCGACCGCCGAACCATCAAACCCCCCCGATCTCGCTTGCCACCGCGCCGGAGACGCGAGCATCCCTCCTCCGACTCTCTCCCTCGAGTCTCTCGTCGGGAACCCCTCACCGCTCCTTTCCTCTCCGTCTCTCTCCAGTCGACTAGCGCCGTCGGCCACCGAACCCCCATGTCCAGTGCCTCGTCGCGTGCGTGCGTCTTCTCCACCGCGCGCGTGCACATCCCCGACCCTTCCGCCTCGCCGCTCGATCCTGCGCCACCACTCGCCATGTCGGGCTGGCTCTGCTCCCCCAAGCGTCGTCGAGCCGCACGCCAGTCCTACCGAAACCCATCCGTGGCTTCCCTTTCTTCCGCTCTCCACACAGCTGCGTCTTTTACCGCGACCGCTGTTCTTCCTCGCCGGCGACTGCCCGAGGAGAGCACCGCAGCCACCGTTGACTCTACCTCCTCAGCCTTGCCGACCGGAGGAAAGTCTCTGCTCCCCGCTTCCCTCTCTATAGCCCTCTCTCTCATCCTAAAAAAGAATCCTCACTAGTCACCCCCTCTTTCTTCAATTACTTTTTTTATTATTTTATTTTGTTTAGGTTTCTGTGCTTCTCTATTATTTGACATTGGTTTTTTGCTTGTACTGGTTGCTTCCCAAGGAAGCACGAGATTATTATTAGTATTATTATTATTATTATTATTATTGTTATTATTATTGTTATATTCTTTTCTATTTTCATTTTTTGTATTTAATTCGTATATAGAAATATTGTGCTGATAGCATTATAGTACTAAATATTTTTATTTTAGTGGTATTATTGATAATATATATATTTATGTATTTTATTATATTAAGATAAGTAATTAATATTAATATGTCCAAAGATTATTATAGGCAGTTATTATTATCTTTTAAATATAAATATACATATTAAATAATTTCCTAAAAAGTTATTTTTGCAATGAAAAGACCATATCGGGGCTTGGCCCTATATATATTCTCAAAAGCTTAGTCCTAAGCCTTAGATAATTTTTTTATATAAATATACATATATATATTTCTAACATTATTTTCAACTATTAAAAATATAGTTTTCTACCAATTCTATTTTTAACGAACTTAGAGTTTTGCCGAAAACGATTTTCTTGACTTTAAGTATTTTTAAATATTTTTCCTATGAATATTTTTGGCTCATGAAAACTAGTTTTAGGAATTATAAATATTTTCTAAAGTTCGTATATATAATATTTATCCATTAATTCTTTGATTTTTCTCCTATCCGTAACCAATCCTATTACTCCTATTCCTACGCCAATTCTGTACTTCCTCCTATCAACCGTAACCAAATTGACCGTCCTGGACCTAATGGAACTGTCTATGCCACCATCAGAGGTCACCTTGCATAGTTGTTGCACCAAAGTCGCAGTTCGTGCCATCTTGATCATCGCAGCACACCAGGCGTCCTACCAGACAAGACACCTTGCCATTTGCTGTTTATTTATTTTAGCTCATATTTCATGCATTATTTTTTTATGCAAAATAAACTGTGATACATGGCATAACCTGTTAGAACTTACTGTTTATTTATATTTTCTGCTATGTATTATTTTTTTTACATATTAAACTTAGATTTAAGGGACCACCTTGTGTGTTGCATTCATTGGCCTTGACACGTTGTACTACGAAGTTGTGTGTCGCATATAGAACAGGGACGTACGTGATTGGCTGGCCACCAGTACGTACAAGCCGTGCGTTAGAAATAACCGCTAATAGAGATTGCATGCTTAGTTTGACTTAGCGGTTAATAATTGTTTTGTGTTATGGATACAACACAATAGGCATTGGACGGAAAGGACAATTCTTTAGCGTATGGGCTTCGATGCACTTTCTCTTGAGACCCGGAAGCTCCGCTGGAGATACGGGACTGATGAACCATGATTACTAACGGCCACTGACGTTCTGCGGAACGTTATGCTCTTATTGATTGGGCCTCTAGTGCCCCAAGGGGGGACTATGCCGATCCTATTCAGCCAGGGCCCATGAGTAGGAAGGATTGTTCTTAACTACATTTTACTTAGAACGGTTAGGTACCTTTATCCGTTAGGTACGAGTACTTTTGGTTTGGGTACTTGTATCTGACCGTCTTGGAACAATAACTTGTTGCGGATTAGTTCGTCACATCTTGTCCTTGTTTAGTTATAGGTGTGGTTTACTACTTCGATGAGAAGGTATTGAACCTTGTTGGGGTCCGGATACCATATTGGATTCATAGCATGGAAAGATACGTCACCATGAATTAGTTTACCATCTCATGTCCTTGTTTGGTTGGGGGATGGTAAGCTAGTTCAATAGGTGTGTATTGGACCATGTTATAATTCAATTGACTTATTTATTTGAGCAACATTTATTCATTTTATATGGCATAATAATATGTGTCTTGTTACGTCCCTCTGAAGACCTGGTTATCTCTTCAGGTGTGTGCTCTTGTCTTTCGCAGGTGTTCTAGCTCTAGCCGTGATCATCGCTATTTCATCGAGGATGATTGCACTTGGATCGTCTTCGCTTCGCTCGCCAAATTTATTTCTTTTCTCATGTATTTTTTCTTTACTTGTTGGTAGTGGATTTGTCTCCGCCCAACATATTATATCAAGACAATTCATTACCATTATATGATATCTTTTATTCATTTATTTTGTGTGGATGAGATTAGTTATGGTTCTACTGTATTTTACAGCTTATGTATTCATACGAGGTATCCATATATTGGAGTGTACTTCATATGTATACAGCTGGCATATCTACGTTCCTAGTCCTACGTATTTTGGGACTGGAGCATGACATGTTTTTGTGGTGGCCCATACAGGCTAAGATAAATTGTTTTGTTACTTTACCGTACCAAGCAAGCCTGCGAATAGGATTAGATGTCTAGGATATCATCCACATACTTGACCTCTTCCTCGATTCCATATTCGAATCACCGTTCGACTCATCAATTGCATCTTGCTTGATTCCTCCTATCATTATTCTTATCTTTCCTTCGTGCTTGCTAGAGATTGAACCTACTAGTTAGATGTCCCAAATACCCTTAGCTTAATTCTTTAAGTTGGATAGAATATCCCACGACCTGACACACCCTTGACCATTAAGGAAAAACAAATAGTATTATCTAGACCATAAAGACTAGAGGAATTTAACCCATTTGGTCAACCAAGCCTTGGTCAATAAAACCATAGAATGATGGTATAGGAATAAATAAGACTTAGATCCTTATGACTCTTAGACTATTCATATTTGTCTTTTCTACCATCGTGCATATGTTCTACTATCTAGACTAATGATGCTAATATAGCCTAGTATTTGCAAGCTAATTATTTATCGAGCTTGATCAAGGCATATGATATTGAGCGGCCGCTCACTAACATATTGTCTAATCAGAACCGGTGCATGATGGTCTGATCAACCTAGTGCACTTTGGTTCGCTTTTATCTATCGTTCTACGTGGATGGGGACATAGATAAACTTGTCCTCTAGAATCCCATCCACGACTGCCTTGACAATTCCTTTGAAATTATTCGATCGTCTTTAAATCACGTATTCGTATTCGATAACGCCTCCTTCGAACTCTATATTGCTTTTGCCTTCACCTATTTTAGAAGGACGAAGGCGTTGTACTAGAACTTTCTCTAGCTTTCTTATCGACTATGACCATTCTTACTCGATGTTGCTATATCTTCATCATAAACCAGTCATCCTTTTCTTCGCCCTATATTCGCTATCATGAACCTTCCACATCGCTTAATTTAGGCGTAACCCTAATTCGCTCCCTTAAATCGTGCCCTCAACTTACTTTTAAAACATATCCTTTAGGTCTCTCATTTTTCTCTTGATATCATTCCTTTGCATGATATCATTACTAACTTTAAACCCTTAATCTTCTACTCGTGCCTTAACTCGCGACCCTCATAACCATACCCGTGTTAAATTCTATGATTTAGATCACGATTCTTTACGACATGATTTGGTTGAAATATTGTCATTGTTTGTTCCCCGTCGATACCCCCCCTTGTGTCTTCTCACCCCCTACTAATTTTTAATTTCGAGAAGGAAATTCTTTTAAGTTGGGTAGGATGTAAAACCCCTAAATTTTAATAATTTTTTTATTATTAAATTTGGTACTGATTTAAAATTTTTTATTGTACGTCGCATAGTCGTATTGTACGTCGTGCGCGAAAGTTCGTTTTTCGAAATTGCTCGACGAGTGCGAATATGTGCGAGCGTACATATATTTCATAAATATTTTATTAGTTTATTATTAAATAAAAATATAATTTTTGAAATTTATTAATATTAATATTTTATTATTCAAAAAGGTTTTTAAAAATATTTATTATTTTCAAAATTCTTATTATTAGTATATTTGGAAAATATATTTTGAAACTATTGTGGCAATTTAAATCTTTTATTAGATTTTATGGATATGATTTTAAATGGTTTAAAATTTTGGATAGAATTTATATTTAATTTGAGTTTGATTATCTAGATTTAAATTAATTTAGATTTGGATTTGAATTTATGGAATTGATTTAAATTAATAGACTGAATTATCTAATTGGGTTTTAAATATTTCTAATCCTTATCCAACTGGAAATTCCTACATCCTATAAATATGCAGTACTCCTTCATAAATTTCTCACATCCACAAAAATTTTCTCCGTAAATCTACGTGCATCTTGTTTGTGTCCATCCAAATTGTTATTCCATATATTTTTTACATATACATTGAATCCTCTCCCCTGTGTCGACAATCCCGACACGGCAAAAAATGCTATCCCTAACCCGATTCTAACTCTGCCCATCACCGCTGGTCCACTGCCATCCCCAATTCCTCAACGTTAGCCTCATCCTGCCCACCAAACCCTCTGACTTGTCCAGCGTCCCTTCGCCAGTGCCACCACAGTGGCGCAGCCACCGTCGCAGACCGCACCTCGCCAACCACCATTGCCTAACCCCGTAACCACCATCTGCACCCACGGCCACCTCCTCCTTCGAACTCACCAACACCACCGCCGTACCTCCGACATGGTCGCCACCCGGCCATCATCCGCAGCACCCATAGCCACCGCCACCGCGACCACCACAGTACACCCGAGAAAAGAGGAGAGGAAAACCAAACCTGAACGGTCCTCCGTGCGACCACCACTGTGTGGCCAAGAGCCTTCGACCGTTGACCGCCGCGTCCTCCTCCTCCGCACGGCGCCCAGCGAAACCCGACCGCCGGACCATCAAACCCCCCCGATCTCGCTCGCCATCGCGTCTGAGGCATGAGCATCCCTCCTCCGACTCTCTCCTTCGAGTCTCTCGCCGGGAATCCCTCACCGCTCCTTTCCTCTCCGCCTCTCTCCAGTCGACGCCGACTAGCGCCGTCGGCCACCGAACCCCCATGTCCAGTACATCACCGCGCACGTGCGTCTTCTCCACTACGCGCGTGCATCTTCTCCACCTCGCGCGTGCACATCCCCCGACCCTTCCGCCTCGCCGCTCGAGCCTGCGCCACCACTCGCCGTGTCGGGGCTGGCTCTGCTCCCCCAAGCGTCGCCGAGCCCCACGCCAGTCTCACCGGAACCCATCCGTGGCTCCCCTTTCTTCCGCTCTCCACACAGTCGCGTCTTTTGCCACGATCGCTGTTCTTCCTCGCCGGCGACTGCCCGAGGAAAGCACCGCAGCCACCGCCGACTCTGCCTCCTCAGCCTTGCCGATCGGAGGAAAGTCTCTGCTCCCAGCTTCCATAGCCCTCTTTTCCATCCTAAAAAAAAATCCTCACTAGTCACCCCCTCTTTCTTCAATTACTTTTTTTTTGTTTAGGTTTCTGTGCTTCTCAATTATTTGACATTGGTTTTTTTGCTTGTACTGGTTGCTTCCCAAGGAAGCACGGGATTATTATTATTATTATTATTATTGTTATTATTATTATTATATCCTTTTCTATTTTCTATTTTTTTGTATTTAATTCGTATATAGAAATATTATGCTGATAGCATTATAGTACTAAATATTTTTATTTCAGTGGTATTATTAATAGTATATATATTTATGTATTTTGTTATGTTAAGATAAGTAATTAATATTAATATGTCCAATGATTATTATAGGCAGTTATTATTATCTTTTAAATATAAATATACATATTAAATAATTTCCTAAAAAGTTATTTTTGCAATGAAAAGACCATATCGGGGCTTGGCCCTATATATATTCTCAAAAGTTTAGTCTTAAGCCTTAGATAATTTTTCTATATAAATATGCATATATATATTTCTAACATTACTTTCAACTATTAAAAATATAGTTTTCTACCAATTCTATTTTAAACGAACTTAGAGTTTTGCCGAAAACGATTTTTTTGACTTTAAGTATTTTTAAATATTTTTTCTATGAATATTTTTGGCTCATGAAAACTAGTTTTAGGAATTATAAATATTTTCTAAAGTTCGTATATATAATATTTATCCATTAATTGTTTAATTTTTCTCCTGTCCGTAACCAATCCTATTACTCCTATTCATACGCCAATTCTGTACTTCCTCCTATCAACCCTAACCAAGTTGACCGTCCTGGACCCAATGGAACTGTCCATGCCACCATCAGAGGTCACCTTGCATAGTTGTTGCACCAAAGTCGCAGTTCGTGCTACCTTGATCATCGCAGCACACCAGGCGTCCTACCAGGTAAGACACATTGCCATTTGCTGTTTATTTATTTTAGCTCATATTTCATGCATTATTTATTTTCATTATGCAAAATAAACTGTGATACATGGCATAACCTGTTAGAACTTACTGTTCATTTATATTTCCTGCTATGTATTATTTTTCTTACACATTAAACCTAGATTTAAGGGACCACCTTGTGCGTTGCATTCATTGGCCTTGACACGTTGTACCACAAAGTTGTGTGTCACATATAGAACACGGACGTACGTGATTGGCTGGCCACCAGTACGTACAAGCCGTACGATAGGAATAATCGCTAATAGAGATTGCATGCTTAGTTTGACTTAGCGGTTAATAGTTGTTTTGTGTTGTGGCTACAACACAGTAGGCATTAGGCGGGAAGGACAATTCCTTAGCGTATGGGCTTCGATGCACTTTTTTTTGTGACCCGGAAGCTCCGTTGGAGATACGTGGCTGATGACCCATGATTACTGACGGCCACTGACGTTCTGCAGAACGTTATGCTCTTATTGATTGGGCCTCTAGTACCCCAAGGGGGACTATGCCGATCCTATTCAGCTAGGGCCCATGCGTAGGAAGGATTGTTCTTAACTACATTTCACTTAGAACGGTTAGGTACCTTTATCCGTTAGGTACGAGTACTTTTGGTTTGGGTACTTGTATCTGACCGTGGCTTGGAACAACAACTTGTCGCGGATTATTTTGTCACATCTTGTCCTTGTTTGGTTGTAGGTGTAGCTTACTACTTCGATGAGAAAGTATTGAACCTTGTTGGGGTTCGGATACCATATTGGATTCATAGCATAGAAAGATACGTCACCGTGAATTAATTTACCATCTTCTGTCCTTCTTTGGTTGGGGGGATGGTAAGCTAGTTCAATAGGTGTGTATTGGACCATGTTATAATTCAATTGACTTATTTATTTGGGCAATATTTATTCAGTTTATATGGCATGATATTATGTGTCTTGTTACGTCCCTCTGAGGACCTGGTTATCTCTCCAGGTGTGTGCTCTTGTCTTTCGCAGGTGTTCTAGCTCTAGCCGTGATCATCACTATTTCTTCGAGGATGATTACACTTGGATCGTCTTCGCTTCGCTCGCCAAATTTATTTCTTTTTTCATGTATTTTTCCTTTACTTGTTGGTAGTGGATTTGTCTCCGCCCAACATATTGTATCAAGAAAATTCATTACCATTATATGATATCTATTATTCATTTATTTTGTGTGGATGAGATTAGTTATGGTTCTACTGTATTTTACAGCTTATGTATTCATACGAGGTTTCCATATATTGGAATGTACTTCATATGTGTACAGCTGGCATGTCTACGTTCCTAGTCCTACGTATTTTGGGACTGGGGCGTGACAGCATGTATATATAAATATATTATATAAATGTGTGTATTTATATATTTATATAAATATATTATATAAATGTGTGTATTCGTATGCATATATAGATATATTATATAAATGTGTGTATTCGTATGCATATATAAATATATTATATAAATGTATGTATTTGTAATGTATATATAAATATATTATATAAATGAGTGTATGTTTACGTACATATAAATATATATATTATATAAATGTGTGTATATTGATGTATATACAAATATATATATAGGCGTATACGTGTATGTATGTATATATATATATATATATATATATATATATATATATATATATATATATATATATATATATATATATATATATGTGTGTGTGTGTATGTGTGTGTGTGTGTGTGTGTATGTGTGTGTATAAATTATATATAAATATTAACAAGAACCAAGCAGAAGCAGCAGCGGGCCCAAGCCAGGCCTGCCCAACCCGAGCCCGGACACCCCTACCACAGCCCGAGCAACCAATCAGCCGAACATTAAAACCATTCCATCCTTTAATCCGAGAACTGATATATGTATATATATATCAATCGGATAAAGAGTTATATGGAGAGATCGGGAACTAATGGGCGAACCCTAACTCCAAGATGCTGCCACCCCCGTGCTCACCCTCGGCCGCCGGCGCCACCGCCGAGCGTGGCCGGAGTCGGCCGGCCGCGCATGCGCCATGCGTGTGACAGCAGGACAACAGCAGTAGAAGGGTTGCCAACGTCCAACTTTTGGGTATAATATTTTCGCCCACCCTTCTCCGTTTTTCGTTCCGACAAATTCATCGGATAGCCAATATAACCAAGATCATACCCCAGTAATTAAGTTTTGATGTAGTCACTCGATCTGTCCAAGAAATCGACCCAAAGTCGATCGAAAACCTGTTTAAAACAGGACAGGAACCCGTCCCAAAGATCCAACTTAGAAGGCGTTTTATGATCTGTATGTTAGGAATCTTAGAAAACCAGTTAAAGGCAGTTATAGACAACATGTAGGGCTCCACAACCCAATTCGCAGAAGTCGATTTCATCGGCTACGTGCCGAGAAATCGGATTTCGAAGTTCATGAAAAACCTGTTTTAAAAATAATAAAATTCTTCGATACGACGTACGTCCCGCCAATCCGGGCGACGTGGTCACGAATCGAAAGTATCGAAAGGTGCGTATCAGCATCGTAGACGTGTGGGCTTTGACAAAATTCAAATTGGTCGCGTGTGCGCGACGAATTTAATGCACATCCGTCGAAATTCACCGTATCAGCCCCTTAGCAAATTTCTTAATTACTTTGTGCGTGCTAGTTAGATCGAGACGAAACTTGCGCCAACAAGACTGTATCATTCTTCTCGTCCTATATACCAAGTTTGGTCCAATTCTGAGATAGTTGATCGGATCACCGTTTTGCGGGTCCCACGGTCCGATTCAACGGGCGATTTTGTGTACGGCCTGCTAGAATCCAACTTTAGACATACGGTTTGGTTCGTATCATCAAAACGAATCCGTAGACATATATTTTGATGACTTTAGAGACCATTGACTCTGGCACACTTTTCGGTGCAAAGCGGGTCCGACGGCGGATACCGTTTTGGCCCAAAATTACCGTTTTGCCCCTGTGTCCAGAATTGGACTTAAGGACAAGCAATCCTAGCTAACTTGACTATTCTGAGAACATTGGTAATGTTTATTTCAGCATCCGGAGACTTTTTGCATGTGTTGACTTTATTGACTCATCTGATGTGGTTGTACTATCGGTTTCACCAACTAAGGACCTCAGGCAAGTACACTTTCTGATTGCTTTCGATTCATAGTAGTCATTTTATTTCATGTTTATACATATGTCTTGCTGCTTATTGACACGCTCGTCACACGGAGTAGTCGGGAGGGGAAATATCTTAGTCGATATGTGGACTACCCAGAACTATCCTAATATGTCTAGTCTTGACTGATAGCAGCTGCACGTGACACGTGCAGGGTGCCGTACTTACCCCCTAGCCGTTCACATGTCGAAAAGGATATTTCAAACCACATAGATAGTTGTCTTTTATTTGTTTTCCTTGTCTTTTTCACAACTTGTCATGTCATCAGTACTTTCTAGTTTTTATCTCTCATATGTTATTTTCATGTCGTGTTAATTCTATTGTATTCTCGCATTGCCGTCAGTTTGTGTGCTTGTTCCATTCCTGACTGGAAACCAACATTTTTCAGGTTAACTGTGGCTTCACTTAGCTTTGGGAGATACGGGTGTACTTGCAGACAGAAATCTAGAAATAGATGGCAATTGTATCATTTTCATTAATTGTGAGAACTTTGTATTTTTCTTTAAATATAAATATTGTAAATGTTGTAATAAATGTAGAAATGTGAATGAGCAATAAATAAAATATTTTGTGATTTTGAGCATCTTGGGCTTGACAGCGTTCTACCGCCGACTCTGCGGCGTAGGCTGGCCTGGACACGTCTCATATCCGAAAAGCGGGTGCAGGTCGTGACAAGGGCGCATATCCTGAAACAAGGCTATGCGCCCAAGCTAAAGCATCCACTGACTCGGTCAAAGCCATGATCAAAACAGGCACCGAAGCGTACGGCCACGTCAGTCTCCACGAGCATTCGTGCACCGAAGCATGCGGCCACGTCAACGCCACGACCAAGCCACGATCTCGCAGCCTGTATGTGCCTACACCCTATGCGCCCAAGGCAAGACTATACGCCCATATGAAAACCAGTGTGTTTTCGTATGTGGGCGCATAACATCATTCCACTCAGAAACTACTATAAAAAGGGGTCTTATCCCTCTTCAAAACACAGAACGGAGAGCATTTTCAAGAGCCAAATTGCTGCACTTCTTGCCAGTGAGCCGAGAGTTAGCAATTTTTTTAGGTTTTCTCCCACTTTTGTAATCGGAGTGTCAACGGAGTAAAGGAGCAACTGCCACTCGATCTCCATTGTTCCATTCCCCAGAATTCTTTTTTGTACTCGGGGATCCTCAGCGCAGGTGTAGAAGCATGAAAAAATTTTAGCAATGAAGACCCATGTGCCCAAGCCAGTGAAGCTCTATGCGCCCAGCCAGTAAAGCTCTATGCGCCCAGCCAGTGAAGTTCCATGCGCCCAAGACTAGCTCCCCCAAAAGGAGGGCGCATAGCTTGAGACATGATTATGCGCCCAAGCTTGACTCAGTCAAAGCCATGATCAAAACGTACACCAAAGCGTACGGCCACGTCAATCTCCACAAACAATCGTGCACCGAAGCATGCGGCCACATCAACACCACGACCTATCCACGATCTCGCAGGCTGTATGTGCCTATATCCTATGTGCCCAAGTAGGACTATGTGCCCACATAAAAACTAGCATGTTTCCTCATGTGGACGCATAACATCATTCCATCTCAAGAACGACTATAAAAAGGGGCCTCATCCCTCTTCAAAACACAGGATGGAGAGCATTTTCAAGAGCCAAATTGCTGCACTTCTTGCCAGTGAGCCGAGAGTTAGCAATTTTCTTAGGTTTTCTCCCACTTTTGTAATCGGAGTGTCAACGGAGTAAAGGAGCAACCGTCGCTCGATCTCCATCGTCCTATTCTCCAGAATTCTTTTTTGTACTCGGGGATCTTCAGCACAAGGTCTCTCAGGCGTACTCGATTTGTGGTGCCTTGCGCCAATAAAGAAAAGATAGCATTTTCTTTTTCTTTTTTGTGTGTGTCCACAAAAATTGCTACTCTACGGGGGACTACCTTTTCCTCTGATGAGAAGGTGGTGACGCAATCCGATACCGACAAAGTGGGGAGCACTCAGAAGATGTTGATCATAAAGTTCGATCAGCAGGCGTTCGAAGAGATGCTCTCGAGGGATGGCTCTACTCCCTCAAAATCAGCGAAGCCAAACATATCTCGCAAGACTTGGCTTCCGAAGGCTCGCTGTGCATATCCTGCTAGTGTCATAGCAGATATACAACTGGAGGACTCTGTCACATGGGCACATGACTCTGCCATAGAAGTTCCCCAAATAGAGAAGGCTCATACCATTTTGGGCTCTACTAGCCCAGTGATTTCTTTCATGCACAACCAACAACAGAGTGTTCGACGCTCGAGACTTGGCCGAGGAAAATACTACGATGCCAAGAATCGGGGTGTGCGACACTCTGGGCAAATACAGCGAGGCTCACAAACGAAGGAGGCAAAACTGGAGGAAAATAGCGCTCCTCCACCAAGCATGCGCCCAAGGAGATATTTGGGCGCATAAACCCAACCAGAATGCTTCTGTCTTCGACAGGATGGACATCCAGGGTCATGCGCCTAAAGCTATGCGCCCAGGCTCACTGGATCCATACTATACGCTCACATCAAGGAGGCTCAGACATGCTGTCAAGGAGCATGTGCCCAAGGCCAGTCTCCAAGGCCTATGCGCCCACAGCCAAAAGACAGGCCCCAACGTGTATAGCACGGGGCTGTCTTCAAGGACATCACAGAACTTAGGTGTGGGGGTTGCCCCTGCACGTGAACTAAGTCTAGATGTGCTAACTCTCCTTACGAATCCGCATCAACATGGGTTGTAAGGTAAAACTACCTTAAGGTAAAACTCCCTTCCGCTGATTTGCGTGACATGATAAATCATAAGCGTATAGCGAGGGAGGACATAACAATTCATAGTACAGATCCGTGCACCAGTATTGTTATCAACTGTTGCTGCTCCAAAGCAACAAAAGTGCCACAGAGAAAGTCCGTGTTTCGACGGCTGCACTTCTCTGACGATGAAAAGCTACTGTGTGTTTCATACAACATGGCTTCATGGGGTCCCCGTTACGGAAGCCCCAATCAAAGATGGTGGACTACGAACCCAACTTTCTCTCTCAATTCAGCGAGAAGAAGAAGAAGTCTACCAACAGATGGCCAGCAGGTTGTCACATCTGAAGGAGTCTATATGGGTACTCGGTCAAAGGCAAGATTCCGTATGGACGACGAAGATTCTCAAGCTGGGGGTAGTATTCCCTCAGAGTCTGAAGCAGATGACCTTCACACTGGTGGTAGCCTTCTATAGTACGATGATCCTTTCGAATCCGATAGCGACAATCTACCTCCTCTACATGAAGATGAATGATTTGTCCACTCGAAGATAGACAGTATAAGCACCAGTTGTACTGTTTCCTCTATTCATCCTCGCATGTTGTCTACATACATGGCGGACGAAGAAAGACTTGAAGAAGGCAGTGGTCAGACCAGCAAACACTAGAGGGTCTTGAAACAACATTCGCCAAGATCACTGATATGCTTACCAGTATCATGGCAGCTCAAGCTGCTGGGCCTGTTCCTACACCTCAACAAAATGTCTCGGCTCATGCTAATTCGGCTCACAGTAACAATCCTCCTTCATTACAAAAGGAGTATCATTCTATTACGCCTCCTCCAAATCTTACAAATGCTGGGGGTGGTCCTTCGCCAACGACGCCTGACAACCGTTCAGCAGCCGTTTCCTAACACCTGCTCAATCAACAGGATGCAATTGATTTCCCGGTCGCCCATTTCGATACCATCTCACACAAAGATGAGCTTCACAAGATGGGGATATCTCAACCGTATCCCCCTGAGTGGGAGAATGCTACTTGCCCTCCAAACTACAAGCCGCTGACGCTGAATTAATTTGACGGGTTGACTTCTCCTCGTCAATACATGACATACTTCAACACGCAGACTCTGCACTTGTCCAGAGACTATACGTTCTTGTCGAAGCTGTTTATTAGCACCTTGCAGGGGGTAGCTTTCGAATTGTTCTACAATCTGCCTGACGGATGTATCAATTCATTTAAAGACTTGGAGAGGTTGTTCCTCAACAGGTTTTATGAGTGTGGCATGCATGT
This sequence comes from Iris pallida, assembly GCA_029216955.1. Lineage (NCBI taxonomy): Eukaryota > Viridiplantae > Streptophyta > Magnoliopsida > Asparagales > Iridaceae > Iris > Iris pallida. The sequence goes on from JANAVB010015400.1 coordinate 24,759,803, forward strand.
TAGTATGTCCACCTTCATCGAGACCAAGTAACGGAGGACTGAGTCTGTCATCGCCTTCATTGAACGCTTTAGGCGACTAGCACTGAAGATGCCCTTCGGCATACCAGACTCAGAATTTATGGATACTTGTCGACATAACTTCCTTCCTACGGTAAAGTTTTATCTGGATATACATAAATATGATACATGGCCCGCTTTCATTAGGGCTGCTGATGCTGCTGAAAACGACGTTCCTAACTTAGAACTACTGGGGTTGAAAACACACATACCCGAAGATAAGGACAAGCATCCTCAAACTATCCCTGTTCGTGGAGGTAAAGGGAAAGAAGTCCTGAAGGTCGACACATCCAAAGGAGCTTCCAATTCTTATGGCACCTCCGACAAGCCTAAGGAGACCTTCTCCTTTGACGAAGACGATGTCATTACAATCTTTCATACATTGACGAAGGGTAATAAGCTGACATTGCCTCCACGACGAAGTCCTGCAGAGACGAACCAGCTCAATGATCCCAAGTACTGTCTCTATCATCAGTACGTGCATCATTCTACCAAGGACTGCATCGTCCTGAAAAATAAGATACAATGGCTTATCGACAGCCAAGTGATCAACCTCGAAGCTGAAGACAAGGTCGTATCTTCTAACATGATCTCTCTTTAGTTTGGTTACTTTCCTCCCACAGAAGTCCCAGACGGCGTGGTCCCGATTTCCAAGACAATAATGGAAGTCGTCAACCTACCGCCAGCTCGCAACAAAACCTTGGTGCCACTCACGACTGAACGTGGTGAGATCATGTGGGTCCATTCGGACCTGGTACAAGAAGTGATGCAAGGGGTGGTACCTCCCAAAGCAAAAAGGGGCAAGAAATACAAGTCAGGCCATATGGTATCCTCTCCCATCTACGAGGTTCTATCTGGCGAGACGCGATCGAAGAAGACTTATCTTCGAACATATGTGACAGAACTGGGGATTCCCAGGAGCCTTTCTTTGGTATGCGTATTGATCAATAGAAAGTTAAAAAAAATCTAATACGTGTTCTAAACCTTTATAAGCGAAAACTAGGGTTCACGAATTATACATATGGCGGAAAGGAGACAAGTAATTCCTGGCAATCTCGAGCGGACGACCCCAAGATCTTCTGCACGTATTCCTTCCTCGAGTTGGACGTCGTGAGGGCGACGATCTTCCGACCTTTTCTTCTCCTTGGCAGCCACTTTTTCTCTCCTTACGTGAATCATGAATTTAGAGAAAGTATTTGATTTCTGATCAGTAATCTGGCGGCCAGAGAATAGAGGATATATATAGGCAACGACAGGGACCATGAGGAGAAATTAGGGTTAGGACTCCTAACGGATCTGGATATCCCGTGTTCAGCCCAAACACACAATCTAGGCCCATTAACAATAGCTTTGTCCACTAATGAGGTATTGTTGTACTACCTCCCTAATCGCAAATTATGTTTGTGGGCTCCTTTTATTATATGCTCGTTTAGCTCCCCATGTTAAGATATCATATGTCCGTCGATCAAATTAAGTTACTGACAACTATATTGATTCGACATCTTTTATCCTTAAGTAGTACCGCTCAACTTTATTTGTCATGTCAAATATAATCCACCTACAGGGTATACATGACAATCCTTATGAGCTCCTTAGGGGGACATCATCAACCCGATGTATCGGGACATGGATTCTATTTATAATCAACAGCCAATCATACATACAATATTATTACCCAATTCATAGAGGTTGTTGATCCATAATGAATCTCACTCTTTTACGAGTCAAAGTAATGCACACTGCATATAGATGTCTGTTATTATATCCGAATTAAGAGCACAAGCATCCATAATAACAGAGGTGTTTGTTTTCTTATGTAGTCAGTACAAAGAGAACAACCTCAAGTGGTCCTGTTCAATACACACAAAGTGTACTAGTGTAAACCTATAGTCAAGATAGACTAATACCATATTACACTACAACCTTTCCAATAGATTGTCCAAGTCCATCTAGGTTGTGAACTATTTATATACTCCATAGGGAATTGATAATATGATCTTCTGTGTGACACCACATACCATATTATCTATAATATAGAATATCAAACATTTGTATTAACACTTGCAACAAATACAATATGCAAACATATGCCCATATGATTCTCATTCAAAATTTAAGGAAATAAGGTTACTACAAAAGTGATACTTTTAGTATATAACCCTAACAATCTCCCACTTATACTCAAAGCACTGCTTTTCAGTATACTGTTATAAATCTCCCACTTATACTTAAAGCCATGCTGCTACACATCTGACTCCCATTCCCTCAACATGACTATCAAAATCCTTAGCTGGTAAGCTCTTTGTAAAGGGATTAGCTAGGTTGTCAGCTGATGCTATCTTGATCACAACAACTTTTTCTTTCTTTACGAAATCTCGTATTAGGTGGTACTTGCGCTCAATGTGTTTGCCTGTCTTATGGGCTCGTGGTTCCTTCGAGTTTGCAGCTGCACCACTATTATCACAATAAAGTGTAATAGACTTAGGCAAACTAGGTACCACATCTAAGTCCAACAGAAAGTTTCTGAGCCAAACCGCTTCTTTGGCTGCCTCAGAGGCTGCCACATATGCGGCTTCCATGGTGGAATCAGCAATAGATTTTTGTTTGATACTCCTCCACACAATGGCTCCACCTTCCAAAGTAAACATATAACCTGAGGTAGATTTCCTGGAATCCCTATCTGACTAAAAATCTGAGTCTGTATACCCCAAGGGAACTAAACTATCTGCCTGGTAAACTAGCATATACTCTTTAGTCCTTTTCAAGTACTTCAAAATATGCTTTATGGTAGTCTAGTGCTCTTGTCCTAGGTTAGACTGATATCTGCTGACCCTGCCTATGGCAAAGTAGATGTCTGGTCTCGTACATAACATTGCATATATTAAGCTTCCTACTGCTGAAGCATAAGGAACTGCCTTCAGGTTCTCTATCTTATTAGGTGTCCTCGGACACTGCTTCTTTGATAAGCAATTCCATGTCTAAATGGTAAAAAACCTTTCTTAGAATTTTGCATACTAAAACGAGTTAGTACAGTATCGATATAGGAAGCTTAGGATAAGCCCAACATCCTTTTATTGCGATCACGTAGAACTTTGATCCCAAGGATGTGACCTACTTCTTCCATGTCCTTCATATCAAACTGTTTGGATAACCGTACCCTTACATCAGATAACACCTTCATATTATTTCCAATGAGCAAGATATCATCCACATAAAGTACTATGAACACCACCACATTTTCGTCACACTTTCTGTATACATATGATTCATCCAGACATTGATCAAATCTATAGGATTTTATCACATGATCAAAACATATGTTCTAAGATCTGGAAGCTTGCTTAAGTCCATAAATGGACTTCTTGAGCTTACAAACAAGTTGCTCTTGGCCCTTTTCAATGAACCCGTCTGGTTGCTTCATATAGATGTCATCCTCAAGACTTCCATTAAGAAAAGCTGTCTTGACATCTATTTGACAAATTTCATAATCGAGATGAGCTGCAATAGATAAAAGAATCCGGATAGACTTAAGCATGGCTACAGGAGAAAAGGTTTTCTCATAATAGATGCCCTCTCTTTGAGTAAAACCTTTTGCTACAAGCCGAGCTTTAAAGGTTTCAACCTTACCGTTTGATCCTCTTTTTCTCTTATAGACCCACTTACATCTAATGGCTTTTACACCAACGGGTGGTTCTACAAGCTTCCAGACCTGATTAGAATCCATAGATTCTATTTCAGATATTATTGCTTTTTGCCAAGACTCTGCATCTTTATCTTGGAGTGCTTTATTGTAGGTACAGGGATCATAATCTTGTTCCTCAGGGACGAAGTCTGACGACTCTTCCAAGAACATATATCTATCAGGTTGTATCACAACCCTCCCACTACGACGAGGCACTATCGGTTGTGGTGTAATATTTGTGACACATTGTGCAGTTATTTGTGGTTCATCCTCTTGTACTGTTGGTTCTGAAGTACTTGGTATCTCACATCTCAGTTCTTCTAGAACAACTCTACTTGTGGGTTTATGGTTCATCACATAGCCTTCCTCTAAGAATCAGGCAATGGTGCTAACAATGACCTTCTGATCCTTAGGACTATAAAATAACCCTTCTTTTGTTCCTCTTGGATAGCCTACAAACAAGCATACTTCTGTACGAGATTCTAACTTATCTGCTTTCCCATTCAGCACATGTGCTGGACTACCCCAAATGCGAACATGTTGCAGACTAGGCTTACGCCCAATCCACAGCTCTGTGGAAGTAAGAGGTACTGACTTAGAAGGAACCAAGTTCAAAATATAAGCTGCAGTCTCTAAGACATATCCCCAAAATGAATCTGTCAAATTCGAGTAACTCATCATTGATCTAACCATCTCCATAAGAGTTCTATTCCTTCTTTCTGCTACATCATTCTGCTGGGGCGTTCCAGGTGCAGTCAATTGGGATGCAATCCCAGCCTCTAATAAATAATCCTTAAACTCTCCAAAGAGGTACTCGTCACCATGATCCGATCGTAATGACTTGATACATTTTCTATGACGTTTCTCCGTTTCAGCCTTGTACTCTTTGAATTTCTCAAACCACTCAGACTTACGGCGCATCAAATAAATGTATCCATACCTTAAATAATCGTCAATAAATGTGACAAAATATTCAAAGCCATCTCTAGCTTGGATAGTCATGGGCCCACACAAATCAGAATGAACCAATTCTAACACATCTTTGGCCCTATACCCCTTTGCCGTAAAAGGCCTTTTGGTCATTTTACCTTCCAAGCAGGATTCACAGACTTGTAGTGCCTTCACTTCCAATGAACTCAAAGGTCCATCTTCAACCAGTCTTTGAATCCTTCTTAGGTTAATATGCCCCAATCGTAAGTGCCAAATATATGTTTGGTTCATACAAGAAGGTTCTTTTCTCTTATTTAAGTTAGATGACATATTATTCATTTCTATAAGTTATATTGTGGGCGAAATAGGATTAATGACATACAAATTATCAACCAATGCACCAGAACAGATAAAATGTTTATTCTTTCTAATAACAATATTGTCATTAAAATAAACTGAATATCCATCCTTAACTAACATAGAAACAGAAACTAAATTCCTTCTAAGTAAGGTGCATAAAGACAATCTCTCAATGTCAAAGACTTATTTCTACCAAAAGATAAAGTAACATCTCCTAATGCAACGACCGATACTTTTGTAGCATCACCCATGAACAAGCATATCACCCTATCACAGAGCCGTCTGGTTTCCTGGAACCCCTGCAATGTACTGCAGACATGATTAGTGGCTCATGTATCTACACACCAGGTGCCGGTAGATAACACCGCTAAACATGTTTCAACTACTAGTAAATGAGATATACCTTCTTTGTTCCCTTGTTTGAGAAGTGGACAATCAGTCTTCCAATGTCCTGACCCTTTGAACTTGAAACATTTGCCTTTTGGCTTTTTTACCGCGCCTTGAGGTCCCTTGCCCTTTTTTTCTGAGTTTGCCTATTTCTGAATGTTATTCTTCTTCTTACCGTCTTTTGGCTTAGAAGTAGAAGCCTTTTCAGAAACAAAAACATGACCACTCTGCCTAAAGAGAGATTCAGCATCCTGTAGCTCTTTTGCAAGTTCTGCCAAACTATACAACCTTTTGTTCATGTTGTAATTAAGGCAAAAATTGTTAAAAGTTTTAGGCAGAGTTTCGATAATGATATCGACCTGGGATTCTCCATCGATTTCAGCTCCAAGGATCTCCATCTCATTCAGATGACCCATCATCTTGATAACATGATCCCTTACTGGTGTACCCTCAGCCATTTTTGTATTCATCAAACATTTCATAGCAAACTGCCTAGCTGCTTTACTCTGATGTCCGAAGAGTTCCTTGAGGTTATACATCATGTCATAATCTGCGGCCATGGCCTGATGCTGATGTTGCAGTACATTTGACATAGATGCCAGAATGTAACACCGCGCCATCTCATCTGCCTTTTCCACTTCTTATAAGCCTTTTTGACCTCTTCATCAGAGTTAACATCAGGCTTAAGTGGGCATTCTTCAACAAGTACATATTTGTACTCTTCAGTAGTCAGAACAATGTCTAAATTACGTTTCCAGTCAATATAATTTGGTCCAGTAAGTTTGTTTTCTTTAAGAATCACCATAAGTGGACTGAAAGAACCCATTTTTGAAATCCTGAGAATCACATAAATAAAATTATGTAGGACAAAAAAAACTATTTGAATTAACTAAATATTGATTCCCTCAAAACAATGATAAAAAATTTACCAACACCTTGAACACCATGAATTTAGCATGCCACGATAGTGTGGACGTATATAAATTCAACTTTGTTCAAGTATGTTTTTCTTATTAATTTTACTATCAGGTCAACATAACTTTATGACAAATAAAATTAATATGCTGGTCTTGCTCTGGTCATACAAATAATAGCAGTGACTCCGATGGAGAGGATACCATTATTTGTATCTAAGTGTATACCATTACTTAATACTAAGTCCATTACCTTGTAATAAGTTCCTTCAGATGGAGAAGTGAACACATACTAGGTAACTTTCTACAATTATCTCTAAGGAAATTTGTACTGGTGATCCATAATTATACTCATCCGATATGGAGGAAAGCACTAAAGCCAACGCGCAAGTATAATTACATCACCTACAAACTAGTAATGGAGACCATATGATTTATACTAAATAAATATCCTCTCCCACTTAGTTATTTAACAATGAGGGTTTTTCTACTAGTTGATATTATGTCCATGTTTTCCATTATTAATGTAGGCTTAGTTTTTCAAAAAAAACATCCACACAATAATAAACATGCATAATCAGAAAAAAGCAAAATGACAAAAATAAGAGAAAATATCCAACTATTATGGTCATCGTTGCTGCTCCGTCCTCAACTATCCGAATCCAAAATCTGGCGCTGCGCAGATCTATTCGGGGTTAGACCTGCCCGGTCAGGTCGCGGGGTTCGGGACAACGCCCCATTTTTTTTTTTAGGTTTTGGCTGTCGATTCCTTCATCGAAAATCATCTGTCTGCCTCTGGACTACTTAAAACTAGCATCTCGTCCGACGTCAGAAACAGCCACCACCGCCATCACGATTGATCAAAAATAATTAAAATTACATCAATCCTATGCCTCCCGAAGGAGTTCACACAAAATCTAAATTAAAAAATTAAAATAATAAGCATGATCAACCCTCGTGATTTTAATTACATCTATAGCAACAACAACATCCACGACATGTTCATGGTTTAAACAACACAATAAAAAATATGCATTGGACCATAATAGTTGGATCTAAGATGCCTGCAAAACCGAGTTAGAACAGATCTACATCTATCGACTATTACACAGCACAGGTTTTACTGGACAATATGGACGTATCAATCGATACGTAGATCCAAAGTGGCTCTGATACCAATTGATGGAACTGGGAATTCCCAGGACCCTTTCTTTGGTGTGCGTATTGATCGATAGAAAGTTAAAAAAATCTAATACGTGTTCTAACCCTTCAAAGGCGAAAACTAGGGTTCACGAATTATACTTGCGGCAGAAAGGAGACAAGTAATTCCTGGCAATCTCGAGTGGACGACCCCAAGATCTTCTGCACGTATTCCTTCCTCGAGTTGGACGTCGTGTGGGCGACGATCTCCTAACCTTTTCTTCTCCTTGGCAGCCCTCTCTTTCTCTTCTTACATGAATCACAAATTTAGAGAAAATATTTGATTTCTGATCAGTAATCTGGCGGCCAGAGAATAGAGGATATATATAGGCTACGGCAGGGACCATGAGAAGAAATTAGGGTTAGGCCTCCTAACGGATCTGGATATCCCGTGTTCAGCTCGAACACACAATCCAGGCCCATTAACAATAGCTCGGTCCACTAATGAGCTATTGTTGTACTACCTTCCTAATCCCAAATTATGTTAGTGGGCTCCTTTTATTATATGCTCGTTTGGCTCCCCATGTTAAGATATCGTATGTCCGTCGATCAAATTAAGTTACTGACAACTATATTGATTCGACATCTTTTATCCTTAAGTAGTAACGCTCAACTTTATTTGTCATGTCGGATATAATCCACCTGCAGGGTTTACATGACAATCCTTATGAGCTCCTTAAGGGGACATCACCAACCCGACGTATCGGGACATGGATTCCATTTATAATCAACAGCCCATCATAAAAAATACGACCCCGCACAAGAAGAACCAGTACCATCTCAACCTCCTGCTGCCCCACAAGCTCAGAAGCTGGCCCGTCTAAGCCTCCAACTACGGACAAAGCCAAGCAAAAGGAGACGCGGTTTGATAAATCTCTGAAGGCGCCAGCTCCCGAAGGCATGGATCGGCACTACAACTTTCACATATTGGTACAGCTAGCCAATACACCTTCCAGGTTATCTCTGTTCGATCTATTACGACTCTCCAAAAAAACATGGAAGGCCTTAAGTGAGGTATTACTACATGCCGACTCTTATCTCGTTGAGGTCAAAGCCCCCGCTGAAGATCCTGTCTCCTGTCCCCACTGCCACAGTACTATGGAAGTGGTGCCCAACATCACCATTTCACTGGAAGACATGCTACTAAAAAATAATCGTCATGATAGACCCCTATACAATACAAGGTATATCGGGGCGATCAAGGTTGACCGCATGCACATCGATCCAGGATCCTCCTCCAGCATCATTCCTAGAAGTTTGCTTCAAATTCTGGGAATTCTACTGCATAAGCTATCTGCAACCATCACAACTATCATGGCTTTCAATGCTGGTCGAAGCCACATGCTGGGCAAGATCCGTCTCAAGTGCCAAATCTGTGATCTCCGAACAGAGGTTTCCTGCTATGTGATCGATGCCAATGTATCCTACAACGTCTTGTTGGGACGTCCATGGATATACGACAACATGAATGTTCCTTCTGCACTTCACCAGTGCTTCAAGTACGTCAACAACAACGGTGTCATGAAGACAGAATTTGCCGATGTCGATCCTTTTAAGGGCATCGAAGCTTACTATAGAGATTCGGTACTTTACCAATCCCAGCCTCCCAAGGATGACAGCAACGAAGCTGACAATAAAGCTGAAGCAAGTTCATCCTCCAATGATGGTCCCCTGATCATCCGAGTCAAAGGACATACTACTCCAAAAAGTACTCTGAAGCCTCTCACAATCTGGGTGAAAAAGAAGAACCCTGACAAGGTCAAACCATTGACCATCACTCTCAGCAAGACACCCCAGGAGGAACCTACTAATGACTGTCCTCCCAATCCGAAAGAATTATCCTACGTGGTGAACTCCGCCAAGACTATGGCTCCTCTTCCAGATGATGATCCTCTCAATGAGTATATCAATACTCATAATAATGTACCTTCAGCGGATGATGTTATCCCTGAAGAAGAACTTGCATATTTCCTTAGTAAAGGTTTATCTTTGAATTACTCCGATGTCTATCAATCTGTAAACCACTACATAGATACGATATACGCTCTAGAGCACGGCATAGGACCACACGTCTGCATGCCGGTCACGACGTCTCACCTGCGGGAAAAAGTTTACCCTGAAGATATCCTCTACTTCATCGTTCCATCCAGAAAGAAGGATGAAGAACTAATCATCTTCGGTCGTATAATTGGCGAGAGAAAGTTCGTTCCAGACTCTACTTCTTCCAAGCACAACACAGAAGCTGACTATGACTCTGGAAAAATACAACCTTTTTGGTATAGTTGGCAGGCCAAGAATATCATCCAGAACATGGGATATGACATCAAAAGCGACAAGGGGCTAAATTACGGCCGAGGACGACGGTTGCCAATACGATACTTTGCTCCTCCCGACAAACCCGAGAACTACTATCAACGGAGCGGTATTGGTTTGGGTTATGTCACACCCGAAAGATCAGATGATGAAGCAGATCGTTGTTCTCATTCTTCTGATTCCTCTCTCCGGGACTCAGACTCCAGCATTGGCGACATATTCAAAGCAACTCTGTCCGTCAACATAGTTTTCGTTGACCAAATTACAAATGATGTCCAATCTATCGAGCTCGAACAATGGACACAAAAGATGGACACTAGGTGGGAGCTGTGCTTCGAACAACGTGAACCACCTACCGAAGACGAAGTTATCCAAGTCAATTTAGGAGACGAATCATCTTTCAAAATAATCTTCATCAGCAAAAATCTATCTGGCGATGAACGCCAATCTCTTATACAGCTTGTAAGAGAATACATCAACGTCTTCGCATAGAGCTATGAAGACATGCCAGGCTTGGACCCTAAAGTCGCCATGTACTGTCTGAATATTTCGTCTAAAGCTAAGCCAGTGAAGTAGCAACAACGACGATTCCGACCAGACGTCATGGAGGCCATCAAGAATGAAGTCAAGAAGCTCATTGCCAGTGGATTCATTCGTGAAGAACAATACCCAGACTGGGTTGCCAACATCGTTCTATTCATGAAAAAGAACGACAAAGTTCGAGTCTGTATCGATTACCGTGATTTGAACTCTGCACACCCGAAGGACGAGTTCTCTCTACCGATCACCGACGTAATGATCGAGAATACTTGCGACTTCACATAGACGTCCTTCATGGATGGGTTCTCAGGCTACAACCAGATCAAGATGTTCCCCGACGACGAGAAGCACACATCTTTTCGAACACCGTTGGGGGTATACTTCTATACGGTGATGCCCTTCGGATTGGAAAATGCAGGGGCGACATACCAGTGAGCCATGAACACAATTTTTTACGATCATTTGCACAAAACTGTGGAGTGCTACGTAAACGACATTGCAGTTAAAAGTTATTTCAAGGGCAACCACCTCCAAGACTTGAAAATGGTGTTCGAACTAATGCGTGCACACCAACTCAAGTTTAATCCAACCAAGTCTTTTCTGGGAGTCTCCAGCGGCAAGTTCCTTGGTTTCGTCATCACTTCAAAGGGTATACATCTGGACCCAAAGAAAGTGAAGGCTATCCTCGATATGCATCCTCCAAGAAACCTCAAAGAGCTACGTGGACTACAAGGAATGCTAGCCTACATCAGACGATTCATTTCGAACCTCTCTGGAAGGTGTCAACCATTCATTCAGCTTATGAAGAAAGGCGTATCTTTCGTCTAGACTGAACAATGTCAACGCATATTTAACGACATCTAGGCGTATCTTACAAGCCCTCCAGTATTGGTAGCTCCAATAGTGGGGAAGCCCTTCTTACTATATGTCCGCGCTATGGACCATTCTCTTAGCGCCGTATTCGCTCAGAAGAATGAAGGCGGCCATGAACAAGCAATCTACTACCTCAGCCGCACAATGGTGGGTACCGAACATAGATACACACCGGTAGAGAAGGAATGCTTTGTACTATTATTTGCCATCCAGAAGACACGCCACTATGTGTCTCGACAGACTATCCAAATTATATCTAAAATTAACCCTCTCAGAATACTTATGACTAAACCGGGCTCTCTCAATTCCCATTTAGCTATGTGGGCAATGTTGTTGACTCCATACGATATGCTTTCTATTCCTCAGAAGGCAGTAAAAGGCCAGGCATTAGCTGATTTCCTAGCAGCTCATCCAGTGCCAGAATCGTCCAAACTCTACGACGAAATCCCCGATAAAGTGGTGGAGTCTAACACTGCAGCTGAAGAAATCCCTATTTGGCGAATGTTTTTTGACGTTGCATCAAGAACAGGACCTAAAGGAAATATCGTGGCAGGAGTAGGTATCATGCTCGTGTCATCTGATCATCTGGTTATACATAGTGCATATTCTCTCGTAGAACCATGCACCAACAACGTGGCCGAATATAATACCTTATTAATCGGCCTATAACTGGCGAAGCAACTGAGAGTTGACTATCTAGAAGCTTACGACGATTCCAAGCTAATAGTCAGTCAGGTTCGAAAAGATTAGAAGTTCGCCATGAAGATCTTATCCCCTACCACAGAGCAACAATCGAGTTGGCGTCTACTTTTACTAGATTCTTCATCGAGCACGTGCCTCGACTACAGAATATAGAAGCAGATGCTCTAGCCGGTTTCGTTGCTTCCTTGACCGTTCTACCAATACTCAACAGTCGATCGTAGTGTCTGGTCGAAAACTATTCTGTGTGAAAGATGCTTTGCATATTCATCACAGCTACACAACGAAAACAAGCGTCGATGCTAAAGACTGGAGATTTCCCTTTATAGACTATATCGTCTATGGAATCCTCCTCGAGGACCCGAAGGAAGCAGTATCTATCCAAAGGCGATCCTTCATATTTTACTACAACACAGCTACCAAGATGCTGTACCGACGCTCTTATAACGGGCTACTGTTACGATGCTTATCAGACATAGAAGCCAAACATGCACTCCTGGAGGCTTACGATAGAGTTTATGGTGTACATCAAGCAGGTCCTAAATTATAAGATCGCCTCAAACGAATGGGTTATTACTGGCCCACAATGATAGCAGATGCTGTTGAATATGCAAAGAAGTGTAGAGCTTGTCAGTTCCACGCCGATTTTATTCATTAACCTTCGGAGTTTCTATACCCGACGACAGCATCTTGGCCGTTTAAAGCCTGAGGCATAGACGTCATAGGACCAATTAGCCCGCTATCCTCCAAAGGACATCGGTTCATCCTAGCTATAACCGATTACTTCTCCAAATGGGCGGAAGCTATACCGCTCACCGAAGTGAAGGCATCAAATGTGATCAATTTCATCAAATATCATGTCATCTACCGCTTCGGCCCACCTCGTCGGATCATCCATGATAATGGTCCACAGTTCGCAAGCCATGCATTCTATCAATTTTATGATAGGAATCGAATCCAGAACGTAGCCTCTACTGCCTACAATCCAGTGGCTAACGGGCTAGCAGAAGCCTTCAACAAAACCATCATAAAACTTCTCAAGAAGTTCGTGTCTTCAAGCAAGAGCGATTGGAATGAGAAGCTTGGCGAATGTTTATGGGCCTATCGTACAACGGTCTGGACTCCAACAGGCAGTACGCCATTCTCGTTGGTTTATGGGAGCGAAGAAGTTCTTTCCCTAGAAATCAAGATTCTTTCTTTTCGAGTAGTCTTAGCTGTAGTGCCCCGTCCCGCTTAGTCAATCGGAGGAATCGAAATGCCGACGACGTTCGAACTTAGCCTTGCAACGGCTGCTCGAAGACATCGCTCGGTCGAGGCGACCGCTCGCTCAGGTGGGGTAGTTTCGGTGAACTTGCCACATCTTAGCCTTCACATAATAAATCACATGTTTTTAACTTACACAAGTAGGCTTGATAATAAAAGAGATGAATTCACATAGCAAAAGGAAATAATCCCGACGGGTCGAATTGAGTTAGAATATGGAAAGGTCCAACGGTCGACTTAGAGTTGGTGCACAGCGTGCATTAAAAATGACACTCGATCCTTCGTCCCGTGGCTTGGAAGAAAAAAAGTTGACTGAGTAGGCGAAGTTATGATCGTAGCCTAAGTCATAGGCGTCGCCCACATGAATGCTTCATAAAGCATGCATGGTCCCGTCGTCCAAGGCTTGGCATAGCCTTGGTTTGCCCATGAGTTAAGTTGCATTGAGCGGCTTGTGACCTAAGTCTAGGCACCTGAGTGACTTTGTCGTTCGAAGTCGAATGCGTGCATGGCACGATCCGTAAAGGCAAAGCTTGACGCAACCCTCGCTCGTTAAGTTGTTGCGAAGTTAAGTTAGGCAAAGTTATGACGGTCGACCTAAGACATTACAAGTACCGTCCTGCTCTTTCGCGGTTTGTCAAAGTTAAGTAGTCCCACGATCTTAAGGCTCTTCGACTTGGACAGGAGTGTCGCATAGAGCACGATTGACTTGAGGTACGATACACGGACTTAGTGTTTAAGGCAAGGACTACAATTGATTCAAAGTGAGTTTTGAGAAAGGACTATCAAATAGGCGTTCATAAGTTGAACCAAATGATAGGGTAACAAGGAAAGAATGCTCATGACCGTGGGTCATCGAAGGGTCTCAAGGAAAGAATGCTCGCGACCGTGGGTCGTCGAGGGGTCTCAAGGATAGAAGTCTTGAACTATTTTGAAAGAGATGGTAACATTGAAAGAGGAATGACTGTGTGAGACGTTAGTTTGTGTCGAGTCTTGCATGGTCATTGGACAACTTGTCGACAAGGGCAAAGCTTTCCTCGAGCGGCAACCCTAGGCCATGGGACCGACTTGGCTAAGGAGGAAACAGGGTATAACCGAGCTGGGAGTACGCTCCCGCTTAGGTTAGTCTGGGACTTTCAGCGGGGATCGCTACTTTGCGCTGAAAGGTATCTCGAATAATAAAGCTATACGGCCAGGTATAGCTTGTGATGCCAGTGACTAAAGTTCATATAGGTGGGTCGGCACGGGCGGCAAATCCACGTGTGTGCCTTTGGATTTAGTCTAGTTGAATGTGTGTATGATTGGAACATAATGTTGGGCCTAAGATTTGGTGGCAACGTAGACACCGTGCTTTGGCACGAGATGTGGCGTCGAGTCTTGAGTTGTTGGCATATAAGTTGTATAGTTTGGATGGAAGTTGTCTTGAGTTTAAGTCAGGAAACGCCGTAAGGCAAAGTTGGTCGAGTGACACTTAACCCACAATTCTTAATTGGGTCAGTTGATGATTTAGTAGCAAAGGGCCGCGAGGCAGCAAGGACCGCAAGACGGCGGTATGATTGAGTCTCACTTGAGTTGCGAGGCATGGCCTCAACAAGGACTTATAGCACGGTCACACGGGAAAGGAGTCTTATCGTGTAGTTACGTCTCTGATTTTGGCCGAAAGGCAAGCATGACTTGATAGGTTAACGTTGTTGAGTTAACATTGATATTGCGAGCACGAGATGATCTAGCGACACAAAATAGGCCAAGGTGTCGGTCCTAAAACTGATCCTAAGGCAAGAGTAGAAAGACAATTGATAAGAAGGGACTATGTTGCACAAAATAAATCAAACATGTCAGTTTTGTATGGGTGGGCGAGGAGCTCATTCCACCAGTACAGTTGAGTACTGACACCCGCATAGTTTTCATGTGCAGGCACAGGTAGAAGCTCGTGGCACGGAGCACGCTTGGATGCGTCGAGGCATGGAGTTCCTTGGCGATTCGAAGCATGCGGCCACATGGAGAAAAGACTTATATGGGACATAATGTATGGACATCGCCTTCCGAAGCTTTTGCTGGCCCAAGCATTGTAATCGAGAGATGAGAGAGAGCAGAGTGACTTGTAAAGTGAGAAGAGTGAGCTTGAGTGTTTGTAATCATGACTTTGCGCCTCCAATGTAACCGTTGTTTCAATATCAATAAAGAGGTTCTTTATATAACTTGTGTTTGTTCTAAATTTCTGTTGCATGTTCAATATCTCTGCTTGGCAGTACTTCTGTACGACGACCCCGTCGCAGCCGCTAAAATCGGCCATTATAGAACCCGCCTTGCACGAGCGAAATCTAGGCTCGTGTGGCATCACGCCTTAGCGAGGACGATCGCTCCTACTGGAGCGGGGCATGACATAATGGTATCAGAGCACGGCTTTACGTCCTTGGACTATCGATTGAATTCTTTAACTCTGTTGTTTCCGCAAACTCTGAATTGTTGCTTCTGCAAAGTTGATATCGTTGATGCGCTCTCTCTCAAATGTCCCACGGGATGTCCATACAATAAATCTATCTATTTTGCAAAATATAGGAGAACAGTTTTTGAAAAGAAACAAAAAGATGGTTTACGTAAGCACGGTTGGCTAAGTCGGGCTGGGCATATACACCAAGGATAGTGTCGACCTTAGCAAAGTCGAGTACGAGATTCGTAATATTTCGAGCAAGGATGGGTTAGACTTGATTGAGTAAGCGGGATGACTATCGATAGGATACTATCGAGCGACGATAACGTCGATACGATATAGATGAGCGTGCTTGGAAATCGAGGAATAGTTCGAACGGGATTCGATGAAGTCGATTTAGATTCAAATGATAGTTTTGAGGATTTGTTGAATGACTTCATCCCTGAGTGGTGTATGTGATAGCCTTAGGGATGTCGATCGATCGATTGAGGATTCGGGGTGTCGATGAGTCTAGCAACAAGCGTCGTACATATGCAAAGCCTTATATCGTGTACGATGGAGTGAGTTATTGTCTTAAAGTTTGATAAGTTGATTCGAACGACCTAGAAATTGATGTGCACAGAACGTGCACGGGATTGAGGATGGTACGAACATGAAATACGAAGATGATTGAGTAGATAAATCAAATCGAAGAAAAACTAAGGTGTAGCGAGCGGATGACTTGATAAAAGAAAATCGATAGGTGGATCGTAGAGAAAAAGTGAGCACGATAGAAAGATAGCGTGCATGAAAAGTTTAATTTTGAAGTTACGCAATGACTCTAAGGATTGGATTGGATGTCGTTCGATGATTGAGTTAGCAGGAAATGACGCGAATTGAGGAAATACGTTGGTCGATGACATAAGATGGACGGATGAACGATACATGAATTTGGGTTTGAGAAAAATTGATGTTGTGAAGGATTTGAGGGATAATGATCGAACTTGAATTGAATGTCGAGGAGATTATCCAGTCGAACGACGGCATCATTCGTATGACTCAAAATTGGCTGCAAAGGAAGATCATCAGGTTACACATATCGTCGATGGTATTGAGGCGTATCAAAGATCGATATGCGATAACTCGGGGGTACTCTGACTCGGCGAATGACGATCGTGCAAGTGTTATTGTTTGGTTGGATGCTATACTTAGGATTTTGATCGAGATGAATGTTGGATGAAAATGATTGTGTCTTGATGGTTATGCGGATAACCACAACGTCGACGATCTTGTCTTGTGTGAGTACAACTCTAGCCTCGTACATGCGTTGTATCGAGTTTGGGGCGATCGTTTCGCGTGAGCGCTGACATGGTGATTCATGTCGCGGGAATGATCGAACTCGAAAAATTAGGATGCGGCAACTTTGATTGTCTCGACTTATTGGTTTGATGCGAAATTTTTTTTGAGGATGTTTGGACTTGCGATTGATGAATGAAATAAACTTGAGGATTGAGTAGGCCCAATCCGCGCATCGAGAATGAATTAGTCTAGACACAAAACAAGAGTTACGTCCCGATGAGAATGATTATCTCGCGAGAGCATGCATGGTGATTCGTACGCACCGTAGATAATCTGACTCGTATGAGATTGAGGCACAACGTATTGTTAAGTCAGATGACCTTGTGATCGATTTTCGTGAATTGGGGTAAATGACTTAGGAAGTATGAAATATGAATTATGGTTTAGCAGTAAATAGTGTCGTAGCATGCTTGACTTGAAGGATTGATAGACGGAGTATGTCAAACATGTTCGAAGAGATAGACTATGCAAAATGGCTTGACGAACGAGTGATGTTGATATGTCAAAGAATTGGTTGAAACGTGAGTTATCGTAGGATGGCTTTGCTGAACGACTCGGACCCTGTGTGATGAACGTTGGGATGTGTATAGGGAATCGATGCTCGGAGTTTAAAAATCGGAGTGATGCAAGCTTGGGTAGAAAACCCCATACCATCGATTTGGTTTGACCTTAGGATGGGGTCAGTGTTGATATCGTTGTTTGGGAACTATGATTTCAGTACTGACAGAAAGACATAGCCTAGCGGTTAGGCAGACGTCCGAGTGCGAAGTGGTAGGATTGTGGAGGCACCACTCGCGAGTATCGGTTGACATGCACGTATATCAGGGACGCCCGAATATATGTACGATCCGACTCGAGTGGTGATGGTGGATTCTCTATCACGAGGCTTGGCTGAAATGCATGTATTTTGGGGACGCCTAGAATATGTGCACGATCCAACTAAGTGATATGTTGAATCAAGTGAGACTTGAGGAATGGAAAAGTGTCGAGGGTTTTGAGATCGTGAGTTTAGAAGAAAAGGATCGTGGATAGCACGAGCGTGGCTCGGATTGAGGGAACGCATAGCAAAAATGTGTACGAGAAATGTAGGATATTGAGTCGAGTGATAAGTCGATAAGTGTACTCAGTTATTTTCGAGGACGAAACTTTTTCTGAGTGGTGTATGATGTAGTGCCCCGTCCCGCTCAGTCAATCGGAGGAATCGAAACGCCGACGGTGTTCGAACTTAGCCTTGCAACGGCTGCTCAAAGACATCGCTCGGTCGAGGCGACCGCTCACTCAGGTGGGGTAGTTTCGGTGAACTTGCCTCATCTTAGCCTTCACATAATAAATCGCATATTTTCAACTTGTACAAGTGGGCTTGATAATAAAAGAAACGAATTCACATAGCAAAAGGGAATAATCCCGACGGGTCGAATTGAATTAGAATATGGAAAGATCCAACGGTCGGCTTAGAGTTGGTGCACGGCGTGCTTTGAAAATGACACTCGATCCTTCGTCCCGTGGCTTGGAAGAAGAAAAGTTGGTTGAGTAGGCGAAGTTATGATCGTAGCCTAAGTCATAGGCGTCGCCCGCATGAATGCTTCATAAAGCATGCATGGTCCCGATGTCCAAGGCTTGGCATAGCCTTGGTTTGCCCATGAGTTAAGTTGCGTTGAGCGGCTTGTGACCTAAGTCTAGGCACCCGAGTGACTTGGTCGTTCGAAGTCGAATGCATGCACGGCACGATCCGTAAAGGCAAAGCTTGACGTAACCCTCGCTCGTTAAGTTGTTGCGAAGTTAAATTAGGCAAAGTTATGACGGTCGACCTAAGAAATGACAAGTACCATCCCGCTCTTTCGCGGTTTGTCAAAGTTAAGTAGTCCCACGATCTCAAGGCCCATCGACTTGGGCAGGAGTGTCGCGTAGAGCACGATTGGCTTGAGGCATGATGCACGGACTTAGTGTTTAAGGCAAGGACTACAATTGATTCAAAGTGAGTTTTTAGAAAGGACTATCAAATAGGCGTTCATGAGTTGAACTAAATGATAGGGTAACAAGGAAAGAATGCTCGCGACCGTAGGTCATCGAGGGGTCTCAAGTAAAGAATGCTCGCGACCGTGGGTCGTCGAGGGGTCTCAAGGATAGAAGTCTTGAACTTGGTTTTGAAAGAGATGGTAACATTGGAAGAGGAATGACTGTGTGAGACGTCAGTTTATGTCGAGTCTTGTATAGTTATTGGATAACTTATCGACAACGGCAAAGCTTTCTTCGAGCGACAACCCTGGGCCATGGGACCGACTCGGCCTAGAAGGAAACAGGGTATAGCCGAGCTGGGAGTACGCTTCCGCTCAGGTTAGTCAGAGACTTTCAGCGGGGATCGCTACCTTGCGCTGAAAGGTATCTCGAATAACAAAGCTATACGTCCAGGTATAGCTTGGGATGCTAGTGACTAAAGTTCATATAGGTGGGTCGGCACGAGCGGCAAATCTGTGTGTGTGCCTTTGGATTTAGTCTAGTTGAATGTGTGTATGATTGGAACACAATGTTGGGCCTAAAATTTGGTGGCAACGTAGACACCGTGCTTCGGCACGAGATGTGGCATCGAGTCTTGAGTTGTCAGCACATAAGTTGCATAGTTTGGATGTAAGTTGTCTTGAGTTTAAGTCAGGAAACGCCGTAAGGCAAAGTTGGTCGAGTGACACTTAACCCACAATTCTTGATTGGGTCAGTTGATGATTTAGTAGCAAAGGGCCGCGAGGCAGCAAGGACCGCAAGACGGCGGTATGATTGAGTCTCACTTGAGTTGCGAGGCACGGCCTCAACAAGGTCTTATAGCACGGTCATACGGGAAAGGAGTCTTATCGCATAGTTACGTCTCTGATTTTGGCCGAAAGGCATGCACGACTTGATAGGTTAACGTTGTTGAGTTAACATTGATGTTGCGAGCACGAGATGATCTAGCGAGACAGAATAGGCCAAGGCGTCGGTCCTAAAAATGATCCTAAGGCAAGAGTAGAAAGACAATTGATAAGAAGGGATTATGTTGCACAAAGTAAATCAAACATGTCGGTTTTGTATGGGTGGACGAGGAGCTTATTCCACCAGTACAGTTGAGTACTGACACCTACATAGTTTTTATGTGCAGGCACAGGTAGAAGCTCGTGGCACAGAGCTCGCTTGGGTGCGTCGAGGCACGGAGTTCCTTGACGATTTGAAGCGTGCGGCCGCATGGAGTAAAGACTTATACGGGACATAATGTATGGACATCGTCTTCCGAATCTTTCGCTGGCTCAAGCATTGTAATCGAGAGATGAGAGAGAGCAGAGTGACTTGTAAAGTGAGAAGAGTGAGCTTGAGTGTTTGTAATCTTGGCCTTGTGCCCCTAATGTAACCTTATTTCAATATCAATAAAAAGCTTCTTTGTATAACTTGTGTTTGTTCTAAATTTTTGCTGCATGTTCAATGTCTCTGCTTGGGACTTCTGTGCGACGACCCCGTCGCAGCCGCTGAAATCGGCCATTATGGAACCCGCCTTGCACGAGCAAAATCTAGGCTCGTACGACATCATGCCTTAGCAAGGACGATCGCTCATACGGGAGCGGAGCGTGACATTAGCCAGCGAGTTGACTACTGAAGAAAGCTATCGTCTGTGACTCCAGGAGCTCGAAGCGCTAGACGAAAAACACTTGTTAGCTCAGCAGCGCATTGAGCTATACCAAGCACGCCTTTCCAGAGCTTTCAATAAAAAGGTTAAGGAAAGAATCTTCCAAGTCGGCGATCTGGTCTTAGCAGTGAGAAGACCAATGGTCATGACGCACAAAATAAAAGGAAAATTCTAGCCTAAATGAGAAGGTCCTTTTATCATAGAATCAGTGTATTCTAACGGTGCATACTGACTAACCAAGCCTGATGGTGACTTGCTCATGATGCCTATCAACGGCAAGTTCCTCAAGAAATACTATGTGTAAGCCTTTTGTTCACATGTGTTCAGTCATGTAAATGTATAGTACGATGTTTATATGATTCGAAAAACTATCTAACTATTATCCGTATTTCAAGAGTCTTGAATACGCCCTGGATAATAAGTCCTCTAAAAATTTCTCCAGTAGAATTATTCCTATTTTTGACTCTGTCCAAATTCGATTTGATGAAAACAAGTCACGTCCCTATTACCTCTGAATTATTTTTCGATAAATTATTTCCCCAATAAAATGATTATATTTTGCCATGTCCATATAACCTCTGAGCAAAGCATTCATCAAGGATAATCACGTCCCTATTACCTCTGAATTATCCACTCCTACCTAACGTTATATATCTTTCTATGTCCATATTACCTCTTGTCACCCCAAGTTTTCAGAAACAGGGGTATTTTTGTCATTTTACATTTTGAATATTTTTTAAATTTATTTTATTATTTATGATATTATTTTGGGTTTGAAATTTATTTTATTATTTATGATATTGTTTTGGGGTTATTTGAGTCGGGTTCGAATTTCAACTCAATCCGACTTGAAACGGGGACCCGGGGGTAGTTTGACTCTAGTAGGACCCAACACTAGTTAGGCATGTCCCACATGATATTAAATTTAGTCCACATGATAGAAATATTTTAGTTAGAGGTTAGACTAATTATTATGGATAAGGTTAGTGTGATTAGAGACTTTAGAATGACTAATTTAGCCCCAACCAATTAGCCCTTTCATAATACTCATAGAATAGGTTAGTGGGGACATTTTGGACCTTACCATAATAGGACAAATAGCCCCATATGGCCAGCCACTTTGGGAGAGGATAGGCTCAAGTTCATTTCATTATTCTCATCCACACACTCTCTCTTGTTCTTCCCCAAATTCCTAGAGAGTAATCCCTAGTAATTTCTCCACAAAATCCTTACATTTTACCACCAAATCTTCTTCTTTCCTTCTCCATTCTAGCCAAGGAGGAAGCTACCCAAGTTTGGGAGGATTCGGAGCTCGTTCGTGTCCTTTTGGAATCTCTACGTGTCGGTGTCGCTCCGGAAAGGCTTTTCTTCGATTCGATCTACCGGGAGGTATAAATCCCTTCTCTTTTTTATTTCCTCATGCATATAGGCCTATTTTGAACCCATAGGAATGACCCCTATGGTTGTATCTCCATTTATGTCCATTTCGTGTCCATTTGGAGGTCATAGGAGTGTCATTTGTGTTGTGGTTGTGTCCATGTGGGAAAACCCCAAATTTGGACACACTATATGTTGTTGTTATGTATGAATAAATTATTACATGTTTAATCTCATATTTTTGTATTGGAGATTGTTCTATAGTGTCTCATATATATATATATATTAGTGTAGAGAGTGAGTTCTTGATATATTATGTTATATACTTTTGTTCTTTTGTCTCAAACTACCCAAATCCGTCATAATTTTTATCCACGTTTTTAATTTCAGCCCTAACTTAGAAATGTCATAACTTCTAGCTCATAGCTCGGTTTAATCTCTTGTTTTTTTTAAAAAAGCATATTGAAGTTAGCTTTCCAAAAACATATATTAATAGGCCTAATTCTTTCTGTAACTTTCTGGAGAATTATTTCAGTGTCAGCTGTACGAAAGACAAACGCGTTCTCGGTGTTTTTGCGATTCCGGGAGTTTTCGGAAACGAAAACGCGATCTGTTTGAAGTTTCGGAAAGCTAACACATATATCTATAACATACTTTAATCCTAGATTTTAATTCATGCTGAGATGGTACAGTATTGATTATTAGTAGGAGTTACTATTCGGCATATGTATTTTGTGCACCCTTGTGTGTAATATAATGTTCTATTTGATTTTAATCCTTGTTAATGTATATATATTATATAATTAAATAGAGAATGCAAGCATGAGTAAATGTTTAAATAAATGATGTATGAGGTGTAAGTATCCTATCTAATGTAAGCATGTATAAGTATGGCTTGTAATGAATATGTAGGTTCCGTAGTATGTAATGTATGGTGCATATAGTAGTGCAAGAGAATAAATGAATGATGAATGAATGCAAGCATGAATGTAATGTAATAATAGATGTAATGTATGCAATATACAAGTTAATGAGATGTAATGTTCTATGTTAACACAAATCCTATACTACCTCATGTACCCCTTACACTATGTAGACACTATCACACTTGACACTTTGTTCACTTACACTTTGACACTCTTTGATATGTATACACTATGTATGCCCATTTAACCCTCACTTGCCCCTTTGCCATGTTCACATACACACACATAGCCTCTTAAATAAGTATTTATGAATACAGTTAACTTAGCTATGTATGTATATTATATATATGTTAGCATATTGTGTTGTAATATATAAGTTTATATAACCATTTGAAATGCCATGATTATAGACCTAATGTTGAATACCAATATATGCATGTGTATATATGTGTAGACATATATAGTTTAAAGTAATAGATTATCTAGTGTATATCCAATGTGAATTCTTGCCTATTTGAGTATTGAATAATTGCATGCTATATAGAGTTTGGTGTATGTTGGCTTGTATAGCCTTGTATTGATGTGTGCTTGCTAGGATAGTCTTGGTTAGGCCTAGTAAGACTTGCTGGGTTAGGACATGACCTAGTTTGACCTAGTTTGACTAGTGCAGTTGACCAGAGTTGACCAAGGGTTGACTTTGGCCTAGTTTGACCTAGATTCATGTAGAATGCATTGTAGTGCTTTATATTACCCTTCTGGACATGTTGTGACTTGTGCTGTTCTAATTAGGAGCCAGACACCTTGTAACCTGTGTTACTTTAAATAGGACTCTGTGGCTTCAGTTGGACCCCCTATACTTATCAGCTGTTCAGGTTATCAGACGAGTACATTCTCTGATCGTTTCATACTTGTCACGAATTATATTCTCGCTCTAGATTACTTTTACTTGATGCTGTCACGTTATCATCACGGATTAGTACTATATGGATCTCTTCTTGGGATGTTACCCCCCCTTAGCGGGCGCATCGGATACTTTATGACATGTGTTTCATGTACATCATGTATTCCTTGCTTCTGCGTTATTCATGTACACTCATGTTCTCTCATGTTCTTACATGTACGTTCATGTACTCTCATGTTCTTTCATGTACGCTCATGTTTCCTCATGTGTTTCTTGTATAACCAAAACATCATGTCCGTAACGTAACTTGAATAGATCCTTGTGTATTGATTGTGGGTAGGGTGAGTATAAATGGTCATGTGATTTACCTATCATGTACACTCTGTTACTTTTCATGTTCATCATGTACAACCTAAGCCAATTACATGCCATCTCATACTCTAAATCACTAGTCACTTACAGTTCTTACTTATCATGTATATATATTTTCAGTTATCAAATATCTCTCATGTTTTCATGTACATCTTCTTACAGCATTTCATATATCTTATTCTATTGCCTGCTTTATATTTCCTGACATGATATGAACTGTATGAGATGTATTGTGCTCGCTCCTGTCCTGACTGGACCTGTTGATAAATTTTACAGATGGCCTGGGATTGCCTGCTAGCCTAGAGGAGACACAGTAGAGGTTGTTTAGATAGTTATTTCATTTTGTCGGGAGTTGTATTTACTTTGTGGAATTACTGTATTTGAGTTTTGAGATGTATTTCTGGGATTATGTATCTTAGACACTTAGACTTCTATCTCCTGTATCTCTTTTGGATTTCATGTTTATCTACCTTTATCATTCTACCTTAGATTGTGATTGAGTTGTACCTCTGTGTTGGCCTCCTTATGGAGAGTATTCATATTATGTTAGTTATAGTTCATGACCTAGAACAGCGTTCTACCGCCGATACTGCGGCGTAGGCTGGGCGTTGTTACGTACTCGTACCCTCACGGTGGGTGCAGGTCGTGACACCTCTGGTCAGATATAGAACATCCTCTGCTATTACGTCCATATTACCTATACTAGCAGCTTCATTCAACTTATTATCTATATTCGAATCATTTGAATATAAAACGGATAATAGGTCCACATCAAAATTCTCCAGCGAAATACCCACCGAAAATATCCTTGCTACGTCCACATTACCTCTAGCGTCGATATTTCACAAAACCACATTCACTTCTGAAAATGATTCTTTATTCTTTACATCTATCAAGAGACGAAAAAAAGGTACAAGGGCCGTGACGGCTGGAAAAAAGTTACAAAGAATCTACGGGATACATAGGCGATTGATGCTGTCCCTTAAAGCCGCAATTTCGGCTTCAGACGTCACAGTAGCTCGACGGCACACCTCTTCTTGGCGAGCAGCTTCATCCTCAAAGAGGATCAGACCCAGATGCTCCCCCTCCAACTTTGCTAGCTGTTCTTCTAAATGGGCAGAAGTGGTGGCAGTCATGACAGCCTGAGCCAAGTAATCCTCCTGTTCAGATGTTGCCGCCCTCAAGTCAGCTTCCAATTGGGCGATTTTGTTCTTGATCTACATAATGTGATTATATATCTCAATGATCTGCATAGCCAGCCTGTTCTTCGAGGCAACACGTACCTCACTTGCAGAATTGAACTGGCCGTACTGGTCAGCCAGCTCCCCAATCGCTCGAACGAGGGCGTCCTTCCTCGCCTGGAAAGTATCCTTCTCCTCCACGAGAGCCTTGAACAGAGCCTCGTCCTCTGTGTGGAACAGCGACGTCGGGCTCCGCTGTTTGGCATCCCGGAACCTGGCCACCTGACCCTCCAGGTCATTCAGAACTTTCCTCAGAGTATTAGCCCGCTCTTCGTAGCCGGTAATGCTCTCTAGGGCTGCCACTTGGCATTCGACAATAGTCCTCACAGGGCCGAAGGCAGCATTCTGATTCAGGACTCCAGGAAGCTTTACTTTCAGTACAGAGTAGAAAGCTTTGACGACTTTCTGGGCTATCTCCTCATCTTCAGTGGAGGTCGTCGGAGAGGAGGCTTGGAAAGTTTCTTCCACTCCAGGAAGGAACACTTGACAAGAAGCTGAACCTGATAGAAAAAAAACAATATATACATCAGTAACCAAAAGAAGAAGGAGGAAAATACAGAAGAATTATAATTTTGTACCTTCGGCTTGCTCAACTCCAGCCTGGGCTGCGCCATCAACCTTGGTTTTAGGGAAACCAAGAGCAGGCCCAGACTGTTCAAGAAGAACAATATTAAGGCCCTGAGCGGCATCAGGCCTGATATCCTCCATAATCTTAGCCGAAATAGGAGTGGATTCAGCAATAGCCCCCTCAGCAGGCTGCTCAAATTCTCCTTCTGTACCCGATACCTGCTCATTAACAGTTCCCTCCATAGCAGCAGATTTGAAGGAGCTGGGAACAACTTCAGTCCCTTTCCCAATGGCGGGGATGATCTTCGCGAGGGGTTCTTTCCCCTTGTCTACAAGGGAACATACAGTCGTGTTCAGCCTCACGAGAAGCACGCAAAATCGAAGTCAAAAAATCTCATCCGAAGAAAGATGCAAAGACAACGTACCCGCAGGAGGATGAGCCGATTAGACTTGGTTCTCGTCCAGCTCTTTCATCGCAGTTCCTATTACAAAAAAATTCCCCACAGATATGTCATAGGAGGGACTAATCTTTTGATCACCGTTATGGTCTGGGCCTTCGTCCCGATCCTCCCGCTCAAGTTTTACAGCTGAAGAAGATCCGTCCTCATCCATCGGTCGGAGACGAGCAAGGGACACTGTCGTTACCTCCACCTCCTCAGACGAAGAGACACCTGCCTCAGCTGGAACTTCGGGGTCCTGTGCAAAGGACAAACGCAAAGGTGAGAAAGCTTCCGAAGGCTTGACCAGAACGGCTACGGAGTCTAGAAAAGGGTCTACTCCCCGAATGGCAACGGCCTGCAACGCCGTCTGCCGAGAAGACCTTCTAGGAGGAGACGAGCCGGCACCCACGTCCACAACCTTCTTCCTCCGGGAAACAACCACCTTCTTCTTTTTTGGCCATGGCACCAGCTCGGTAAAAGCCTTCCTCTTATGAGGAACGGTGGAAAGAGGTTCTTCAGTGTCCTATCTCCGAGGTGCTGCAACGACAGGCTCTTCAATAACAACTCTCTATTGCAATGCTACAGTTGGTTCAATTGTGGGCGCAACACCTTCCTTTCTGCTACTCCCCATTGCACGTGCTCGTCCTATATCAGCAAGGGTAGGGGCAAGCTTGGTCCCCGATATAAAGCTATTCTCACGGTCATACCAAGAAGGAAGGGTATTGACCTGAATATAGAACTTAGCAGCAGCAAAGAGCATGTAGGTGTCGGGTTTATCTTCGGGCAGCGTAAAAACTGTCCCTGTACATCCAACATTGTAGTAGCCCCGCGCCCCGTCGATCAGACTCCCAATCGACTGGAGATGAGGACTGGGATTGCCCAAGAGAAGCTGGCTGTAGCCGAATTGCCGTACAAAGCGGCTTGGCAAGTAAGGTTCCAAGAAAGTGTGGTTCCTGTTCCTGAATACCAGATGGAAAGGCCTAATAGATTGAAGCCAACAAAATGCTCCGATAGGATGGCTAGTAGTGAGTGCTCCCTTATCTACTAGGGTGTTTCCTGCGCGACCACTACCATATGGAGGCGATACTCTGAAGAATTTATAATTCTGCAAAAAACTCAAAGCCCTCCTGCAAGCAGGCACCCCTGTAATAGTCCAATCTATGTCTTTGAACCTCCGAATGAAGGTATCTCCTGCCAAAGAATCTGCCATCAGCCCGACATTTATCAATTTAGGACAATACAGTACCAGCCACCCCATCAGATAGAGGAAGGGTAACTCAGTCCTAGCAAAGTCCTTTCTGCCTTCGGATGTTATTGCGTGCACAACAAAATAATGCAAACCCCATTGGATGGCACAGACTATCGCAGGAAGCAATGCAAGACGGTGTCCAAAGGCCATCCTTACAGCCGGAAGTATCATCCCCCGGCTGATTCTCTCAATAGACCCTGAACCGCCAGGGACTATGCAGTCACGAAGCCATATCATCAGGAAAGCGGCTAGTACCACCTTTTTTGACATCTTGAAGTTGGCTTGTCTGAAGAAATAATAAATCAGGGAATTTCCCTCAGGATCAACCCTATCTTCGGTATCCGCAGCTCCGAGATCTGTCATCAGCCGATCTATCTCAGAGATTGTCAAGGGCTTAGGCGACGAGAAGGAGACTGGGCCGTGCCCCCCTTCTCTGGTGAAAACATAGTTTGTCCAATCCCTCGTATCCGGGATAGACCCCTCGGTCTTACCCTTCTTCATAATCTGGTGGCAAATGAAAAAGTAATAAAGTAACTCTTTGTACACATTCATCATATCAGAGCTCTCCTTCTCCAAGTCCAAGATCTCTGCATCATTGGGGACATATTCTGCATACGGCTCTACCCCCAGGGAAGTTTGGATACCGCCTGTATCTCATGAAGAGCCAAACCCATCTCCCGCCCGGAGTGAAGAAGGTGCACGTATGATCGTTGTACAGCTCTGCCAAGGAGACGAACATCGACAAGTTAACCTTAATGCCATACTGGGTGGCCCTGACGGCTTAAAGAAGTCTAGCAGCTTTTAGGGTGGCCTCATAAGTTGTCACTCCCGTTTCCCCTTATACGTATTTTCGTATGCGTATAGGAGATTTCTGACATTTATTAGGTGGACCGTAGTTAGGCTTGTTTTGCTTAGCCTAGTCTTGGTTTAATCTTGACTTGGTTTATTTGATCGGTTCGGTTCAATTTGACTTGGTCTGACTTGGCTTGGCTTGGTTTGAGATGGAGAGGGTTAATATATAACCCAACTCCTTCTCTCTCTCTTAATTCACTTCTTCATTTATGTTCTTCATCTTCTTCATTTACTCCTCCCACCTACCAAGTCCTAGGCAAGTACAACTTGCTTCATGATATATCCTAAGTTTTATTGTTCCATTCTCTTCCTTACTTGATTTTAAGCCACTTTAGAACTTGACATTTTTCATTTTGGTGGATGGATTCATGTAGATCTAAGTGTGTATTATTTTCGGTTTTCTTGGGTTTTGATCTATTAAACTTTATTATTTTTATGTTTTGATTGTTCTATGTTGTAGAGAATTTGATTTTACCCAAAATAGACCTTTGAAAAGTTAGATTTCGACGTGTTTTGAGGTAGTTATGGCCAAAAGCATTTTTTGCCATTTTTTAGTTCATCTGTCCTGATTTTGGCAGGGACGATAAATAGTGCCGCATAAATAGTGCCGCAGTCGCATGGAAGAATAGTACCGCATGAATAGTGCCACAGCCGCATAGATAAATAGTGCCGTATGAATAGTGCCGCAGCCGCATGGATGAATAGTACCGTATGAATAGTGCCATAGCCGCATGGATGAATAGTGCCGCATGAATAGTACCACAGCCGCATGGATGAATAGTGTCGTATGAATAGTGCTGCAGCCGCATGAGATGAATAGTGCCACAGCCGCATGGATGAATAGTACCGCAGCCGCAGGCATGAATAGTGCCGCAGCTGCATGAGATGAACATTGTCGCAGCCGCAGGCATGAATAGTGTCGCAGTCGCATGGATGAATAGTGCCGCATAAATAGTACCGTAGCATCATGGATGAATAGTGCTATATGAATAGTGTCGCAGCCGCATGAGCATAAATAGTGCTGCATGGATGAATAGTGCCGTAGAATGCCGCATAGGGCCTATTTTGGCTATTTTTGGCTGTTTTAAGTCCTATTTGGCTGAATTGTGGCCCGAATTTCTCCCAACTTCCAACATGAAAGTTGTAGATTTTTTTCTTGGCTTCAAGAATATGTTATTAGCTATTTTATGCAACTTTCTCTCATTCATGATAATGTAAGGATAGAACACGATAATGGCTTATTAAGGCATACTCTTAGCCAGTAACAAGTAACAAGTAACATGACATGATAGTGGCCCGTCGTGGCGCACTCTTGATAAGTAAACCTAACATGATAATCTTGATATGCTGTTGTGACGGCTAACTTGACTTGCTAAGTAACTCTTGTCTTGACACCGTAGGTGTTTGTGCTTGTATAAGCTACATGTCTCGTCTTACATCATGTCTAGGACATGTAATTTCTGGTTACCACGGTCAGGGATTCATATTGAATCTGACTAGAATAATGACTAGATTGATCATGTAGTTCATGAGAAGATTTTCCAGCTACAGGCAGCCCCGTTATCTGGGCGCTCTATTTGGACTTGTAGCCTGCCGTCGAGTAGGGCACATTTCCACCACACTGTCATGTGTTGCACCTCTAAGTCACCTAATCCAACTCTCTCAACTTGTGACCAGATAACCTGGATTAAGTCTGCAGGGCTTGTGGCTGTTGGAATATCTCATTGCATCTTGCTAGTAACTAGGCTTGTGATAACCCTAGTTAGTTAAAGTATCAAGCCGTACTTATTGTTTGGCCGTGAATGATGAATGGAGTCCAGTCTAGTCTTATCTAAGCAAGACTGCTACATGGTTATTACTGCATATTACTTTATGCTTTACTCTTGTCGATAATTGGTTGGAGACTAAGCTCTTTCAGGTGAAGGGTTACAACCCCTATCCTTGTTTGGTTTACGGGTTGTAACTTGGCAACCGGAATAGTCCCTTAGTTGTCTTATCGTTTATCGTCTTGTTTTCTCTAACTCATGTCTTTTATTATCCTTTATGTCTCATGTGCTAATACGCTGGTTATAGTTCTTACGTGAAGCCTCCTTTGTGGCACTTGCTCTTTCTGGGGTATGACCCAGCTGGTTTTGTATGGCAGATTTTGGAGTAGCACCCGAGGATCTTCCAGCCTTCCAGCCAGATGGTGCACACTAGGCGCAACCCTGGCAATGAGTGGGTTTTATTTGCTCTCCTACTCTATTGTAAATTATTTTTTTGAGGCGTTTAGCCGTCGAGCAAGTGTTAGCTCGTATTAAATTTATATTCCTGTCTGCCTAATGGCTGTAACATGATTGACAGATCCTAGGGTTAATCATATATGACTTAAACTCTTGCTAGTCTTCATATTTTGTATGACTAGCTTCATGATCATCTGAATATGTAATATTTGGGATGCCTTACTTTGTATGTCTGATGATCTATCATCTTGTTACTTTTACTTGCTTGCTTGAGATTGAGACACTAGGCTTGTTCTTGACCCTAAGAGACTAGTGGCTTGTAGTAAACCCTCATGCATCTAGACAGCCGTGACCGTATTGCAAGATAGGATTTACTTCAATGTACGTAGCTAGCTGTGTCTGTCCCCCGCACTCTAGTATTCTGGTTCTGGGGCGTGACACGGTTTAAGTGGTGGCCCATGTAGGTCTTGTAAATCAAGATGTGTGAGGGTTTCACTAAATAGATGTCTCAATCAGCACTCGTCCTTGATCTCTACTCGTGTCATCTAATCTTTCTGAAATCTTGACCTGATCACATGTTTATATCCTCGATTTATCATGGTCCTTCCTTATTGTTCCCCATGTCGTTTCTTCAGCGGCATTGTTCCTGGTCCTGCCGATCAGCAAGGCGGAGCACCTCCAGTGGACCAGCAGCAACCTGGAGACCATGCCCAGCATTCAGGAGTAGCCTCCAGAGTCATGCCTGCCGGGGGTCAAGAGCCACCAGTTCAGCCCGTCCAGCCTGCGGAGCTGACAATAGAACCCTGGTGGGTCTCATCAGGGAATTGCTTGTATCTCAAAATCGTCGAGGCGATGCCCTGTACCAGACAGTACAAGATGCCATGGACAGAGTTGGTTACCAAGGGAACAACGCGGCCAACAGCTTCAAGCGTCTGAACCCTCATTTTTTTGACGGTATTGAAGATGCTATTGCTGCTGATGCATGGCTTCAGGACACAGAGGTTATCCTGGAAGCAGCTAGGATTCCTGAGAATGAGAAGGTAGTCGTTGTGCACTTAAAGTTATTGGACTTAGTCCGCAGCTGGTAGACGATGCTAGCAGTTGGATTACCGACGCCTGTCTCATGGGCGGTATTCAGCAACAAATTTTAGACCAAGTACTTCGACGTAGTAGCTTGGTATGATCTGCAGACGAGATTCACCAACCTTAAGCAGATGGGCAGGACGGTCGATGGATATGCGGCCGAGTTTTCTAGACTCAGTCGGTTTGCTCCCACCTTGGGGGCAACCGAATTGGATCGAGCCCAGCGATTCCAGCAGGGGCTCCACCTAAAGATTATCATATCAGTGGAGCAGTTTGAGCACCAGACGTTTGATGCCATCTTAAGAGCAGCGAAGAGGCATGAGTATACTTCGTAGAGGATTGTAGATAGAAGCGGAGGACGGAAGAGGTCTCATGGGCAGATGTCCCAGTCTTCAGCACCAGCCCCGGCAGCTAGGGTTTTGACTATTGGAGCTTCTAGGAGGGCGACCACAGTTTTGTCGGTTCAGCACTCGACGCCGGCGTATCCTCAGCAACAGAAGTAGAAGCAGTCTTCCGCAATGGGCTACACTCATTATGGGAAGCCAGGACATGTAGTATCAGAGTGTCGCAGAGCACATGGATTGTGCTTGGCTTGTGGGGTACCAGATCACAAGATAGGGTCCTGTCCGAATAGAGCAAGTTCATCGTCATCAAACCTAACCAGTCCATCAGTTAGGGGTCCAGTACCAGTGCAACAGTAGTATCAGCCTCCGAGGCCATTGCCGCCTTAGGCTCAGCAGTATGCCCAAGTTCAGATTCAGAACCAGCAGAGAGGTCACCAGCGGAGGGGACCAGCACCAAGAAGGCAAGGTCAGGCTATGGCTTTGTTCGTAGAGGAAGAGTTAGCTTCAGGTGAGGTGGTGGCAGGTACCATTCTCGTCAGCTCTTTTTCAGCATCAGTATTATTTGATTCGGGTGCATCGCATTCATTTATGTCTGCACGATTCGCTACACGGATAGGACTGGAGCTCGAGTCATTTTCAGTAAGGCTTAATATACTTACTGGTAACGGTCTTGTAGGAGTAGATAGAGTATTTTTCTCGTGTCGAATTGTAGTTAGCGGTAGAGAGTTTTTCGCTAGTTTGATAGAATTTCCGATGGTCGATTATGATGTGGTCCTAGGAATGGATTGGTTGAAGGAGCAATACGCAAGAATAGACTGCCATATTGGCAGGATTATTTTTGGTATTACAGGTGAACCGAAGTTTTCTTTTTCCAGAGGCGAAGTAGAACCTTCTCCTCTAGTATTGCGGATGACAGTAGCACTAGTGGCAGTTCAGCTTCCCAGAGTCGTGGAAGAGTTCCCAGACGTGTTCCCCGAAGAGCTTCCAGGCATACCCCGAGAGAGAGAGATAGAGTTCACCATTGATTTGCATCCAGGGACGGCACCGGTGTCAGAGGGAGTCTACAGGATGGCGCCTTCAGAGTTAGAGATATTGTATAAGATGATTGAAGAACTCAGAACCAAGGGATTCATTCGTGCTAGTAGATCACCTTGGGGAGCCCCGATACTTCTTGTAAAAAAGAAGGATGGTACATCAAGATTATGTGTTGATTATCGTACCTTGAACTCTGTAACAATCAAGAACAAATATCCTCTACCAAGGATAGATGATTTATTTGATCAACACAAAGGAGCGACAGTATTTTCGAAGATTGACTTGCGGTCAGGATACCATCAGATCAGAGTTGGAGAACAAGACGTCCCGAAGACAGCATTCAGATCCAGATATGAGTATTGGGAGTTCCTTGCTATGCCATTTGGAGCGACCAATGTGCCAGTCGTATTCATGGACCTCATAAATCATATCTTCATGCCCTATTTGGACCTGTTTGTGATAGTATTTATAGATGACATCTTAGTTTATAGCAAGAATGAGGCAGATCATGAGCAGCATCTTCGTGTAGTTCTTCAGATTCTCAGAGAACACCAGTTGTACGCGAAGTTTAGTAAGTGCGAGTTTTGGCTAGATCGTATCTCGTATTTAGGTCACATTATCACCAGAGGTGGAGTGGAAGTGGACCCCCAGAAGATAGTGGCTATAGAGTCATGGCCTGTTCCCAGTACCGTCGCAGAAGTTCGGAGTTTCCTAGGATTGGTTGGCTATTACCGACGGTTTGTCTCAGACTTCGCTCAAATTTCAGCACCAATGACGCAGTTGACCCACAAGGATGTGAAGTTTGCTTGGACAGTAGAGGGTCAGAGTTCATTTGAGAAGTTGAAGCAGAGATTGATGACAGCTCCCATTCTCACGCTTCCAGATGGGACTGGAGGATTTTTCGTTTATTGTGATGCTTCTGGAAGAGGATTAGGATGTGTCTTGATGCAGCATGGTAAGGTAGTAGCTTATGCATCACGTCAGCTTCGTGATCATGAGAGAAATTATCCAACCCATGACTTGGAGTTAGCAGCAGTGGTTTTCGCATTTAAGCTTTGGAGGCATTATTTATATGGAGATCGGGTAGAGATTTTCACCGACCACAAGAGTCTGAAGTATGTGTTTACCCAGAAGGATCTTAACATGCGTCAGAAAAGATGGCTAGAACTACTTGTCGATTATGACATCAACTTGCAGTATCATCATGGAAAGGCCAACGTAGTAGCAGATGCATTGAGCAGGAGAGCTGGAGTTTATTTCCTAACAGCACAGCCAGAGTTATTAGCAGATCTTCAGAAGATGGGTATTGAGATAGTTCTCCCTACCAATGTAGCATTGATGGCCAGCATGTAAGTTCCGTCCAGCATTGTCGAGAGGATTAAGTTAGCTCAGTCAACGGATTCTAAGCTTCAGCGGCTTAGGGAAGAATGTGTAGCAGGACGGAGAGCAGAGTTATGTATTCATGAGGACGGTACACTTCGACATGGGAGGCGTCTTTGTTTACCCAGTGGTGATATCAGACAGGAGATCATGGAAGAGGCTCACAGTTTTCAGTATTCAGTTCATCCCGGTGGTACGAAGATGTACTGAGACATCCGTCAGCATTTCTGGTGGAATGGCATGAAGAGGGAGATAGCCCGGATTGTCTCTCGTTGTTTAGTTTGTCAACAAGTTAAGGCTGAACATCAGAGACCAGCTGGACTTCTTTAACCTTTATCGATCCCAGAATGGAAATGGAAGCACATTACCATGGATTTTGTAACTGGGTTACCTAAATCTTCAGTTGGAAGAGATGCTATTTGGGTTATAGTTGACAGGCTCACCAAGGTAGCTCATTTTCTTTCCTTCAGAATTGGTCAGTCGACGGATCAGCTAGCAGAGATGTACCTCAGGCAGATTGTCAGATTTCATAGAGTGCCAGTTAGTATCGTATCAGACAGAGATTCAAGATTCACATCACACTTTTGGCAGAGTCTTTAAGGGAGCTTGGGGACTCGTCTCAAGTTCAGTTCAGCTTATCATCGGTAGACAGATGGTCAGTCAGAACGCACGATCCAGACTCTTGAAGATATGTTGCGGTCGTGTACACTCGACTTCGGTAGTTCGTGGGAAGATCACCTGCATCTCATGGAGTTCTCCTATAACGACAATTTCTAGGCCAGTATCCAGATGGCACCCTTTGAAGCACTGTATTACAGGAAGTACAGATCACCTTTAGTTTGGGATGATGTCGGCGAGAGACGGATACTTGGTCCAGAGATGATTACGCCGACTGAAAACTCAAGGGGACGCCGATGAGAATCGGCCTAATGGCGCTGACTCGAAGATGATCTCTGACTTGGGATGATGTCGGCGAGAGACGGATGCTTGGTCCAGAGATGATTACGTAGACAATCGAGGTGGTCAGACAAGTCAGAGATCATCTTCGAGTTGCCCAAGATCGCCAGCGCCATTGGACCACGTGTTCCTTAGGATCTCGCCTACCCGTGGCATCATTCGATTCGGCGTACGGGAAAAGCTTAGTCCTAGGTACATAGGGCCGTTCAATATCCTTGAGCGAGTAGGTGATGTGTCCTATCGTCTCGCTCTTCCACCATCGTTATGTGAGGTACATGACGTATTTCATGTACCCCAATTACGACGGTATATTTCGGATCCGAGTCTTGTCCTTGATCATTCGGAATTGGTTGTTGGTACCAACCTTTCGTATGAGAAAAGATCCGTATCCATTTTGGACCGAAGAGAGAAGGTGCTCAAGAATAAGACTATTAGTTTAGTCCGTGTTGCTTGGGGTCATCACTCTTTCGGCGAGTCAAGATGGAGCGTGAGGATGATATTCGTTCACGATATCCACACCTGTTTGACTCATAAGGTATAATGTCTTCCTTATGACTTATGCTTTTAATTCCTTTCTTGTATGAATGATTGCTCGATTGATTGCTAGTCGTAGCTGCTTATGATTAATATAGCTTTCCCTGACATCTCTAGCCTTTTGATTAAATTCCGAGAATGGAATTCTTTTAAGGTGGGTAGAGTTCTCACTCCCGTTTCTAGTTATACGTATTTTCGTATGCGTATACGAGATTTCTGGCATTTATTAGATGGACCGTAGTTAGGCTTGTTTTGCTTAGCCTAGTCTTGGTTTAATCTTGACTTGGTTTATTTGATCGGTTCGGTTCAATTTAACTTGGTCTGACTTGGCTTGGCTTGGTTTGAGATGGAGAGGGTTAATATATAACCCAACTCTTTCTCTCTCTCTCTCTTGATTCACTTCTTCATTTATGTTCTTCATCTTCTTCATTTACTCCTCCCACCTACCAAGTCCTAGGCAAGTGCAACTTGCTTCAGGATGGATCTCAAGTTTTATTGCTCCATTCTCTTCCTTACTTGATTTTAAGCCACTTTAGAACTTGACATTTTTTATTTTGGTGGATGGATTCGTGTAGATCTAAGTGTGTATTATTTTCAATTTTTTTGGATTTTGATCTATTAAACTTTATTATTTTCATGTTTTGATTGTTCCATGTTGTAGAGAATTCAATTTTACCCAAAGTAGACCTTTGAAAAGTTAGATTTCGACGAGTTTTGAGGAAGTTATGGCCAAAAGCATTTTTGGCCATTTTCTAGTTCATCTGACCTAATTTTGGCAGGGACGATGAATAGTGTCGTATGAATAGTTTCGCAGTCGCATGGATGAATAGTGCCGCATGAATAGTGCGGCAGCCGCATAGATGAATAGTGCCGCATGAATAGTATCGCAGCCGCATGGATGAATAGTACCGCATGAATAGTGCTGTAGCCGTATGGATAAATAGTACTGCATGAATAGTACTACAACCGCATGGATGAATAGTGCCGCATGAATAGTGCCGTAGCCGCAAGAATGAATAGTGCCATATGAATAGTGCCGCAGCCGCATGAGATGAATAGTGCCGCAGCAGCATGGATGAATAGTGCCGCAGCCGTAGGCATGAATAGTGCCACAGCCGTATGAGATGAATAGTACCGCAGCCGCATGGATGAATAGTGCCACATGAATAGTGCTACAGCCGCATGAGCATGAATAGTGCCACATGGATGAATAGTGCCGCAGAATGCCGCATAGGGCCTATTTTGGCTGTTTTAAGTCCTATTTGGCTGAATTGTGGCCCGAATTTCCCCCAACTTTCAAAATGAAAGTTGTAGATCTTTTCCTCGGCTTCAAGAATATGTTATTAGCTATTTTATGCAACTTTCTCTCATTCATGATAATGTAAGGATAGAACACGATAATGGCCTGTTAAGACATACTCTTAGCCAGTAACAAGTAACAAGTAACGTGACATGATAGTGGCCCGTCGTGGCGCACTCTTGAGAAGTAAACCAACATGATAATCTTGATATACTGTTGTGAAGGCTATCTTGACTTGCTAAGTAACTCTTGTCTTGACACCGTGGGTGTTTGTGCTTGTATAAGCTACATGTCTCGTCTTGCATGATGTCTAGGACATGAATTCCTGGTTACAACGGTCAGGGATTCATATTGAATCTGACTAGAATAATGACTAGATTGATCATGTAGTTCATGAAAAGATTTCCCAGCTACAGGCAGTTCCGTTATCTGGGCGCTCTAATTGGACTTGTAGCCTGCCGTCGAGTAGGGCACATTTCTAGCACACTGTCATGTGTTGCACCTCTAAGTCACCTAATCCAACTCTCTCAACTTGTGACCGAATGTCACGACCCGCTACCCAAATTGTTGGGCCAGGCCGAGTCATGCCCAGCCTACGTTAAGATAAAACGTAGTAAGCTGTTCTAAAGACAACAGGATAAGACTAAATGTGCTAACAGTTCTATAAGTGAAGAAGAATCATAAATGCTCCAAACACAAAAGTCGTCGTATAGTAAAATGTCCAAGTACAAGTAAACTGAAATGTAAAACTAGATACATGTCCAGTTACAAAATATGTAGCCTAATACATGACTACACTAAATATCCCAAACAGCTAAGCAAACTAGACGAGTCTTCCCGCAGGAACATCCTCGTATGGCAAAGCCGGGTCCTCGGCAGTATCCCCATAATATGTATCGCAAAGTAACTCCTCCTCAGTAAGGACACCTACAACGTTATCCTGTCAGGACGGGAGCAAGTACTGAATCTAGCAAACTAGTATATGAAACATGGAAATGAACATAAGAGGAATAACTAGAAACATGGCATCACATAGTCTATCATGGCAAGGACACATATGTTATAGAGACAGATGTATATGTAATGTTTAAAACTGTAGCAGGTACGTGATCGTCAATAGGTGTAAAATGTACTGTGGTACAAGTATATAAAATGTACTTCCGTACAAGTAAAACAAGCGATAGATGTACATATATACAAATACAGCTGGTGCGCCTACGACAAGGTATACATAGAATGTCAACCTTGCTCGGTACGTACGTACGAGTAAGGGGGCATGATCACGTACGCTACTAACAGTTTCCCCATAACCCATATTCTAATCATGTGAGAGATACATCAAGACTGTTCTAAGCATGGTAGTAACTGAAAGTACAACATGTAGAGATCTAACTTGCTATCCCAAGGATCAGCATTTAACATGGTGGGGTTTGCAGTTCATTTATGTGACAATATGTAAAGTTCGTAGAAAGTACTTGCCTCTAGCAAAGCAAAGCAAAACAAGCTGCAATAAAAGTGCTATGGATGTCCGGTAACTCGTCACTGTAGAAATAAATACATAAACTTAGCTTTTACACTAAGCTAAAATACTAGGACACTAATTGGTGCGACATGATTTGTGACTGGGCACCTAGCCAAAATGATGACTTTGGCATAGGAGACCAATGTGGGGTGACACACTACTTTAACTATCTCTCTAGGGTCTTTACACTAGTGAGGGGTGGGGTTCAACACGGCTAAAACTCAAAATAACACAAAAAGCTACAAGTCGTAATTAATCAACAAATAAATCAAATGATCATTGTGTTCTAACAATTTTAGAGATAGACAAAAAGCCTAGTTTTACTTAAAGTAAACTATCAAAGTGATCCTTGTTAATCATAGAAATTTATTATAATTTTTCTGGAATTTATTAACCAGTACAAATATTTTATAAAATCAGCTTTCCTAAGTATACAGAAAATGAGTTTTGGTTTCATAAGCCAAACTAGTGGCAAAACAGTAAATTAAATACTACAAAAATTATACTAAATTAGCTAAAGTAACATAGTATCTAAATATTATTTTTCCAGAATTTTAATAATACTCTAGGTATTTTTAGAAAATCAAAAACAACATTGCACACAATTGAAATTAAATAATTAATTATCTGCATATTTTGTCCATGTATATAATTTGAACCAAAGTTCAAATACAGGACCCAAGGCCATGAATCAAGTCCAATATGACTTGCACAGGTCTTGAATGTGTGAAAACACATTTGGGCCCAAAAATCCATGCTAGGCTTGGACACCAAATGGTTGCAGTAATTTAAATACACTAAAATACAATTTGGTAAAAAGTGCAAAATAATTATTAATATTTTAATAAGGCAAAATTATGCATTGTGAAAATATACATACATGTGTTTAAAAGTACATATGTATATTTATAAGGAAAATACTTAATTTATAAAGTATATATATATATATATATATATATATATATATATATATATATATATATATATATATATATATAAGGAAACATTTAATTATAAAGTGTATACATAATAATATATATATACACATGAAAATATATATATACATATATGTATATAAATATAAATATATATATATATATAATATTTACTAACTATGAAAATATACACAGAAGAAAAAATATACATATATACATATATGTACATAAATACATATATTTTTTTTTTTTTTTTTTACATAAATACATATATATGTACATATATACATATATGTACATATATACATATATGTACATAAATACATATATATACATACATACATATATATATTTATAAGGTACTAAAATGAAGTATATATATATATATATATATATATATATATATATATATATATATATATATATATATATATATATATATTTATATATATATATATATATATATATATATATATATATATATACAAATATATGTATACATATGTATATAATTATATATATATAACAAAAAGAAAAAGAAAAAGAAAAAGGAAAAAGGAAAAGGAAAAGAAACAACAGCAGGTAAGGGGGGGCTCGAACTCGGCCCACTTGGGTCGGGTTTTGAGTTGGGTCGGGCTGGCCAGGGGGTCAGCCCGACAGTTGTGTTAGGGGTTAGGATTAGGTAAATTTTATTTAGGTTTTTAATGGTTTATACATAAAAAATAATAATAATAATCCTGTGTCCTGACAGTTAGTGTCACGCCCCAGAACCAGAATACTAGAGAGCGGGGGCAAACATAGCCAGCTACGTATATTGAAATGGATTCCATCTCGCTATACGGTCACGGCTGTCTAGATACATGAGGGTTTAACTACAAGCCAACGGTCTCCTATGGTCATGAACAAGCCTAGTGTCTCAATCACCAGCAAGTAAGTAAATGTTACAAGATGCATGATCATTAAATATACAATAATAAGGCGTCCCAAATATTACATATTCAGCTGATCATGAAGCTAGTCGTTACAAAATGTGAGGACTAGCAAGAGTTTAGTCATACATGATCAACCCTAGGATCTGTCAATCATGTTACAGCCCGTAGGCAGACAGTAAGTAAGTGCAATCGAGCTAAACAGGTGCTCGTCGGCTAAACGCCTCAAAAGAATATTTTTACAATAAAGTGGGAGATCAAAAATAAACCCACTCGTTGCCAGGGTTTCGTCTAGTGGCCACCATCTGGCTGAAAGGTCGGTAGATCCTCTGGAGCTGCTCCGAAATCTGGCCATACAAAACCAGCTGGGTCAGATCCCAGAAAGAGCAAGTGCCACAAAGGAAGCTTCACTTAGGAGCTAAAACCAGCAATCAGCACAAAATATAAATAAAAGTAAGGACTGGAAATAAGAAAATACATCAGGATGATATACGACGAGATAACCATGGGACTATTCAGAGAACCAGGTTACAACCCGTAAACCAAACAAGGACCGGGGTTGTAACCCTTCGTCTGAACAGAACTTGGAATTCTCACCATTTATCGGTAAAATAACTACAAGCATTATGGTCATTCAATAATCTGGAACAGGATCAGGGCAAGACTAGACCGGTTAGACTCCATCCAATCATTTCACGGCCAAGCAAGAATTACGGCTTGATACTTTAACTAACTAGGGTTGTCACAAGCCTAATTACTAACAAGATGCAGTGAGATTATTCCACAGCCACAAGCCCTGCAGACCATCCAGGTTACCCAGGTTAAAATTAGGGGTTAAATTCGGGTGGGTACACCGTCCAGGAAACACGTGTACCCTTAGGTAGCTTGAAGGGTGCAACACATGACAGTGTGCTGGAAATGTGCCCTACTTGACGGCAGGCTACAGATCCCAAGCGCGCCCAGGTAACGGGATTGCCTGTAGCTGGGACATCTCTTCATGACTACTGTATTAATCTAGTTATTAGCCTTAGTCCATTTTAGTAGGTACTCCTGACCGTGGTACTCAGGAGTCCCCTCCTAGACATGATGCAAGACAGGACTGGATTATTTGTACAAGCACAATCGCCCACGGTGTCCAGGATGTTCATTCTTGTCAGGTCATGTCATGTCAGGTAGCCGTCGCAACAGCTGTTCAAGATAATTATGCCAGGTTTATCATGTCAAGTGTTCTTGTCAGGAGTGCGCCACGACGGGCCACTATCAGGTCATGTCAGGTTTTCTTGTCAAAAGTGCACCACTACGGGTCACTATCATGTCATGCTCAGGTACCATTTCCAAACATATTAAACAAATCCAAGATTATCAAGTTCATGACAAAAGGCGTAAGGATATAAAATAGACGTAAAATATCTAATAAAATATTAATATTCAGGGCTATAGAAGAGTCATGCGGCTAAGTCATATGCGGTCAGGAAAGGGTAGACTCATGCGGCCCAATTAGGAGAGCGCATGCGGCCAGGGTCACTGGATCCCATGCGGCTAAGACAAGGGGGCGCATGCGGTCAGGAAGATAGGAAACTCATGCGGCTGGGGGAATGGGTCTTCTGCGGCTAGCTGGCCAATCAGGTACATGCGGTCGGGGGGGGGGAAGTGTGGTTCCATACGGCTCGAGAAGAAGCAACCCATGCGGCTGCGGGGGAAGGGAACCATATGCGGCTCAGAAGGGAAGAGTACTCATGCGGCTGCGGGGAGTAATGCCTATACGGCTGGGAGCAAGTGTGCATATGCGGCTCGTGAGTGTTGAGTTCATGCGGCTCAGGGTGAAGTCCTCATGCGGCTGGGTCAAGCAAGTCTCATGCGGCCAGCGGGAATGGCGCATGCGGCTGCAGAGTTCAGAACTTATGCGGCTGGAAATTGAGTGAGTTATGCGGCCAAATGAGTTCGGCCCTCATGCGGCTCAAGTACTTCCAGCCATGCGGCTGAAGAGAACACTTGTCGCATGAATATTCATGCGATCAAGTCAAGCACTGTTCATCTTCTCCAAAATTTCAGAAAAGAAGAACACCATGAGAGCCAAGTCCTCAAGCTCCATAACTCCATCATCCGGAGCCTAAATCCGAACTTCCATAGGTCAAAATAGGGTAGAACGAAATTCTCTACAACATGGAACCATCAAAACTCGAAAAAAACAAGATTTATAGATCAAAACCCAAGAAATCCAAAAATAATGCAAACTTAGATCTACAAGAACCTAGCCAAGAAAAATGGAAATGCCAAGAACTAAAGTGAGTTAAAATACTGTAAGAAAGAGAATGAAGTAATAAAATCAGAGTTCCTCCATGAAGCAAGTTGCACTTGCCTAGACCTCTCTCTCCTCTCTCTGGTAGGTAAGAAAGTAATGGGGAAGAAGAAGATGAGTAATGAAGAGAGATAAAGAAGAAAGGGCAATAAATATCAAAGGTGGTGGTAGGTAGGGGGTTCTCCATATAAAACCAATCCCAAACCAAACCCACATAAACCGAACCGAACCAAGCCAATGAAATGCAAATGCAAAAAAATAAACCAAGCTAGGAGCAAGATAAAATAGGTACACGTATTCCAAAATACGTAATATGAACAACAGGCATTACAACTCTACCCACCTTAAAAGAATCCCGTCCTCGAAATTTAATCAAGAGGCTAGAGGAGCAATGGCAAGCTACATTAATCACATGCAAGCTATAACTATGCGGACAATCACTCATTCAAGCAGGGAATCGAAGGTATGAGGCATAAGAAAGATATTATACCTCACGAGTCAAACAAGTCCGGATATCGTGATCGGATATCATCCTCACGCTCCCACGTTAACTCACCCAAAGAGTGATGACCCCAAGCAACTCGGACTAACTTGATAGTCTTGTTCTTGAGGATCTTCTCTCTCCGGTCCAATATAGACACGGGCCTCTCCTCATACGAAAGGTTGGTACCAACAACCAATTCCGAATGATCCAGGATGTGGCTCGGGTCCGGGATATACCGTCGTAATTGGGATACATGGAACATGTCATGCACCTCGCTTAGCGACGGCGGAAGAGCGAGACGATAGGATATATCTCCTACTCGCTCCAGAATGTCGAACGGTCCTATATACCTAGGACTAAGCTTTCCCCGGACGCCGAAACGAATGACGCCACGGTTAGGCAAAATTCTCATGAATACATGATCGCCGACCGAAAACTCGAGAGGACGTCGATGAGAATCGGCCCAATGACGCCGGTGATCTTGGGCAACTCTAAGATGATCTCGGACTCTCCTGACCACCTCAACTGTCTGAGCGATCATTTTTGGACCAAGCATTTGTCTCTCTCCAACATCATCCCAGGCTAGCGGGGATCTGCACTTCCTACCATACAGTACCTCGAACGGTGCCATCTGGGTACTGGCCTGGAAACTGTTGTTGTACAAGAATTCTACTAGGTGCAAGTGATCTTCCCATGAACCACCGAAGTCAAGTGTGCAAGACCGCAACATGTCTTCAAGAGTCTGGATCGTGCGCTCCGACTGGCCATCTGTCTGCGGGTGATATGCTGAACTGAACTGGAGGCGAGTCCCCAAACTCTTTTGCAAGCTACACCAAAAGTGTGACGTAAATCTGGAATCTCGGTCCGAGGTGATACTGACTGGCACTCCGTGCAACCTGACAATCTGCCTGAGGTATATCTCTGCTAGCTGAGCCGTCGACTGACCAACTCTGAATGGAAGAAAGTGAGCCACTTTCGTGAGCCGATCAACTATAACCCAGATAGCATCTCTACCAGCTGGGGATCTAGGTAGTCCAGTCACAAAATCCATGGTCACATGCTCCCACTTTCATTCTAGAATCGGTAAGGGCTGAAGAAGTCCAGCC
Organism: Iris pallida; assembly: GCA_029216955.1. Lineage (NCBI taxonomy): Eukaryota > Viridiplantae > Streptophyta > Magnoliopsida > Asparagales > Iridaceae > Iris > Iris pallida. Next base: position 24,804,488 of record JANAVB010015400.1, read on the forward strand.
GGTCTCTGATGCTCAGCCTTGACTTGTTGGCAAACCAAACACCGAGAGACAAACCGAGCTATCTCCCGCTTCATGCCATTCCACCAGAAGTGCTGACGGATATCTCGGTACATCTTCGTACTGCCAGGATGGATGGAATACTGAGAACTGTGCGCCTCTGACATGATCTCCTGCCTGATATCTCCACTGGGTACACAAAGACGCTTACCATGTCGAAGTGTACCATCCTCATGAATGCATAACTCTGGTCTTCGTCCTGCCTCACACTCTGCTCTGAGTCGCTGAAGCTTGGAATCTGCTGACTGCGCCATCCGGATCCTCTCGACTATAGTAGACTGAACTTGTATGCTGGCCATCAATGCTACATTGGAAGGGAGAACAACTTCAATACCCCTCTTCTGAAGATCTGCCAACAGCTCTGGTTGCGCTGTTAGGAAATAAACTCCAGCTCTCCTGCTCAATGCATCCGCAACAACATTGGCCTTCCCAGGATGATACTGCAGGTTGACATCATAATCCACAAGAAGCTCCAGCCATCTCCTCTGACGCATGTTAAGATCCTTCTGAGTGAAAACATACTTCAGACTCTTATGGTCGGTGAAAATCCCCACCCTATCTCCATACAAACAGTGCCTCCACAACTTAAGTGCAAACACTACTGCTGCCAGCTCCAAGTCATGGGTTGGGTAATTCCTCTCATGATCACGAAGTTGTCGTGACGCATAAGCTATTACCTTCCCATGCTGCATCAGAACACATCCTAAACCTCTGCCTGAAGCATCACAATATACTGAGAATCCTCCGGTCCCATCTGGAAGCGTAAGAATAGGAGATGTTATCAGGCCTCGCTTCAACTGCTCAAAAGAACTCTGACACTCTGCCGTCCAAGCAAACTGTGCATCCTTGCGGGTCAATTGGGTCAATGTCGCTGAAATTCGAGCAAAATCCAAAACAAACCGCCGGTAGTAGCCGGCCAATCCAAGAAAACTACGAACCTCTACAACTGTGCTGGGCCCTGGCCATGACTCAATGGCCACAATCTTCTGGGGATCCACTTCTACTCCTCCTCGAGTGATGATATGACCCAAGTACGAAATACGATCGAGCCAGAACTCGTATTTACTGAACATGGGATATAACTGTTGCTCTCTGAGAGTCTGAAGAACCACACGGAGATGCTGCTCATGCTCCGCCTCACTCTTACTGTAGACCAGGATGTCATCTAGGAACACGATCACGAACTGATCCAAATAAGGCATGAAGATGCGATTCATGAGGTCCATGAATACTGCCGGCACATTGGTTGCTCCAAAAGGCATAACAAGGAACTCCCAATGCCCATACCTCGATCTAAAAGCTGTCTTCGGGATGTCCTGCTCTCTGACTCTGATCTGATGATAACCTGAGCGCAAATCAATCTTCGAGAATACTGAAGCCCCCTTGAGTTGATCAAACAAGTCATCCATCCTCGGCAGAGGGTATCTGTTCTTGATTGTCACTGAGTTCAAGGTACGATAATCAACACATAACCTGGACGTACCATCCTTCTTTTTCACAAGAAGCATCGGGGCTCCCCAAGGCGATCCACTAGCACGAATGAATCCCTTGGCTCGAAGTTCTTCAATCATCTTGTACAATATCTCTAACTCTGACGGCGCCATCCTGTAGACTCTCTCTGACACTAGGGCTGTCCCGGGAATCAAGTCAATAGTAAACTCGATCTCCCGCTCTGGCGGCATCCCTGGAAGCTCTTCTGGGAAAACATCTGGGAACTCATCCACTATCCTGGGCAACTGCACTGCTGCTACTGCCATCCGCAATATCGGAGGAGAAGGCTCAACTTCACCTCGGGAAAAGAAAAACTCTGGCTCGCCTGGAATGCTAAAAACAACCCTACCACTATGGCAGTCTATTCTAGCATACTGGTTTCTCAACCAATCCATCCCTAAGACCACATCATAATCGACCATCGGGAACTCTATCAATCTAGCGGGAAATTCTCTACCGCTAACTACGATTCGACACGAGGAAAATACTCTATCTACTCCCACAAGTCAGTTACCAGTAAGTATATTGAGCCTTACTGATAATGACTCGGGCTCCAATCCTACCCGTGTCGCGAATCGTACGGACATAAAAGAATGCGATGCACCAGAATCAAATAAAGCTGAAGCTGGAAAGGAATTGACGAGAATAGTACCTGCCACTACCTCTCCTGGTGCCAATCCTTCCTCTGCGGTCATCACCATAGCATGACCATGCCCTCGGGGCGCTGGTCCCCTCTGCTAAAATCCTCGCTGCCTGCTCTGACTCAAGGCTTGGGCTTGTGCATGCTGCTGGGGGTTCTGCTGCTGGAACATCTGGGACTGAGGCGGCAAGGGCCTCGACAATGGGTACTGCTGCTGCTGCTGGACCGGAGCTGGTCCTCTCACCGAAGAGCTAGAAAGGTTGGACGATGATGAACCACCCCTATTCGGGCAGGATCCAACCCTATGGTCTGGTGCTCCACAGGCCAGACACAATCCTTGTGCCCTGCGATATTCTGCCACTACATGGCCTGGCTTCCCACAATGAGAACATCCCACTGCGGAAGACTGCTTCTGCTTCTGCTGCTGCTGAGGGTGCTTCGGAGTTGAATGCTGAACCGACGTCACGGAGGCCGCTCGCCTCGAATCTCCATTAGTCAAAGCCCTGGCTGCCGGGGCTGGGGCTGAAGACTGATTCATCTGGCCGTGAGATCTCTTCCGACCTCCGACCCTATGCACAATCCTCTGGGAAGTATACTCATGCCTCCGGGCTGCTCTTAAGACTGCATCAAAAGTCTGATGCTCAAACTGCTCGACTGCCAACAAGATCTCCAAGTGAAGCCCCTGCTGGAACCGCTGGGCTCTATCATACTCGGTTGCCACCAAGGTGGAAGCAAACCGACTGAGTCTCGAAAACTCGGCCGCATATCCATCGACCATCCTGCCTCCTTGCTTCAGATTTGTGAACCTCGTCTGCAGATCGTACCGAGCCACGGCATCGAAATACTTGGTCTAGAATCTCTCTCTGAACACCGCCCAAGCAATAGGTGCTGCTAATCCAACGGCCTGAGCTGCCCACCAGCTGCGGGCAAGATCTAACAACTGCAGGCGCACAACTGCCACCTTCTCGTTCTCTGGAGTCCGGGCTGCTTCTAGAACCACCTCTGTGTCCTGAAGCCATGCATCTGCCGCAATAGCATCTTCACTACCGTCGAAAAATGGAGGGTTCAAGCGCTTGAAGCTGTTGGCCGCGCTGTTACCCTGATGACCTCCTCTGGTCAAAGCATCCGTCACTGCCTGTTGCAAGGCATCTCCACGACGATCTTGAGAAGCTATCAAGGTCCTGACGAGTCCTACTAATGTGCCATTATCAGGTTCGGCAGACTGAACTGGCTGAACTGGGGGCTCTTCTCCAATAGGCTCGACTCTGGAGGCTACTCCGGAGTGCTGGATTTGATCTCCGGGTTGCTGCAGGTCCGCGGGAGGTGCTCCGCCTTGCTGGCCGGCAGGTCCAGGAACAATGTCGCTGAAGAAGACGACATAGGGAACAATAAGGAAGGGCCAGGACAGATCAACGATACAAGCACATAATCAGGACAAGAATCCAGGGATTTAGAAGATACGAGCAGAGATCAAGGACGAATACTGATTGAGACATCTATTCGGTAAACCCTCACATATCTTCATTTACATGACCTGCATGGGCCACCACTTAAACCATGTCACGCCCCAGAACCAGAATACTGGAGAGCGGGGGCAGACATAGCCAGCTACGTATATTGAAATGGATTTTATCTCGCTATACGGTCACGGCTGTCTAGATATATGAGGGTTTAACTACAAGCCAACGGTCTCCTATAGTCATGAACAAGCCTAGTGTCTCAATCACCAACAAGTAAGTAAATGTTACAAGATGTATGATCATTAAATATACAATAATAAGGCGTCCCAAATATTATATATTCAGCTGATCATGAAGCTAGTCGTTACAAAATGTGAGGACTAGCAAGAGTTTAGTCATACATGATCAACCCTAGGATCTGTCAATCATGTTACAGCCCGTAGGCAGACAGTAAGTAAGTGCAATCGAGCTAAACAGGTGCTCGTCGGCTAAACGCCTCAAAAGAATATTTTTACAATAAAGTGGAAGATCAAAAATAAACCCACTCGTTGTCAGGGTTCCGTCTAGTGGCCACCATCTGGCTGGAAGGTCGGTAGATCCTCTGGAGCTGCTCCGAAATCTGGCCATACAAAACCAGCTGGGTCAGATCCCAGAAAGAGCAAGTGCCATAAAGGAAGCTTCACTTAGGAGCTAAAACCAGCAATCAGCACAAAATATAAATAAAAGTAAGGACTGGAAATAAGAAAATACATCAGGATGATATACGACTTGATAACCATGGGACTATTCAGAGAACCAGGTTACAACCCGTAAACCAAACAAGGACCGGGGTTGTAACCCTTCGTCTGAACAGAACTTAGAATTCTCACAATTTATCGGTAAAATAACTACAAGCATTCTGGTCATTCAATAATCTGGAACATGATCAGGGCAAGACTAGACCGGTTAGACTCCCTCCAATCATTTCACGGCCAAGCAAGAATTACGGCTTGATACTTTAACTAACTAGGGTTGTCACAAGCCTAATTACTAACAAGATGCAGTGAGATTATTCCACAGCCACAAGCCCTGCAGACCATCCAGGTTACCCAGGTCAAAATTAGGGGTTGAATTCGGGTGGGTACACCGTCCAGGAAATGCGTGTACCCTTAGGTAGCTTGAAGGGTGCAACACATGACAGTGTGCTAGAAATGTGCCCTACTCGACGGCAGGCTACAGATCCCAAGCGCGCCCAGGTAACGGGATTGCCTATAGCTAGGAGATCTCTTCATGACTACTGTATTAATCTAGTTATTAGCCTTAGTCCATTTTAGTAGGTACTCCTGACCGTGGTACTCAGGAGTCCCCTCCTAGACATGATGCAAGACAGGACTGAATTATTTGTACAAGCACAATCGCCCACGGTGTCCAGGATGTTCATTCTTGTCAGGTCATGTCATGTCAGGTAGCCGTCGCAACAGCTGTTCAAGATAATTATGCCAGGTTTATCATGTCAAGTGTTCTTGTCAGGAGTACGCCACGACGGGCCACTATCAGGTCATGTCAGGTTTTTTTGTCAAAAGTGCACCACTACGGGTCACTATCATGTCATGCTCAGGTACCATTTCTAAACATATTAAACAAATCCATGATTATCAAGTTCATGACAAAAGGCGTAAGGATATAAAATGGACGTAAAATATCCAATAAAATATCAATATTCAGGGCTATAGAAGGGTCATGCGGCTAAGTCATATGCGGTCAGGAAAGGGTAGACTCATGCGGCCCAATTAGGAGAGCGCATGCGGCCAGGGTCACTGGATCCCATGCGGCTAAGACAAGGGGGCGCATGCGGTCAGGAAGATAGAAAACTCATGCGGCTGGGGGAATGGGTCTTATGCGGCTAGCTGGCCAATCAGGTACATGCGGCCGGGGGGGGGAAGTGTGGTTCTATACGGCTCGAGAAGAAGCAACCCATACGGCTGCGGGGGAAGGAAACCATATGCGGCTCAGAAGGGAAGAGTACTCATACGGCTGCGGGGAGTAATGCCTATGCGGCTGGGAGCAAGTGTGCATATGCGGCTCGCGAGTGTTGAGTTCATGCGGCTCAGGGTGAAGTCCTCATGCGGCTGGGTCAAGCAAGTCTCATGCGGCCAGCGGGAATGGCGCATGCGGCTGCAGAGTTCAGAACTTATGCGGCTGGGAATTGAGTGAGTTATGCTGCCAGATGAGTTCGGCCCTCATGCGGCTCAAGTACTTCCAGCCATGCGGCTTAAGAGAACACTTGCCGCATGAATATTCATGCGGTCAAGTCAAGCACTGTTCATCTTCACCAAAATTTCAGAGAAGAAGAACACCATGAGAGCCAAGTCCTCAAGCTCCACAACTCCATCATCCGGAGCCTAAATCCGAACTTCCATAGGTCAAAATGGGGTAGAACGAAATTCTCTACAACATGGAACCATCAAAACTCGAAAATAACAAGATTTAGTAGATCAAAACCCAAGAAATCCGAAAATAATGCAAACTTAGATCTACAAGAATCTAGCCAAGAAAAATAGAAATGCCAAGAACTAAAGTGAATTAAAATGCTGTAAGAAAGAGAATAAAGTAATAAAATCAGAGTTCCTCCATGAAGCAAATTGCACTTGCCTAGACCTCTCTCTCCTCTCTCTGGTAGGTAAGAAAGTAATGGGGAAGAAGAAGATGAGTAATGAAGAGAGAGAAAGAAGAAAGGGCAATAAATATCAAAGGTGGTGGTAGGTAGGGGGTTCTCCATATAAAACCAATCCCAAACCAAACCAACATAAACCGAACCGAACCAAGCCAATGAAATACAAATGCAAAAAAATAAACCAAGCTAGGAGCAAGATAAAATAGGTACACGTATTCCAAAATATGTAATACGAACAACAGGCATTACAGTTAGAGACACAGGTGTCTTGTATCCTCACTCAGCACGATACGTATGACACGAGTTTCACGTGTCCAGGTCTACGTTTGTGTTCGCCAGGACACGGCGAACAATATAGACCCAACACGAGACACGTACGACACAAAGAAATACTGCCACTCACGTGTCCGATCGTCAAAGGGGGTTTCGAGGGTACTGGCGGGCGGAGGAGACGTCAGCGAGGCGGCGCTCGGGCGGCGCTGCACTCAGCTCGTCAAGGCGCGTCGGAGGATGGCGGTTGCGGGCGGTGGCGCTCGTCGTGGGGGATGGACGATCGTTCACCGGAGCTAGGGTTTTGTCGAACTGGAAGTGGAGGAGATGGTGGTCGGGGGTGGTCGTGGGGAGAGTTTAGGGTTAGGGTCTGGTCGGAGGGAGAGAGGGGAGTTTTATAGGGGTGTTGAGGCGGTCCTAGGTCGGTCGGGGCAGCCGAAAATGGCGGGGGCAGCCCGTCGTCGGTCGTCGGTCGTCGGTCAGGGGGGTGGATAGGAATAGGAAGTTTGCACTTAGGTCCCCCTAGATTTTGGTTATTACGGTTAGGTCCCTCCAGTAGGTAGATGCAATAATTAATTTGTATAACAGAATTAAAACAATTTCTAAATTGCAAACTGCTATAATAACAATTTAAATAATTATAAATCTGTATTAAAACAATTCTAATAATTGCAAAGTGATATTAAAACATTTAAATAAATTACAAAATGATATTTTTAATATATAAAACTCATTTAAAAATTATTTAAAAATTTTAGAAAAATTTCTAAAAATCTAAATAATTATTTTAAGGCTAAATTGACACTAAAAATTAATTAACACTAATTAATATAAAATTTGAAAAACAGGGGCTTATAAGTCTTTCCTTCTTAAAAAATTTTGTCCTCGAAATTCACAAGGATTGAAGACCCGACAATATTCTAACATAGCAAGCAATGCAACAAATGACTAAGACTATGATCGAAACTAACCTCTAAGGTATCAAGCGGGAATGGGTGGTTCCCTCGCAGCGGTTGGATCGAACAAGTAAGGGTATCTCTCCCTCATGTCCGACTCCCTCTCCCAAGTAGATTCACCTGGGGAGTGACGGCTCCAAGCTACTCGCACTAGGGGTATAACCTTGTTCCTCAACCTCTTCTCTCTCCTGTCTAATATCTCCACTGGCTGCTCAGAAACTGTAAGGCTCAGTCCAACCTCCAACTCTGAATGATCTAGCACATGACTGGGGTCTGGAACATATCTCCTCAGTTGAGATACGTGAAAGACATCGTGAACTCCCGCTAGGTTGGGTGGAAGTGCAACCCTGTAAGCCACCTCTCCGATCCTGCCAAGTACCTCAAACGGCCCGATGTATCTGGGGCTCAGCTTCCCTCCTCGTCCGAACCGGATCGTCCCTCTAGTAGGTGATATCTTCACCAGCACCATATCACCGTCTGTGAACTCCATCGGTCTGCGACTAGCATCAGCCCAGTATTTCTGCCTATCCTGAGCTACTCTGAGCCTTTCTCTGATCATCCCGACTTTCTCTGCTGCATCCGTGATCATCTCTGGCCCAAACATAACTCTGTCTCCAACATCATCCCAAAAGAGCGGTGTACGGCATCGTCGTCCATAAGGCGCCTCGAAAGGAGACATACCAATGCTGGCTTGGTAGCTGTTGTTGTATGAAAACTCTACCAAGTGCAGATGGCTCTCCCATGATCCTCCGAAGTCCAGCACGTAGGTCCTCAGCATATCCTCCAGTGTCTGTATCGTCCTCTCGGACTGCCCATCTGTCTACGGGTGGTACGCCGTACTGAACTTGAGCCTACTGCCCAACTCCTCCTGCAAGCTCCTCCAGTAGTGGAATGTGAATCTGCTGTCTCTGTCTGACACGATGCTCACCGGCACTCCGTGTAGGCGAACTATCTGCTGCATATATAGCTCTGCCAACTTCTCGGTGGAAAGCCCCACCCTGAAGGGTATGAAGTGCGCACACTTCGTCAGCCTGTCTACGATGACCCAAATGGCATCATTCCCTCCTTGGGAACGAGGAAGCCCTGAAACGAAGTCCATCGTAATATGTTCCCACTTCCACTCGGGAATGGGTAACGGCTGCAACAAACCAGCTGGCCTCTGGCGCTCTGCCTTGACCTGCTGGCAAACTAGGCATCTCAAAATAAAACACGATATATCTCTCTTCATCCCGTGCCACCAAAGATGTTCCCGCAAGTCACGGTACATCTTGTTAGCACCAGGGTAAATAGAATATCTCGATCGATGCGCCTCCTGCAAGACTGCCTCTACCAGCTCTCCCTTCGGCACGCACGATCGGCTGCCATGCCTCAAGGATCCATCCTCTGCTATAGTAAAGTCATCCAGCAATCCCGCTAAAGCCTGGGGTCAAAGTCTGTGAAGGCTCTCATCTGTAGACTGTGCCTCCCGGATCTGCTCCATCAAACCTGACTGAATGTCAAGTGCCATCATCTGTACCACTGATCCCGGCCGAACTAGCTCGATACCGAGCTTCTCCAGATCCTCCCGTAAATGCTGATCAATCATCAGGTACCATGCCATCGGATGCCTGTTCAGCGTATCTGCCACCACATTTGCCTTTCCGGGGTGATACTGTAAATCGATGTCGAAGTCTTTCATCAACTCCAACCATCGTCTTTGCCTCATGTTCAGATCTTTCTGTGTGAACACATACTTCAAGCTTTTGTGGTCAGTAAAGATTTCCACACGCTCTCCGTATAAGTAATGTTTCTATAACTTGAGTGCAAAGATCACCGCAGCTAACTCTAGGTCATGGGTAGGATAATTCCTCTCATGAGTCCGCAATTGCCTAGATGCGTAAGCAATCACTTTCCCATGCTGCTGTAGGACACATCCTAGCCCCTTCCCAGAAGCATCGCTGTAAATGGTGAAACCTCCAGAACCTGAAGGTAATGTCAGAACTGGAGCGGTCGTCAGCCTCCTCTTCAGCTCCTCAAACGCTGCTTGGCAGTCTTCTGACCAGATGTACTCTGCGTCCTTTTGCGTCAGCTTCGTCATGGGTTCAGCTATCCTAGCAAAGTCCTGGACGAACTTTCTATAATAGCCTGCTAAACCCAGAAAGCTCCTGATCTCTGAAACTGACGTCGGAGCCTTCCACGTCTCAACTGCAGCAATCTTCTTGGGATCCACCAAGATTCCATCTCCAGTGACTACATGGCCGAGAAACTCCACTCGGTCTAAAAAGAACTCGCACTTCGGCAATTTGGCAAACAATCTCTCCTGCCTCAAAATCCCTAAAACTATCCGCAAGTGCTCTGCATGCTCCTATGGCGTCTTCGAGTATATCAGGATGTCATCGATAAACACTACGACGAACTTATCCAGATACTGGTGAAATGTCTTATTCATCAAATTCATAAAGACAGCTGGCGCATTTGTGAGACCAAATGGCATCACCAGAAACTCGTACTGCCCGTACTTCGTATTGAACGCCGTCTTCTGGATATCTGCTGGCCTAACCTTCACCTGGTGGTACCCAGATCTCAAGTCTATCCTGGAAAACACCTTCGCCCCGCTCAACTGGTCGAACAAATCATCTATCCTGGGCAGAGGATATTTGTTCTTGATGGTGATGGCATTCAAGGCCCGGTAGTCAATACACAACCGGACTGTACCATCCTTCTTAGGCACAAAGAGCATTGGTGCTCCCCATGGAGAAGCACTGGATCGAATGAAACCCTTTTTTAACAGATCATCAATCTGCTCTTTCATCTCTATGGCCTCCTTGGGATTCACTCTATAGCAAGCCCGGGATACTGGTGATGAACCCGGCACTAAATCTATAGTGAACTCCACATCTCTGTCAGACGGAAGCCCTGGAAGATCCTCTGGGAATACATCCATAAACTCCCTAATAATAGGGTGTGGCGGTGCTGCGTCCCCGACTGTCGCACAACAGTTCGGCTCTAGGCTGATCTCCGGCCCTGTCCTCCTGACACGGAATGGTGTTGTGCCTGGGGAACTGAACAAAATACTACCCTCATGACAGTCTATAGATGCATGGGAATAGCTAAGCCAGTCCATCCCCAATATGATATCATAATCGGGGAGTGGCATCACAAAGAACCGCCCCTCAAACTCTCTCCCGGCTATCATAATAGAGCATCTATAGCTAGCTCTAATAGGCACTGGTCCTCCTCCCGTTATTACTCTACTAATCTCCACAGTAGGCGTAGATACTAAGTGATGTTCATGCATAAACTCTAATGACAGGAAGCTATGAGATGCACCAGAATCAAACAAGCATAGAGCTAGAAAAGTATGCAAATAAACATGACCTGTGATGACGTCAGCTAAGTAATCGGGCTCTGACACCTACTCCAGCTCCGGCTCAAGGGCTAGGCTATAAACCTTCCCCTGAGGTCCCTTCTGCTGCTGCAGATGCTGCCCAAACCTCTGCTGCTGAGTCGAAAGCGGTCCTCTAGGTCCCTTGGCTACTGGGCATTCCCGTATCATGTGGGTGGCAGACCCACAAACTAAGCACTGCTTCAACCTCTTCCTGCAGATGGAGTAATCGTGCCCTGGTCTTCCGCAGAAAGAACATATAGCTCCCTTCTGCTGCTGTCGGGGTCCCAGGGCTCGAACTGGCGGGGTCGGGTGATGTGATGTAGGGGAACGGTAAGTCTGCTGGGTGGCGTCGATGCTCTCTGCTGGAAAGCCTGACGCTTGGATGGTCCCTCATGATGTACAGAAGTCGGCCTCTCACTAGACAGAAGACGCTCCTCAATGCTCCGGGCCAACTCTGGGCTCTGGTAGTAGTCAGTCGTACCGTTCGCCACTATAAGAATGCCAATGTCTGGAACTAGACCATGGCAAAACCTACGGGTCATCTCCTCTGGATCTGCAACCAGACTAGGAGCGAAATGGCTCAGGCGACTAAACTCTGCCGCATACTCATCAACAGAACGGTTCCCCTGCTGGATGTTCTGGAATCGTAGCCCCATGGCTACTCTAGCAGTGGTCGAAAAGAATTTCTTCTTGAACTGGGTCTTGAACTGATCCCAAGTGGCTCTCCTTCTCGCAAACAACGGCTCATTCCGGAACCAGACTCATACTAAGTCTATCAGCAGAAATCCCGCTGCCTCGACCTGGAGGTCATCCGGCATCCTAACTCCCAGAAGCTTCCTCTCTACCGAATCTAGCCAGTCATCAGCTACTACTATGCCCTCAGTCCCTGAGATCTCCTTGAGATTCAGACCCATGAAGTCCTTGATCGTCCCCGCTCTCTGCCGTAGCTCTACATGTGGTGGGACCACGGGACGTCCCTCAGAACGCTCCATGCTCTGGCGGAGTAGGGTAGTCTGCTCCTGATGGGTTGTTAGGAACCCCTGAATCAGAGTGAGCAGCTGGTTCCGTCGAGTGTGACGGAAGCCTGGGTGGGTATAGTGATAGGGGGTGGTAGAAGTATCGGGTCCTGCTGGGCCTGTGATGTGGAAGGTGGTTGTGGTATCTGGGTTTGTGGATCTGTAGAGTGGGGGAATATGGTAGGTGGAGGTGTATCAGTTGACTGGTCAGCTGACTGGATAAGGAGGGCCCTATTCTCGGGGATAACATACTGGGATGAATGAGTAAGCACCATCTAAATTACAAAATAAAAGGACTTATAAGGACTTATTTAAAGTAAGTAATCATATGCAAGGAAATCTAATTATACTAGCAAACATGTGATGTATTTCCTATGTTGCAATCCTAGCATTCCTCTAGGTGTTCTAAGCGTCATTCCTAATGTTGTCTAATTACCTTAATTTCCTAATTGCAGGCATGCTTGGTACAATAACGTAACCAAACAGTTTAGTCACGACCTGCATGGGCCACCACTAAAAACATGTCACGACCCGCTACCCAAATTGTTGGGCCAGGCCGAGTCATGCCCAGCCTACGTTGAGATAAAACGTAGTAAGCTGTTCTAAAGACAACAGAATAAGACTAAATGTGCTAACAGTTCTATAAGTGAAGAAGAATCATAAATGCTCCAAACACAAAAGTCGTCGTATATAGTAAAATGTCCAAGTATAAGTGAACTGAAATGTAAAACTGGATACATGTCCAGTTACAAAATATGTAGCCTAATACATGACTACACTAAATATCCAAAACAGCTAAGCAAACTAGACGAGTCTCCCCGCAGGAACATCCTCGTATGGCAAAGCCGGGTCCTCGACAGTATCCCCATAATATGTATCGCAGAGTAACTCCTCCTCAGTAAGGACACCTACAACGTTATCCTGTCAGGACGGGAGCAAGTACTGAATCTAGCAAACTAGCATATGAAACATGGAAATGAACATAAGAGGAATAACTGGAAACATGGCATCACATAGTCTATCATGGCAAGGACACATATGTCATAGAGACAGATGTATATGTAATGTTTAAAACTGTAGCAGGTACGTGATCGTCAATAGGTGTAAAATGTACTGTGGTACAAGTATATAAAATGTACTTCCGTACAAGTAAAACAAGCGATAGATGTACATATATACAAATACAGCTGGTGCGCCTACGACAAGGTATACATAGAATGTCAACCTTGCTCGGTACGTACGTACGAGTAAGGGGGCATGATCACGTATGCTACTAACAGTTTCCCCATAACCCATATTCTAATCATGTGAGAGATACATCAAGACTGTTCTAAGCATGGTAGTAACTGAAAGTACAACATGTAGAGATCTAACTTGCTACCCCAAGGATCAGCATTTAATATGGTGGGGTTTGCAGTTCATTTATGTGACAATATGTAAAGTTCGTAGAAAGTACTTGCCTCTAGCAAAGCAAAGCAAAACAAGCTGCGATAAAAGTGCTATGGATGTCCGGTAACTCGTCACTGTAGAAATAAATACATAAACTTAGCTTTTACACTAAGCTAAAATACTAGGACACTAATTGGTGCAACATGATTTGTGACTGAGCACCTAGCCAAAATGATGACTTTGGCATAGGAGACCAATATGGGGTGACACACTACTTTAACTATCTCTCTAGGGTCTTTACACTAGTGAGGGGTGGGGTTCAACACGGCTAAAACTCAAAATAACACAAAAAGCTACAAGTCGTAATTAATCAACAAATAAATCAAATGATCATTGTGTTCTAACAATTTTAGAGATAGACAAAAAGCCTAGTTTTACTTAAAGTAAAGTATCAAAGTGATCCTTGTTAATCATAAAAATTTATTATAATTTTTCTGGAATATATTAACCAGTACAAATATTTTATAAAAATCAGCTTTCCTAAGTATACAGAAAATGAGTTTTGGTTTCATAAGCCAAACTAGTGGCAAAACAGTAAATTAAATACTACAAAAATTATACTAAATTAGCTAAAGTAACATAGTATCTAAATATTATTTTTTCAGAATTTTAATAGTACTCTAGGTATTTTTAGAAAATCAAAAACAGCATTGCACACAATTGAAATTAAATAATTAATTATCTGCGTATTTTGTCCATGTATATAATTTGAACCAAAGTTCAAATACAGGACCCAAGGCCATGAATCAAGTCCAATATGACTTGCACAGGTCTTGAATGTGTGAAAACACATTTGGGCCCAAAAACCCATGCTAGGCTTGGACACCAAATGGTTACAGTAATTTAAATACACTAAAATACAATTTGGTAAAAAGTGCAAAATAATTATTAATATTTTAATGAGGCAAAATTATGCATAGTGAAAATATACATACATGTGTTTAAAAGTACATATGTATATTTATAAGGAAAATACTTAATTTATAAAGTATATATATATATATATATATATATATATATATATATATATATATATATATATATATATATATATATATATAAGGAAACATTTAATTATAAAGTGTATACATAATAATATATATATATATACACATGAAAATATATATATACATATATGTATATAAAAAAAATAAAAAAAAAATACATATATGTATATAAATACAAATATATATATATATATATATATATATATATATATATATATATATATATATATATATATATATATATATATATATATAATATTTACTAACTATGAAAATATACACACAAGAAAATATATACATATATACATATATGTACATAAATACATATATATACATACATACATATATATATTTATAAGGTACTAAAATGAAGTATATATATATATATATATATATATATATATATATATATATATATATATATATATATATATATATATATACTATATATATATATATATATATATATATATATATATAAACAACATATATATATATACATAAAATAGTATGTATAATAATACATATATATATATATACAAATATATGTATACATATATATATAATTACATATATAAAACAAAAAGAAAAAGAAAAAGAAAAAGGAAAAAGAAAAAGGAAAAGAAACAACAGCAGGTAAGGGGGGGCTCGAACTCGGCCAACTTGGGTCGGGTTTTGAGTTGGGTCGGGCTGGCCAGGGGATCAGCCCGACAGTTGTGTTAGGGGTTAGGATTAGGTTAATTTTATTTAGGTTTTGAATGGTTTATATATAAAAAAATAATAATAATCCTGTGTCCTGACAGTTAGGGATACAGGTGTCTTGTATCCTCACTCAGCACGATACGTATGACACGAGTTTCACGTGTCCAGGTCTACGCTTGTGTTCGCCAGGACACGACTAACAATATAGACCCAACACGAGACACGCACGACACAAAGAAATACTGCCACTCACGTGTCCGGTCGTCAAAGGGGGTTTCGAGGGTGCTGGCGGGCGGAGGAGGCGTCGGAGAGGCGGCGCTCGGGCGGCGCTGCACTCAGCTCGTCGAGGCGCGTCGGAGGATGGCGGTTGCAGGCGGTGGCGCTCGTCGTGGGGGATGGACGAGCGTTCGCCGGAGCTAGGGTTTCGTCGAACTGGAAGTGGAGGAGATGGTGGTCGGGGGTGGTCGTGGGGAGAGTTTAGGGTTAGGGTCTGGTCGGAGGGGAGAGAGGAGAGTTTTATAGGGGTGTTGAGGCGGTCCTAGGTCGGTCGGGGCAGCCGAAAATGGCGGGGGCAGCCCGTCGTCGGTCGTCGGTCGTCGGTCAGGGGGGTGGGTAGGAATAGAAAGTTTGCACTTAGGTCCCCCAAGATTTAGGTTATTACGGTTAGGTCCCTCCAGTAGGTAGATACAATAATTAATTTGCATAACAGAATTAAAATAATTCCTAAATTGCAAACTGCTATAATAACAATTTAAATAATTACAAATCTGTATTAAAACAATTCTAATAATTGTAAAGTGATATTAAAACATTTAAATAAATTACAAAATGATATTTTTAATATATAAAACTCATTTAAAAATCATTTAAAAATTCTAGAAAAATTCCTAAAAATCTAAATAATTATTTAAGGCTAAATTGACACTAAAAATTAATTAACACTAATTAATATGAAATTTGAAAAACAGGGGCTTACACCGAATAAACTGGATTAAGTCTGCAGGGCTTGTGGCTGTTGGAACATCTCTTTGCATCTTGCTAGTAACTAGGCTTGTGATAACCCTAGTTAGTTAAAGTATCAAGCCGTACTCATTGTTTGGCCGTGAATGATGAATGAAGTCCAGTCTAGTCTTATCTAAGCAAGACTGCTACATGGTTATTACTGCATATTACTTTATGCTTTACTCTTGTCGATAATTGGTTGGAGACTAAGCTCTGTTCAGGTGAAGGGTTACAAACCCTTGTCTTTGTTTGGTTTACGGGTTGTAACTTGGCTACCGGAATAGTCCTTTAGTTGACTTATCATTTATCGTCTTGTTTTCTCTAACTCATGTCTTTTATTATCCTTTATGTCTCATGTGCTAATAAGCTGGTTTTAGTTCTTAAGTGAAACCTCCTTTGTGGCACTTGCTCTTTATGGGGTCTGACCCAGCTGGTTTTGTATGGCCAGATTTTGGAGTAGCACCCAAGGATCTTCCAGCCTTCCAGCCAGATGGTGCACACTAGACGCAACCCTGGCAATGATTGGGTTTTATTTGCTCTCCCACTCTATTGTAAATTATTCTTTTGAGGCATTTAGCCGTCGAGCAAGTGTTAGCTCGTGTTAAATTTACATTCTTGTCTGCCTATTGGCTGTAACATGATTGACAGATCCTAGGGTTAATCATGTATGACTTAAACTCTTGCTAGTCTTCACATTTTGTATGACTAGCTTCATGATCATCTGAATATGTAATCTTTGGGACGCCTTACTTTGTATGTCTGATGATCTACCATCTTGTTAATTTTACTCGCTTGCTTGAGATTGAGACACTAGGCTTGTTCTTGACCCTAAGAGACTAATGGCTTGTAGTAAACCCTCATGCATCTAGACAGCCGTGACCGTATTGCGAGGTAGGATTTACTTCAAAGTACGTAGCTGGCTGTGTTTGTCCCCCGCTCTCCAGTATTCTGGTTCTGGGGCGTGACATAAGTCGAGAGCACCCATCCAGTAAGGTCACTCCAGAACAGAACGGGATATCTCCAGCCTTCCATCCGCATCTTACCTTTCGGATGACGCCTTCTTCGACAGAATCAAGTTAGAGAGAGTCTCAACAGCATAGGGATTTGTAGCCCCCTCATGGAGTAGGATATGGAACCCTTGACACACTTGAATGTGTCCTTCTTCCGGTCACCCGAGTTGAACTGGATCCTGCCAGAAACAACCCCAGACAGTTCAGGAGTCAGGTCCTATTTTATTTGCCTCTGCACAGCCAGATCAGCAAACGCCGACAGAGGGTATTGGCGCTTCATCGATGGCAGCACTATTCTTTGGTCATTCAACGTAACTACCAAAGAATCTTCTAGACATATCGTCGCGTCATCCTCGAATCCTACGCTGTCACCGAATAGGAAGTATGGCTTCTTCCAACAGCATGACCCTCCGAGGTTCTCATCATTAGTCATCTTTTTTAGAAAGGTTTTGTCCTGTTTAATTATGGCGATCGCCCGTTCCGTAGGTTGGTCATGACTGATCTTTGTCTGAACATCGCTGACCATGTTGATTATAAGGCTTGTACCGAGAACATGGCAAGCAGAACCGAAACGGATACTGCCAAGCTCCGGGACAAACAAGTTTACTGCAAGGACAGAAAGAAAGTTAGACTCAGAAATCCACAGGAAAAACTAAGTTCTGAAAAGCTTTTATGCGCCCAAAGAGCTATGCGCCAAAAAGAATATGCGCCCAAAACAAAACATGTGGGCGCATAACATGCCACAGCATGTGGGCGCATAACACGGCAACATGTAGACGCATAGCACACCACAGTGTTGGTGCATGACTTCTGTGGGCGAATAATGATGCTCAGAGAAGTATGTTGCCTTAGGCGGAAGCGCCCAGGCAGAATAAAAGTCTGAGCATCACAAATTAACGCTTGATACTTTGATTTGGAAGCGTGCCCTCACCCAGAATCAGGTCCTGGACTGGTGAAGACGCTGCCACAGGAGGTGAGCCACTCGGCGCAACACCCTTGCCCTTCGCGGATCTCTTGGCAACCTTGGGAGACATGGTTCTCAAAGAAAGAAGATGAAGAGTTTCTGAAAAATTCTAAGAGAAGGGAATAATGAGCTTTCTCTCTCCTTCAGGGCCTATTTATAGGCACAGGCCACTTCTTATGCGCCCACTAGCTTTATGCGCCTATGCGCCCATTGTGCAGTATGCGCCCACAATGGCCTATGCGTCCACATGAAGAACCAGCCCCTTGCATACTATACGACTGCCACTTGCTGACATGGACAACGTATGAAGGATAGACCTCTTCAAATTCTACCCCGATGAATCTGTCAGTTCAGATGTCAACAATCGTATCTCTCTGACAGGCTGGCCAAATACTATGTACCTAAAGAGAGCCGTGCTATGTGCCCATTGCATCACGAGAAGATGATCCATGCTTCTTTCAAAGTATTTTGAACTCGTTCAAGAATCAAAAACTTTGAAGGGGGTCTTGTATAAGCATAAAAAAATTTTAGCAATGAAGCCCCATGCGCCCAAGCCAGTGAAGCTCTATGCGCCCAGCCAGTGAAGCTCTATGCGCCCAGCCAGTGAAGGTCTATGCGCTCATCCAGTGAAGTTCCATGTGCCCAAGACTAGCTCCCCCAAAAGGAGGGTGCATAGTCTGAGACATGTCTATGCGCCCAAGCCTGACTCAGTCAAAGTCATGAACAAAACGTGCACCGAAGCGTACGGCTACGTCAGTCTCCACGAGCAGTCGTGCACCGAAGTATGTGGCCACGTCAACACCACGATCAACCCACGATCTCGCAGCCTGTATGCGCCTACATCCTATGCGCCCAAAGCAGAACTATACGCCCATATAAAAACCAGCGTATTTCCTCATGTGGGCGTATAACATCATTCCAGCTCAAGAACGACTACAAAAAGGGGCCTCATCCCTCTTTAAAATACAGAACGGAGAGCATTTTCAAGAGCCAAATTGTTGCACTTTTTGCCAGTGATCCGAGAGTTAGCAATTTTCTTAGGTTTTCTTCCACTTTTGTAATCAGAGTGTCAACGGAGTAATGGAGCAACTGCCGCTCGATCTCCATCGTCCCATTCCCCAGAATTCTTTTTTGTACTCGGGGATCCTCAGCGTAGGATCTCTCAGTCGTACTCGATTTGTGGTGCCTTGCGCCAATAAAGAAAAGACAGCATTTTCTTCTTCTTTTTTGTGTGTGTCTACAGCAGGATCTCTGAGGCGTACTCAATTTATGGTACCTTGTGCCAATAAAAAAAAGACAGCATTTCTTTTTCTTTTTATGTGTGTCCACAAAAATGGCGACTCTGCTGGGGACTACCTTTTTCTCTGACGAGAAGGTGGTAACGCAATCCGATATCGACAAAATGGAGAGCACTCAGAAGATGCTGATCGTAATGTTCGATCAGCAAGCATTCGAAGAGATGCTCTCGAGGGATGGCTCTACTCCCTCAAAATCAGCGAAGCCAAACAAGTCTCGCAAGACTTGGCTTCGGAGGGCTCGCTGTGCATATCCTGCTAGTGTCATAGCAGATATGCAACTGGAGGACTCTGTCACATGGGCGCATGGCTTTGCTACAGAAGCTCCCCAAATAGAGAAGGCTGACACCGTTCCGGGCTCTACTAGTCCAGTGACTCCTTTCCTACACAACCAACAGCAGAGTGTTCGACACTCGAGACTTAGCAAAGGAAAATACTACGATGCCAAGAATCGGGGTGTGAGACACTCTGGGCAAACCCAGCGAGGCTCACAAACAAAGAAGGAAAAGCTGGAAGAAAAAAATACTGCTCCACCGGGGATGCGCCTAAAGCCATGCGCCCAAGGGGATGCTTGGGTGCATAACTCCAAATAGGATGCATCTGTCTTCGACAGATTGGGCATCCAGGGTCAAGCGCCCAAGGCTATGTGCCCAGGCTCACTTGAACCATACTATGCGCCCACATCGAGGAGGCTCAGACATGCTGCCAAGAAGCATACGCCCAAGGCCAGTCTCCACGGCCTTTGCGCCCACAGCAAAAAGATAGGCCCCAACGCGTATAGCATGGGGCTATCTTCAAGGACATCACAGAACTTAGGTGTGGGGGTTGTCCCTGCATGTAAACTAAGTCTGGATGCGCCAACTCTCCTTACGAACCCGTATGCAAAGGTCAGCGATGCATGCAACATGGGTTGTAAGGCAAAACTCCCTTTCGCTGACTTATGCGACATAATAAATCATAAGTGTAAAGCGAGGGAGGATATAACAATTCATAGTACGCATTCGTGCACCAGTATTGTCATCAGCTGTTGCTGCTCCAAAGCAACGAGAGTGCCTCAGAGACAGTCCGTGTTCCGACGGCTGCATTTCTCTGACGACGAAAAGCCGCTGTATGTCTCATCCAATATGGCTTCATGGGGTCCCCCTTATAGAAGCCCCAATCAAAGACGGTGGACCATGAACCCAACTTTTTCTCTCAGTTTCGCAAGAAGTAGGAGAAAAAGTCTACCAGCAGATGGCCAGCAGGCTGTCACATCTGAAGGAGTCTATATGGGTACTCGGTCAAAGGTGAGATTCCGTACAGATGACAAAGTCTCCCAAGCTGGGTGTAGTATTCCCTCAGAGTTTGAAGCAGATGAACTTCACACTGGGGGTAGCCTTCCAGAGGACGACGATCCCTTCGAGTCTGATGACGACTATCTACCTCTACCTGAAGATGAGGGACTTGTCAACTCAGAGACAGACAGTATCAGCACTAGTTGTATTATTTTCTCTGTTCATCCTTACATATTATCTACATACATGGCAGACGAAGAAATACCTAAAAAAGCCAGTGATCAGACCAGCAAACGGCTAGAGGGTCTTAAAACAGCATTCACCAAGATCACTGATATACTTAACAGTATTATGGCGGTCCAAGCTGCTGGGGCTGTCCCTCCACCTCAACAAAATGTCTCGGCTCACGCTAGTCCGGCTCATAGCAACAACCCTCCTTCACTATAAAAGGAGTATTATTCCGTTGTGCCTCCCCCAAATCTTATAAATGCTGGGGGTGGTCCTTAACCAATGACGCCTAACAATCATTCAGCAGTCGTTTCCTAACACCTGGTTAATCAACAGGATGTAATTGATTCCCTGGTCGCCCGTCTCGAAACCATCTCACACAAAGACGAGCTTCAGAAGATGGGGATATCTCAACCTTATCCTCCTGAATGGAAGAATGCTACTTGCCCTCCTAACTACAAGCCGTTGACGCTAAATTCATTTGATGGGTTGACTTCTCCTCGTCAACACATGACATACTTCAACATGTAGACTCTATACTTACCCAGGGACGATCCATTCTTGTCAAAGCTGTTTATTAGCACCTTGCAGGGGGTAGCTTTTGAATGGTTGTGCAGTCAGCCTGACGGTAGTATCAATTCATTTAAAGACTTGGAGAGGTTGTTCCTCAACAGGTTTTACGAGAGTGGCATGCATGTTAGTATGTCCACCCTCATCGAGACCAAGCAAAGAAGGACTGAGTCTGTCATTGCCTTTATCGAACGCTTTAGACGGCTAGCAATGAAGATGACCTTTGGCACACCAGACTCAGAACTTATGGATACTTGTCGGTATAACTTTCTTCCTATGGTGAAGTTCTGTCTGGGTATACATAAGTATGATACCTGGCCCGTTTTTATTGGGGCCGCTGATACTGCTGAAAATGACGTTCCTAATTGGGAACTACTGGGGGTTGAAAACACCTAAATCTAAAGACAAGGGCAAGCATCCTCAAACTATCAATGTCCGTTGGGGTAAAGGAAAAGAAGTCCTGAAGTTTGACACATCCAAGGGAGCTTCCAATTCTAAGGGCGCCTCCGACAAGCCTAAGGAGGCCTTCTCCTTTGACGAAGATGATGTTATTACCATTTTTCACACATTGACGAAGGGTAATAAGCTGACATTGTCTCCACCACGACGCCCTGCAGAGGCGAACTAACTCAACGATCACAAGTACTATCTCTATCATCAGTACATGCATCACTCCACCAAGGACTGTATCATCCTGAAGAAGAAGATACAACAGCTTATCGACAGCCAAGTGATCAACCTCGAAGCTGAAGACAAGGTCATATCTTCTAACATGATCTTTCTTCAATTTGGTGACTTTCCTCCCATAGAAGTCCCAGACGGTATGGTCCCGATCCCCAAGGCAATAATAGAAGTCGTCAACCTGCCGCCAGCTCGCAACTCAACCTTGGTGCCACTCACAACTGAACGTGGTGAGATCATATGGGTCCATCCAGACTTTGTGCAAGAGATGACACAGGGTGTGGTATCTCCTAAAGCAAAAAGGGGCAAAAAATATAAGTCATGCCATATGGTGTCTTCTCTCATCTATGAGGTTCTATCTGGCAAGACGCGAACGGGGAAGACTTATCTTCGGACATACGATCCCACACACGAAGAAGCAGTACCTTCTCAAGCTCCTGCTACACCCACAAGTCCAGAAGCTGGCTCGTCTAGGCCTTCAACTACCGACAAAGCCAAGCAGAAGAAGACACGATTTGACAATTGAAGGCGCGCGCCAGCTCCCGAAGGCATGGATCGGCCCTACAACTTTGACATACTGGCACAGCTGGCTAATACACCTGCCAGGTTGTCTCTGTTCGATCTATTGCGACTCTCCAAAGAAACCCGAAAGGCCTTAAGTGAGGCATTACTACATGCCGACTCTTATCTCGCTAAAATCAAATCCCTCGTTGAAGACCATATCCCCTGTCCCCACTGCCACAGTACTATGGAAGTGGTGCCCAATATCACCTTTTCACAGGAGAACATGTTACTCAAAAATAATCGTCATGATAGACCCCTGTACTATACAGGTATATCGGGACGATCAAGGTGGACCGCATGCACATCGATCCAGGATCCTCCCCCAGCATCATTCCTAGAAGTTTGCTTCAAATTTTAGGAATCCCTTTGCACAAGCTATCTGCAACCAATACAACTATCATGGCTTTCAATGCTGGTCGAAGCCACCCGCTGTGCAAGATCCGTCTCAAGTGCCAGATCGATGATCTCCGAACGGAAGTTTTCTGCTATGTGATTGATGCTAATGTATCCTACAACATCTTGTTAGGACGTCCATGGATACACGAGAACATGATTGTTTCTTCCATACGTTACGAGTGCTTCAAGTACGTCAATAGCGACGGTGTCGTGAAGACGGAGTTTGTCGATGTCGATTCTTTTAAGGGCATCGAAGCCTACTACGGAGATTCGATACTTTACCAATCTCAGCCCTCCAAGGATGACGGCAATGAAGCTGACAATGAAGCTGAAGCAAGTTCATCCTCCAGTGATGGTCCCCTGAATATCCGAGTCAAAGGACGTACTACTCCAAAAAGTACTCCGAAGCCTCGCACAATCTGGGTAAAAAAGAAGAACCCTGACAAGGTCAAACCATTGACCATCACTCTCCACAAGAACCCTGACAAGTACAAACCTCAGGAGGAACCTGCTGAAGTCCGTTCTCCCAATCCAGAAGAATTACCCTACGTGATGAACTTGGCCATGACTGTGGCTCCTCTTCCAGATGATGATCCTCTCAATGAGTATATCAATATTCATAATAATGTACCTTCAGCGGATGATGTTATCCCTGAAGAAGAATTTGTATATTTTTTTAGTAAAGGTTTATCTTTGAATTACTCCGATGTCTATCAATCTGTAAACCACTACATAGATACGATATACGCTCTAGAGCACGGCATAGGACCATATCTCTGCATGCCTGTCACGACGCCTCACTTGCGGGAAAAAGTTTACCCAGAAGATATCCACTACTTCATCGTTCCAGCCAAAAAGAAGGATGAAGAACTAATCATCTTCGGTCGTATAATTGGCGAAAGAAAGTTCGTTCCAAACTCTACTTCTCCCAAGCACAACATTGAAGCTGACTATGACTCTGAAAAAAATGCAACTTTTCCGGTATAGTTGGCCGGCCGAGAATATCATCCAGAACATGGGATATGACATCAAAAGCGGCAAGGGGCTAAATTACGGCAGGGGACGACGGTTGCCGATACGACACTTTGTACCTTCCGGCAAACCCTAGAACTACTATCAATGAAACGGTGTTGGTTTGGGTTATGTTTTTTATTACCGAGGCACAATTTTTCGATGGAAAACTGAGAAAATGAAACAATTGTAAAAACAATATTTCAAATCAATACTTCAAGCAAGGTGATTCTGAATTACGAGATTCTAAAAAGATTTCATAATCAACAGCAATCAGATCGTAGTACTTCTAAAAAGAAGACACAATCAGAATTACTGGCAGCAACGAAGAAGGTGACTGGCGAAATATGGAACGACTCCTGCTGGGGTGAATAATCACCGTTGCTCAAAGCTTTATTCGCCCTACACGAATAGCTTCCAGAAACCAGCAAGTTCGTCGGAGAACTTGGAACACTCATGTTCTTCTGACTCCTCGGATGGATACGAACTCCCGTACAAAAGCAACGCTGGTGCGGCGCCTTTCCTCTCGAAGGCTGCTGGAAGATCAGAACTGTGTTAAAGAACACTTCTGAATTCTCTGTTTATTTGTGCTAAAAAATACTTCGTAAACTTTCTGTGGTGGCTTCTCTTTCTATTCTGTAATAAGCCTTGAGAGAGAGAGGATACCTTATATAGGCCCTGCAGCAACTGCTCGGTTGCCACAAAGTTAGGATCCTGGTAAAAACCACCCCGAATATGTAACAACCGCCCAGAACGTACAAACGCACGTTCTGCTGCAAGTTACGCCAACTGTGCACACCCCGCGCTCCTTGCACTCTGCGCGACAGAGCGCGTACTGAACTGCGTATACTGTACGTACTGCATGTACTGTACACACGGCGCACGCAGCGTAACAGTGCATCCGTGCAACCCGCACAACCCAGCGCAACCTGAACGTGCACCTGGGCAACGCAACTGGGTTTGCGCAACTGGGCATGCGCAACTGGACAACGCAACTGGGCTTGTGCGAACTGGGCTTGCGCAACTGGACAACGCAACTGGGCTTGCACAACGTGGCAGCACAAGTAGCTCGTGCAACGAGCGCAACTAAAGCACACTATGCGCCTAGCGACGATGCTGATGTGCTAAGTGCAAAGTGCGCCAATAAAATACCATATTACGTCTCATGAGCCCATGAGCCCGAGTCCGAGTCGCTAAGCCCCTACGGGGCTTAGCTCCCATGGAAATAAATTTCCCAAGAGCAAAAAGCATGAATGCTTTAATTGTTGATTTTAGCCTTTTTTCTATTAGAAAAATAACCCCACATGGCAAACCCATGTGCACCTCCACGCCACATGTCATCTCCAATAATAGCAAAGCTAATATATAGAGATACAATCTCTTTGTCTTTTCCGATGTGGGACTAAAGCTTTTTAAAGAAAAAATAATCCCCCACATATCTCTATATATGGGTATAAGTGTTCTCCACAGTAATTGTCCATCATACATTAGGAGAGATGTCGCTGACGACTTGAATCTTCTCGTATGGATCAAAAATTAGACTATAATGCAAGAATGGACTAAGCCTTGAATTCTGCATCATAGCTGAAATTCTTTCCACTCACATAATGTAGTTACATGTGCTTCTGGTTACACATTAAAGGCCCTGTACCAGCCTGGTTTCAGTGTATAATTTTGGGCGTCTACATGTTTACCCTCAAGAGACGGCCTGAGATCTCTTTGTCCATACACTATAGGTGAGTTCATTATAAAGAGACATGGCATGAAGCGCTTTGCGCTTTTCTTACGGTGCTA
Organism: Iris pallida; assembly: GCA_029216955.1. NCBI lineage: Eukaryota > Viridiplantae > Streptophyta > Magnoliopsida > Asparagales > Iridaceae > Iris > Iris pallida. The sequence goes on from JANAVB010015400.1 coordinate 24,830,345, forward strand.
CGCCGCTATGACATGGCTGAAAGCCAAGGCATTACCCCTCCCTGGGAATCATCCCATATCTGGGAACATTTGTAGTGTCATACTACTGTAGCATGAGGCAACCACCTCTTTGTAGTGCCGAACTATCCAGCATGAAGCCTTAGGCTTCCTTGCGGTGTTACGCCGCAATGACATGGCTTGCTAGGCCGAGGCTTTATCCCTAACCGGGTACCTCATCGTTGTGTCTGCCACTATAACATGAGGAACTCCTCCTCTTTGTAGTGCTGACTACACCCCTCTTTATTTTAACATACAGCATTAGGCTAACTACCCATTTGCGGTGCTACGCCACTGTGACTTGGCCTGCAAAGTCGAGGCTTTATCCTATTCCTGGGCAGTACCCCATATATAGGAACCTCATTGTGGAGTCAACCCACTGTAGCATGGAGTTTCACTCCTTGTAGTGCTGCTCTACCGTGCTTCCTGTAAAGCACACCAGGCATTCACAATGCCTGAGAACTCAGTAAGGAATTTAAGCCAACCTTCCCATAGGATCCGTTTTCCGCAGAAAACAACAGTAGACAACAGTGGTTATAGGTCCGTAACCTCTCCATGTCCAATAGAACATGTACCCACCGTTCCTAATATTCTTCCGATTAGTGGTCCTCCCTTGAACCAAAAGCTAGATGCCTAGTAGATAAATCTTTGAACTATTAGCATAAAACTTTATGGTAGGAATACAATAATACAATATTAGAATGCCTTCAAGCCCATTTTACAAGTTGTGTCATCGACCAGCTGGCTCTTGAGGCCCTTGGTGAATGGATCCGCCAGGTTCTCCTGACTCCGAACATCAATCACTGCAATAACACCTCTCTTAATAAGATCGTGTACTGCCCTGTGCTTCAACCGCACAGTCCTCTTCTTTTCGTTGAAGAGGTCATTTGATGCCACCGCCGCAGTCGTCTGGTTGTCGTAGTATATCGGTATTGTAAGTATTTGTGTCCCAACCACTGGAAGATCATACATGAGCTTCCGAAGCTATTATGCTTCCTCGGCTGCGGTATCAAGTGCAAAGAACTCATATTCCATGGATGACCGCGAGAGCATAGTCTGCTTCTTCGACTTCCACGATATAGCAGCTCCACCCTTTGTAAAAATAAATCCACATGTGGACCTCTCGCTCTCCACCTCTGAGCACCAACTGGCATCACTGAAGCCTTCCACTACCGACGGATCTCCGTTGTAGTACAGTGCATATGTCTGAGTCTTCTTGAGATATCTCATAACCCATTTCACAGCTTTCCAGTGTTCAATACCTGGGTTGCTCGTGAAACGACTCAGCATTCCCACGGCGAAAGCTATGTCAGGCCTTGTGGCAGTAGTAGCATACATCAAACTTTTTACTACGCTTGCATACTCCAGCTGCCTGACGCTTTCTCCTGAATTCAGCTTCAGCTTCAGATCACACCTGTACGGCATATCGATCCCTGGAAGATCCCGATACCCATAACGAATGATCATTTTCTCAATATAATGAGACTGTGACAGCGCTAGTCCAGTGTCTGTCCGGATGATCTTGATTCCTAAGATCACATCAGCTTCCCCCAAGTCCTTCATACTGAACTTGCTTGAGATGAATTTCTTTGTCTCCGTGACACAGCTAATATCCGTACCTAGGATAAGCATGTCGTCCACGTACAGACAAACGATCACACCTCTTCCATCAGCGAACTTCGTGTAAACACACTTGTCCGTATCACTGACCATGTAGCCACTTGACCTTATAACTTTATCAAATTTCTCATGCCACATCTTGGGAGCCTGTTTATGACCGTACAAAGATTTCACCAACTTGTCGACTTTGTCTTCAAGACCCCTGATGACAAATCCCTCTGGTTATTGTATGTAAATTTCTTCGGTCAGCTCGCCATTTAGGAAAGCCGTATTCACATCCATCTGATGTATCACCATCTTATGTATTGCTGCGAGAGCAATCAACATTCTGATGGTGGTCATCTGGGCTACTGGAGCATACGTGTCAAAATAGTCAATCCCCTGCTTCTATGAAAATCCCTTGGCTACCAACCTAGCCTTGAACTTGTCAATAGTTTCGTTTGCTTTCATCTTCTTTTTGAAGATCCATTTACATCCGATGGGTTTCGCTCCTTCAGGAATATCAACCAACACCCAAGTGTTATTTGAGGTGATAGAATCAAATTCATTGTCAATCGCCTCCTTCCAGAAAATCGCGTCTCTGGTCTTCATCGCCTCATCATAGGTAAGCGGATCTGCTTCCATATGATAGGTGACAAAGCCACTTCCGAAGTCCTTCGGCCTCCTCATTCGCTTAGCTGACGGCTTAGCTTGTTCTGGTTCAACCGTTGTTTCAACAACAACATCTTCTTGGACCACATCTTCATTGAAGACTTCAGTTTCCTGTGCACCCTCATTGTTCTCCGGTATATCCGCAAGAACAATATTCTTGTGCCTTGTAAATTTGTCTTCAAAATATTCTGCATCACGAAATTCAATGATATGATTTGACTCAATATCAAGAAATCTCCGAGCATCACTCTTCTCGGCATACCCCAAGAAGATCGTCTTAGTAGTCCTTGTTCCAAGCTTCTGAATCTTCAGATCTGGAAGCTTGACATATGCCAGACACCCCCACACTCGAATGACATTCAAGTTAGGTCTGACCTTGAACCACAGTTCATGAGGAGTAACGTCTGAAGTTGCATGAGGTACTCTATTTAGAATAAAAGTGACCGTCAATGCAGCTTCTCCCCAGTAGCACTTAGGAAGACCAGCAGTCAACAACATTGAGTTAATCATTTCTGTTAACGTTCTGTTCTTTCTCTCTGCTACTCCGTTTGATTAAGGAGAGTACGGAGCCGTAGTCTCATTGACAATTCCATAATCTTTGCAGAACGATGCGAATTTATGAGACCTGTACTCCCCACCTCGATCACTTCTTATTCTTTTGAGTTGTTGTCCAGTCTGCCGCTCAGGTTCGGCTCTGAACTCCTTGAACTTCTCGAATGCTTCGTCTTTAGCCTTCAGCAAGTAGACGAACACATACATTGAGAAGTCATCGATGAAGGTTATGAAATACTTTATCCCGGCCTTTGTAGAGAACTGTTTAAAGTCACAGATTTCGGAGTGTACCAACTCCAGAAGATCTGTACTTCGATTAACCGAGGAAAGGGTTTCCTTGTGATCTTTGTTTGAGCACAAACTTCACATTTCTTTACCTTACCCCCACACTTGGAGATAAGTCCTAGACTAGACATTCTGTTTATTCGTTTACAATGAACATATCCTAGCCTATTATGCCACAACTCAAGAGTATAAGCAGAAGGAGTGATTTCATTAATCACATTAATTACATTGGACTGATTTACAAGCTGAATTTTGAACATCCTTCGGTATAAAAAGCTTTCCCAAAATATGTTCCCTTGATAGACATCACCATCTGGCCAGCATTGATGTCCATCCTGAGGCCTGCGTTGCAGAGTAGGCCTCCTGAGATCAGGTTCTTGGCGATAGCAGGTACGTGCTTTACACCTTGTAGCGTCAGAGACTTCTCCGAAGTCAGCTTCAACACCACCGTCCCGACCCCGAGCACTTCAGCTTGTGCCTGGTTCGCCATCATAACCACTTCAGAAGTAGGTGTATAGGTGGTGAACCACTCCTTGCTGGAGCAAACATGGCAGAAGGCTCCAGTGTCTACCCACCAGTCAGAGTCAGTCCTTACCGCATCAACCTGAGCAATCATAGCAACAACGTCAGTGATCATAGATACCTTACTAGGCTCTCCTTGTTCTGATTGCTTGGTCTTTGCTTTTTATTCATTCTTGAAGTGGCCCTTCTTGCCACACTTGAAACAAGGCATCTGAGACTTTGCCTTCTTTCGCTTGAAGGAAGTCCCCTACATGTTCAGATTATTAGGGTCCTTCTTTTTGTTGTAGGAAGCCGCCTTCTTTCTTTTTGGTTCTTGGTATGAACCAGATTGGCGTTAGCCAATTGCTTGGACAGTGTGTCCACCTTCAGTTGAGCCCGCATCTGGTCCTTAACATAGATTTCCTGCAAGAGATCCTCAAGGCTGATCTCAAGCTTCTTCCTATGCATATTTGCATAGAACTTACTCTACCCAGCGGGAAGCTTTGAGACAATCCCTCCAACAACAAACTTATTGGGAAGGGACATCGCCTCGCCTTTCAACTTCTGTCGCAGCTTCAGAAATTCTTTTACCTGCGGCAACATGGACTTCTCGTCCTCAAAGAGCCATTTGTGATATTTTTCGACCACAAATGTCTTGCTCCTGTTCTTGTCTTCTTCGTACAGTTTTTTCAGAGACTCCCATATGTCTCTGGCAATTGTCTTTTTACTGTAGGATTCAGCTAGGGAATCCTCCACAGCATTCAGGATAAGCAGCCTGCAAATGCTATTTTCTCTTCTCCACTTGGCCTGAAGTTTAGTAGCCACAGTGATTGCGGCAGCAGACCCAGTATCTGGAATGGTAGGTTCCTCTTCAAGAAGCACGTGATCAACGTCTCTGAGTTGAAGAGTGAGATAAACCTTTCTCTTCCAGACTTGATAATGCTCTCCATCAAACTTTTCTAACTTACAAAAGTCAGTATTGAGGAGTGAAGCATTAACGTTTTCCATCGTAGCAATAAAGCTTTGAGATTGTTATTACCGAGGCACAATTTTTCGATAAAAAACTGAGAAAATAAAACAATTGTAAAAACAATGTTTCAAATCAACACTTCAAGAAAGGTGATTCTGAATTACGAGAATCTAAAAAGATTTTGTAATCAACAGCAATCAGATCGTAGTACTTCTGAAAAGAAGACACAATCAGAATTACTGGCAGCAACGAAGAAGGTGACTGGCGAAAGATGGAACAACTCCTGCTGGGGTGAATAATTACCGTTGCTCAAAGCTTTATTTGCCCTACACGAATAGCTTCCAGGAACCAGCAAGTTCGTCGGAGAACTTAGAACACTCCTGCTCTTCTGACTCCTCGGATGGATACGAACTCCCGTGCAAAAGGTACGCTGGTGCGGCGCCTTTCCTCTCTCTCTCGAAGGCTGCTGGAAGATCAGAACTGCGTTAAAGAACACTTCTGAATTCTCTGTTTACTTGTGCTAAAAAATACTTCGTAAACTTTCTGTGGTGGCTTCTCTTTCTATTATGTAATAAGCCTTGAGAGAGAGGATACCTTATATAGGCCCTGCAGCAACTGCTCGATTGCCACAAAGTTAGGGTCATGGAAAAAACCACCCCGAACATGTAGCAACCGCCCAGAACGTGCAAACGCATGTTCTGCTGCAAGTTGTGCCAACTGCGCACATCCCGCGCTCCTTGCACTCTGCACGACAGAGCGCGCCCTGAACAGCTTACACTGTGCACACCGTACGCACTGCGCACATGGCGCACGTAGTGCAACCAGCGCATCCACGCAACCCGAGCAACCTAGCACAACCCAGCACAACCTGAGCGCAACCTGGGCGCGCACCTGGGCAGCACACCTGGGCTTACGCACCTGGGCATGCGCAACTGGACTTGTGCGAACTTGGCTTGCGCGAACTGGTCTTGCGTGAACTGGGCTTGCGCAATGTGGCAGCACAAGTGGCTCGCACAACGAGCACAACTAAAGCGTACTATGCGCCTAGCGACGATGCTGACGTGCTAAGTGCAAAGTATGCCAACAAAATGCCACATTACGCCTCATGAGCCCATGAGCTCGAGTCCGAGTCCGAGTCGTTAAGCCCCTACGGGGCTTAGCTCCCATGGAAATAAATTTCCCAAGAGCAAAAAGCATGAATGCTTTAATTGTTGATTTTAGCCTTTTTGCCATTAGAAAAATAACCCCACATGGCAAACCCATGTGCACCTCCACACCACATGTGCATCTCCAATAAGAGCAAAGCTAATATATATAGAGATACAATCTCTTTGTTTTTTCTGATGTGGGACTAAAGCTTTCGAAAGGAAAAAACCAAAACTTCAACAATGTTACTCCTCCAACAACTCCCGATAGATCAGATAATGAAGCAGATCGTTGTTCTCATTCTTCTGATTTCTGCCTTTGGGACTCGGACTCCAGCATTGGTGACATGTTTAAAGCAACTCCATCCGTCAACATGGTTTCTATTGACCAAATTACGGATGATGTGCAATCAATTGAGCTTGAATAATGGGCTCAAAAGATGGATACTAGGTGGGAGCTGCGCTTTGAACAACGTGAACCACCTACCGAAGACGAAGTCATCCAAGTCAATTTAGGAGATGAATCATCTTTCAAACCAATCTTCATCAGCAAAAGTCTATTTGGTGATGAACGTCAATCTTTTATACAGCTTATAAGAGAATACATCGACGTCTTTGCATGGAGCTATGAAGACATGCCAGGCATGGACCCTAAAGTCGCGATATATCGCCTGAATATTTCGTCTAAAGCTAAGCCAGTGAAGCAACAACAACAACGATTCCGACCATATGTCATGGAGGCCATCGAGAATGAAGTCAAGAAGCTCATTGCCAGTGGATTCATTCGCGAAGAACAACACCGTGACTGGGTTGCCAACATCGTTCCAGTCATAAAAAAAACGATAAAGTTCGAGTCTGTATCGATTACCGTGATTTGAACTCTGTATGCCGGAAAGACAAGTTCCTTCTACCGATCACCGACGTAATGATCGACAATACTTGCGGCTTTGAACGGATGTCCTTCATGGATGGGTTTTCAGGCTACAACCAGATCAAGATGTTCCCCGACGACGAGAAGCACACATCTTTTCGAACATCGTTGGGGATATACGGTGATGCCCTTCGGATTGAAAAATGCAAGGGTAACATACCAGCGAGCCATGAAGACAATTTTTCACGATTATTTCTGCAAAACAGTAGAGTGCTACGTAGACGATATCGCGGTTAAAAGTCGTCTCAAAGGCAACCACCTCCAAGACTTAAGAATGGTGTTCGAACTAATGCGTGCACACCAACTCAAGATGAATCCAACTGGTTGTCTCCAGCGGCAAGTTTCTTGGTTTCGTTATCACTTCAAAGAGGATACATCTTGACCCGGAGAAAGTGAAGGCTATCCTCGATATACATCTTCCAAGAAACCTCAAAGAGCTACGTGGACTACAAGGAAGTCTAGCCTACATCAGACAATTTATTTTGAACCTTTCTGGAAGGTGTCAACCATTCACTCATCTCATGAAGAAAGGCGTATCTTTCGTCTGGACTGAACAATGTCAACGCGCATTCGACGACATCAAGAAGTATCTTACAAGCCCCCTAGTATTGGTAGCTCCAATAATGGAAAAGCCCTTCTTACTATATGTCTGCGCTATGGACCATTCTTTTGGTGCCCTATTAGCTCAGAAGAATAAAGGCGGCCATGAACAGGCAATCTACTACCTCAAGCACATAATGGTGGGTGCCGAACATAGATACACACCAGTGGAGAAGGAATGCCTTGTACTGGTATTTGCCATCCAGAAGACACGCCACTATGTGTCTGGACAGACTATCCACATCATATCTAAAGTCAATCCTCTCAGAATACTCATGACTAAACTCGGTCCTCTCAATTCCCGTTTAGCTATATGGGCAATGTTGTTGACTCCATACGATATGCTCTTCGTCCCTCAGAAGGCAGTAAAAGTCGAAACATTAGCTAATTTTCTAGTAGCTCATCCGGTACCAGAATCTTTCAAACTCTACAACGAAATCTCCGATGAAGTAGTAGAGTATAATACTGCAAGCGAAGAAATCCCCATCTGGCAAATGTTCTTTGACGGTGCATCAAGAACAGGACCTAAAGGAAATATTATGGCCGGAGTTGGCGTCGTGCTTGTGTCACCCGATCATCTGTTTATACATCGTACATATTCTCTCGTGGAGCCATGCACCAACAACGTGGCCGAATAAAATGACCTATTAATCGCCTACAACTGGCAAAATAACTGAGAGTTGACTATCTAGAAGCCTACGGCGATTCCATGCTAATAGTTAGTCAGGTCCGAGAGAATTATGAAGTTCGTCACGAAGATCTCATCCCCTATCACAGAGCAACAATCGAGTTGGCGTCTACTTTCACTGGATTCTTCATCGAGCACGTGTCCCGACTACAGAATATAGAAGCAGATGCTCTAGCTTGTCTCGCTGCTTCCTTGACCGTCCCTACCAATACTCAGCTGTCAATCACAGTGTCTGGTCGAGAACTATTCTGTGTGAAAAATGCCTTGCATATTCATCACAGTTATACAACAGAAACAAATGTCGATGTTAAATACTAGAGATTTCTTTTCATAGACTACGCCGTTTATAGAATCCTCCCTGAGGACCCAAAGGAAGCAGTGTCTATCCAAAGGCGATCCCTCAGATTTTACTACGACACAGCTACCAAGATGTTGTACCGACGCTCTTACGACGGGCTACTGTTACGATGTTCATCAGACACAGAAGCCAAACATGCACTCCGGGAGGCTCACGATGGAGTTTGTGGTACACATCAACCAGGCCCCAAATTACAAGATTGCCTCAAACGAATGGGTTATTATTGGACCCCAATGATAACAGATGTTGTTGAATATACAAAAAGGTGTAGAGCCTGTCAGTTCCACGCCGATTTCATTCATCAACCTTCAAAGTTTCTACACCCGACGGCAGCATTTGGCCTTTTGAAGCCTAGGGCATGGACGTCATAGGACCAATCAGCCTACCGTCTTCCAGAGGACATCGATTCATCCTAGCCATAACCGATTACTTCTCCAAATGGGCGGAAGCTATACCGCTCACCGAAGTGAAGGCGTCAAACGTGATCAGTTTCATCAAACATCACATTATCTACTTCTTCGGCCTACCTCGCAGGATCATTCAGGATAATGGTCCACAATTCGCAAGCCATGCATTCTATCGGTTCTGCGATAGGAACCGAATCTAGAATGTAGCCTCTACTACCTACAATCCAGCGGCTAATGGGCTAGCAGAAGCCTTCAATAAAACCATCATAAAACTTCTCAAAAAGTTTGTGTCTTCAAATAAGCACGATTGGAATGAGAAGCTCGACGAATGTCTAAGGCCTATCGTACAATGGTCCGGACTCCAACAGGCAGTACGCCATTCTCTCTAGTTCATGGAGCGAAGCAGTTCTTCCCCTAGAAATCTAAATTCCTTCTCTTCGAGTAGCCTTAGCCAACGAGTTGACTACCGAAGAAAGCTACCATCTGCGACTCCAGGAGCTCGAAGCGCTAGACGAAAAATGCTTGTTAGCTCAGCAGCGTATTGAGCTATACCAAGCATGCCTTTCCAGAGCCTTCAATAAAAGGTGAAGGAAAGAATCTTCCAAGTCGATGATCTAGTCTTAGCAGTGAGAAGACCAATGGTCATGACACACAAAACAAAAAATATTTCAGCCTAAATGGGAAGGTCCTATCATCATAGAACCAGTGTATTCTAACGGTGCGTGCCGACTAACCAAGACTGATGGTGACTTGCTCATGATGCCTATCATCCTTTTTTACATAGTGTTCACATATGTTCAGACATATAAATGTACAGTGCGATGTTTATGTGATTCAAAAATTATCTAACTATTATCCGTATTTCAAGAGTCTTGAATACGCCTTGGATAATAGGACCTCTAAAATATTTTTCCAGTGGAATCATTCCCGTTTTTGACTCTATCCGAACTCAGTTTGACGAAAACAAGTCACGTCCCTATTACCTCTGAATTATTTTCCGATAATTATTTCTCCCAGTAGAATGATTAAGAAATGTTTTGCCATGTCCATAAAACCTCTAAGCAAAGCATTCATCAAGGATAATCACGTGCATATTACCTCTGAATTATCCACTCCCACCTAACGTTATATATCTTTCTACGTCCATATTACCTCTGGTCAGATATAAAACATCCTCTGCTATTACGTCCATATTACCTCTACTAGCAGCCTCGTTCAACTTATTATCTATATTCAAAAAAACTTGAATATAAAATGGATAATAGGTCCACATCAAAATTCTCCAGCGGAATACCCACCAGAAATATCCTTGCTATGTCCACATTACCTCTAGTTTCGATATTTCATAAAACCATATTCACTGTGAAAAGATTCTTTATTCTTTACGTCTATCAAGAGACAAAAAAAGGGTACAAGAGTCGTGATGGCTGGAAGGAAAAAAAAAGAGTTACAAAGAATCTAAAGGATACATAGGCGATTGATGTTGTCCCTTAGAGCCGTGATTTCATCTTCAGACTTCGCGGTAGCTCGACGGCGCGCCTCTTCTTGGCGAGCAGCTTCATCTTCGAAGAGGATTAGACTCAGATGCTCTCCCTCCAACTTCGCCAGCTGTTCTTCTAAATGGGCAGAAGTGGTGACGGTCATGGCAGCCTGAGCCAAATAATCCTCCTGTTCAGATGTTGTCGCCCTCAAGTCGGCTTCCAGTTGGACGATCTCGTTCTGGATCTGCACAATATGATTATACTGCTCGGTGATCTGTGTAGCCAGTTTATTCTTTGAGTCAGCACGTGCCTCACTTACAGCGTTGAACTGGCCATACTGGTCAGCCAATCTCTCGAACGAGGACATCCTTCCTCGTCTGAAAAGTAGCCTTCTCTTCCGCAAGAGTCGTGATCAGAGCCTCATCTTCTGCACAGAACTGGAACATCGGGCTCTGCTGCTTGGTATCCTGGAACCTGGCAACCTGACCCTCCAGGTCAGTCAGAACTTTCCTCAGAGTATTGGCCTGCTATTCATAACCGACAATGCTCCCGAGGGCCGCCACTTGGCATTTGGCAACAGCCTTCACAGGGCCAAAGGCAGCATTCCGATTTAGGACTCCAGGAAGCTTCACTTTCAGCACAAAGTCGAAAGCTTTGACGACTTCATGGGTCATCTCGTCATCTTCAGTGGAGGTCGTCGGAGAGGATGTTTGGAGAGTTTCTTCTGCTCCAGGAAGGGATACTTGACAAGAAGTTGAACCTGACAAGAAAATCCATTCTACCAAAAACCACTCCTGATTATCATGTGTCACGTCTACATTACCTATGATACCGATAGTCTTCCGACTTGACACCTGTACCTAACCCGGGATAAAAGATATGGTGTCAAGACTACAAAACCTATCACATCCATATTACCTCTGTAGAGTTTTGTTTCAAATCTATTTGCTCGCATTTCCAGATGCACAAAGGGGCAATAGGTCCAAAAAAGGGAGGTCCCTAGCAGGATACCCTTTACACAAATGCTGTTAGGTCCTTTAATACAAGCACCACCGATACCACAAGCAAAGAATAGAGTGAATGTATTCTATTTTTTCAAAATCAGTTACATTCACAGGACTACATCTCATGAGCAAACCAAAAAGTTATTCATCTCTTCATCTGGACAAGAAGTAAAGGATTACATTCATGTCAAAAAGAAGCAAAACATAAACTACATCTAAAGACAGACAGAAATACCAAGACAAAATATGGACATTTATGGGAACCCACGGATCCTAGTTGTGTCGAGGCATATACCATTTTCTCAACCATTTTGCATATGAAGGATCTATTTGATTAAGGTCCTCGGCCGTGTAGGTCCTAAAAAATCAAGTTGCATCAATCAACAAAGTCAAATAATCAAGATATACATCATTTTGATGAGTTGCGCAGACAACAGATTACACAGCAATCAAATTGTGCATGTTGGTTTGCGCACGTTCTCAACTGCGCAGGCTGACGTGGCAGAAGTCATCATTACCTGAATCAAATCAAATCTTTCTGACAACTGACAGCACGGAGAACGAGGAGACTGTTCGTTTATTGTGCCGTACAGTGCTCGAGGGCGGCTGACAGCTGGCAGCGCAATCCATTCCTGCGCAGTCTGAGTCTGCGCAAACTATTCCTGTGCAGTCTGAGTCTGCACAAACCAAAGTCTGTGCAGTTCAGATTGCGCATTCTACCAACATAACTGATAAAGTACATGTGGCATTCATGCCATCAATTGTTCATTATGTGGCAACTGTCTATGCACGATCATGCGTATTTCAATCAAATGATGCCATGTGTCACAAATAGTTGGCCCACGATCCAATAACTGTCTGCGCAGTCTAATGCTGCGCAAACCAATTGTTGCGTAAATCATCTTGCGCAGTCCAGAATAACTGAAAGTTAGTTATTTCTAGAACTCTATAAATAGAGTTTCAAGTCTTCATTTCAAGGGGATCAAGAGTTCAGAGATCAGAGATCATAAATCAGAGAGTCCAGGAGTTCTTGTCCAAGTGCTGCTGCATTCTTCCGAGGCTTTTGCCTTTAACTTTCGAGGTTTTTGCCTTCAGTTTCCAGAGTTGTTTTCAACTTCAGAGGCTTCGTCTTCAAAGTTCACATCATCCAAGGGATAAAGCAATCGTCATCTAGATTGGATTCCTATAGTTGTAATTTTTCCAGAATTCTTGTAATCTTTATTACACAGTTTGTATCAATAAAGTTTCATACTTTTGTTTTTGCAAACAAAATGGCGACTCTGCTGGGGACAACTTTCTCCTCCGACGAGGAAGTAGCAACTCAATGTGACGTAGCGTCTATCGGGAAGACGCAGAAGACGCTGGTTGTTAAAGTCAACCAGACAGCCTATGAGGCAATGCTCAACTCCAAGACCTCTCCCCGTACTTCAGCCACTTCTGCCAAGAGCAAAGTGCGCTCAGTATGGGTCTCCAAGACTGCTGCACAATCTGGCAGTTTTGCCACCAAGGATGCTGCACACTCTGTTGCATAATCTGCTAGCCAGACTGCTGCCCAATCTGCTGTGTCAACTGTTGCACAATCTGCTAGCCAGACTGTTGCACAATCTGCTGTGCCAACTCTTACACAGTCTGTCTCAACAACTGCTGTACAAACTGTTTCAGACACTGCTGCGCAATCTGTTACAACTGTTGCACAGGCTACTTCATATGCTGCCTTGTCAAAACACAAGACTCCTATGACTCTGGCGCAATTGGCAATGGCTTTTCCTGCGCAAACCAACACTCCAACAACCAAAGTACATCCCAAGCACTCTAAAGCAAGGACTCTTGATGTGCAAACCACAGCTTCTGTGGTCAGAACCAATGCACTTTCTGCCAAAACTTCTAATGCACAAGTGGCCAGTGCACCATCCACCCATGCGCAAACCAAGCATGCGCAATCCAAGAGTAACAGCCCTTTGGCTAAACTCTCCTCTTCTCATAACAAAGGGAAAACCTCTGTTCCTCCCCTTAAACACTCTGCTGTTCCAGCACAATCTACTGGGGGTAGTCCTTTGGCTATTCCTCTTCCTCCTCAAAATAAAGGAAAAGGCTCGTTGGTCTTTTCTCAGACTTCCTTGTCTCATAACTTGGAAGACAAAAGAGGGAAACGCTCTTTAGCTAACCCTTCTTCTCAAAATAAAGGAAAAGGCCCTTTGGTCTTTTCTCAGTCTTCCTCGGTCTTTACTGAAGAAGATCAAATTCAACGTGTTTTGGCACCTGTCAGTACAAGAACTCCTACAAACAAGGATTCTTCTTTCCTTCATAACAAGAGAACTTGTACTGATCAAAGAGGTATTCTGCCTACCCCAGTAGCAGAATTCCAAGACCTTCCAACTTTCAAAATATCCTGTTCCAAACAGAGAAAACTGTTGGTGTCTCAAACAGAAACCCCTGGGGGTGAATTTGAAGACCTAAGAACATATTTTAACAGGCCAACTTCGGCAAAACGTAAGCAACCTATGCCGAAGGTCAAGCCTCAAAGACAAACCTCCAGGAACAAAAATCCTGATACCTATGCCAATGAGGTGAGCACTTCCTCGTACACACAGGGGACAAAATATTTGAAGAATCGGAACCATGTTCCGAATGTTGTTAAAGAACATATTCCTCGAACCTTTCCTCGTCCTGGCATGGTTTCTGATCTCCGAGAACATCTCAGGCAAAAATAGGATAATGCCTCAACTCCTTCAGTTCAATCATCTGATCATCATTGCAATCATAAAGTCATCATCCAATGTTGCTGTCAAACAACAAAACGATCTGTCTTTGATCATTTGACTTTTGCTAAAACAGAACCGATGTCAGAAAATGAAGAAGCGTTGTACGCTTCTGTTAACATGACTTCTCGAGACACTGGGAGTAGAAGGTGCTCTAAGCACGGCAAACCTCGCAAACCAAGTTAACGGTATCTGGATCTACTTCAAGAATCTTCTGAGGGAGTATTCCAACATACCCGTTCCCGAAGCCGAGATACAATCGGTCAAAGGAATCTTCCTCAAGATCCTTCTGGTAATTTCTCTCTTTCTCAGTCAGGAGATGACTCTTTCTCCGACTATGATGCATATAGCGAAAGTTTTGAACAGACAGTGTCTTCCACTATACCAAGAGAAGTGACATCTTATGTTGTCACTGATGATCAAGATGCTTCAACGTCTGCAAATCAAGAACAGCGAATCGCTGTACTTGAAGACAAGCTAAAGACCATGGCTGAAATGGTCGCTAGTATGCATTCTATCATTGTGGCCAAACATGCCACACCACCAACTATACCTATCGCAAGTCCGGAGATCATAGCATCTTCAGTACCTGTCAATGTTGGGTTGGGAGTAATGCCTTCTCAAATGCCTCCTGTACAAGTACAAGTTCAAACTACACCTAGTCAGTCAGCTGGGGGTAGTGCTTACAATGCTGTTCCTCCTCCTACTACTCTGACTCTGCCAGCTCCTTCTTCATCATCTGAAGACACCAATGAAGCTGTCAAACTCTTGCGAACTCAGTTCGAAGCCTTCAAAGAGAAGGACAATTTGTAAAGGTTGGGAATCAAGCAGCCATACCCAGTTGAATGGAAGGAAGTTCCATTTCCTCCTAAATACAAGATTCCAACAATCTCTCTTTTCGACGGCAGTACCTCACCAAGCCAGTTCATCAATCACTTCGAGGTAATGACTGTTCAACTCCAACCAAATGACGCTCTTCTTACCAGGGTGTTCGTCGGTTGTTTAGCCGGCATAGCATACGA
The DNA here is from genome assembly GCA_029216955.1 of Iris pallida. Taxonomy (NCBI): domain Eukaryota; kingdom Viridiplantae; phylum Streptophyta; class Magnoliopsida; order Asparagales; family Iridaceae; genus Iris; species Iris pallida. The sequence continues at coordinate 24,845,355 of JANAVB010015400.1, forward strand.
CTGGTACAGAAGTCTACCCGATGGTTGTATTACTTCTTTTTCAGGACTTAAGCAGATCTTTCTGGAAAGATTCTATGAGGGATTCAATGACATGACTATGTCTGCCCTCAATAAAATCAAACAGAAACATAATGAAACTGCTGAGAGTTTCATCGAACGTTTCCATCGAGAAGCCTTGAAGATGCCTCCAGGGACTCCTGCTGCTGTTACCATAGACACTTGCAAGGCAAATCTCTTGCCTATCATCAATATGTGGACAGGCTCAACTCAGTTCCAAGACTGGCCATCCTTTATCGTCAACGCCAAAGCAGCTGAAGTGAGTGCTAAAAAGTTCAAACAGCTGGGGGTACAGATGTCTAACCCAGATCGGGACGAACATCAATCATCAGGTGGCGAGAATCGTCAGAACAACCGTAAGAACAAGGAAACTCTGAACATTAACCTGAAAAGCAAAGAGTCCTTGGCTGTCAATGTAGCTTCGTCTATATCTACTTCTACTCCTGCTACAACTCAACCGAGGGAACCTTGCCCTAAGGTAGAGTATTCGTTTGATGAAAATGACACAGCAAGCATCTTCGATTGCTTACTCAAAAGCAATAAGATCCAGCTTCTAGACCCAAAGAAACCTGATGAAGTCGGTAAGACCGATCATCCTAAATATTGTGTCTACCACCGATTCATTGGACATCCTACTCGAGCATGTTATGTGCTCAAGGATAAGATTCAAGAGCTTGTCAATGCTGGAGTTGTTACTCTGTAGCAAGATGAGAAGACTGTCACTGCCAATATGGTTTCAGTCCAGTTCGGTAACTTTCCCCCGCAGATGATACAGCATGGTGTCATTCCTATTCCGAAGGCTACTCTCGAGATTGAAAATCTTCCTTCTCCACCAAACGAAGGTCTCGTTCCTTTGTCTCTTGACAATGGCGAGGTTATGTGGATCCATCCCGATCTTACTTCAGAGTTCGAAGATTCTTCTTCTTCCAAGAAGAAAGGTCGCTCCAAAAACAAGACCAAGATCTGCAACATGGTGTCTTTTGACCCCATAGTTGATAAAGAAATTCTGTTGGGCACCAGATCAGGGAAAACTTATCTGAAAGATTACTCTGAATCTCAAGAGAATCCTGCCTCTTCTTCTGAACCTGTCCCAGCACAACCTGCTGCTATTGAAGAAATTCCTTCTACATCTTCACCAGTTGTGGTTCCTATTCCTCCCAAACTAGTGGCTGCTGATAAAGGCAAACAACAAGTCCGCTTTGATAAACCCTTGAAGAAATCATCCCCTACAGGGCTTGAGAAGCCTTACAACTTTGATATATTGGCTCAACTAGCTAATACCCCAGCAAGGCTATCTATCTTTGAGCTCTTGCGTCTTTCCAGAGAGACGCGAGAAACTTTAAGTGAAGCTCTTATGCAAGCTGAGACTTGTTTAGCCTTTCTCAAGAAGCCGAAAGCAGAACCAGTCTCTTGTCTACATTGTCATAGTGTTATGGAGTTGATTCCGAACATTACTTTCACACAAGATGACATGCTGATGGAGGATAATAGGCATGATCGTCCTCTCTACTATACAGGATATGTTGATTCGATGAAAGTCGATCGTATCCTGATAGATCCAGGATCTGCTCTCAGCATTATGCCGAAAACAATGATCGATGCTCTGAAAATTCCTGTACATAGTCTCTCCACCACAATCACCACCATCCTTGGATTCAATCAGGGAAGGAGTGAACCTTTGGACAAGATTCGCTTAAAACTCCAAATAGGCAATATTCGCACAAAAGTTACCTTCTATATCATTGACAATCATGGTTGTTCTTATAATGCTCTATTGGGGAGACCATTCTTACATGAGCATAATATTGTTCCATCAACCCTTCATCAATGTTTCAAATATATTGATGATAAGGGAGAGGTCCATAAGGAAGTTGCGGATCTTTATCCTTTCAAAGGCGTTGAAGCATACTGCAACGACGCTCAGATGTACAAGGATGAATTCATGAAGATTGTGTTAGCCTTAGACACTGAAGAAGAACAAGAAGCAATGCCCAAAGACACTCTTATCATACCTGTCAAAGGGCGAGTTTCACATCCTCAGTCTTCTAAACCACTGGCTATTCACTTGCCAATTCAAAAGAAATCAGTTGATGCTGATCAAGATCAAAGGGGGCTCACCTCTTCTGAGCCACTTGTTATCGACCTACGTCGTAACAAGGACAAAAAGCAGCTCACTCCTTCTGAGCCACTTGTTGTTGATCTCACTCGTAACAAGGAAAAAAGGGAGCTCACCTCCTCTGAGCCACTTGTTATCGACCTTCGTCGTAACAAGCCTCCCCCACGTTCTTCTTCTCCCCCTCTTGTAATTAATCTAACCAAGCCTGCTAAGGCTAAAGGTCCTGTTGTAAATACTGATGTACAAATCAATGAAAAAGCACCTACTTTCCAGTATACTGATGTTATTTATTATACTAAATGCTATTTGGATATGTTAGATAGCTTCCAATCAATTACAATGGAAGTTGTACAATCTCTTCAGACAGAAGTCTCACTTGAAGATCCAGATGATTCTTACCGTATTCACCCTTCTCGAAAGAAAGGTGAAAGTCCAATACTTTTTAGTAAAGGACCAGAAAAACAATTCAGCTATACGGATGATAGCAAACTTAACGATACGGGATGTCTCCAGTTCCATCGTTATAGTCAACAATCAAAAGACATCATCCGAAAAATGGGCTATGACTTCAAAAGTGGCCTCAATTACGGTAAAGGTAGACAAACTCCTATCCACACGACTATTTCGGAAGGAATGTCGGAAATGTACTACAGCAGGACTAAGAAAGGTCTCGGATATACTTCTCCTCCACTGTTATCCCCAGCAGTCTCTGACTAAGACAGTGAAGAACGCTCTAATTCATCTGATTCTAGATCTTGGGATTCTGATACTAGCATTGGTGAAGTTCACAGGCTGATCGTATCATCTAACATGGTCTCCGCTGAACTACCAGAAGGCTATGATGAAGACGTTGAAGAAAATCCTGAAACAGATCCTTGGGCTCAACATATGGATAACCAATGGGTACTTCGCTTTGAACAACGTGAACCTTCTACTGAAGATCAATTAGTTTAAGTTGATGTAGGAGAAAGCGAGTCACCTCGTCCAATCTTCATCAGCAAGAATCTTCCAGAAGCAGACAAACAAGAGTTGATTCTTCTTATTAAAGAATACATCGACGTCTTTGCCTGGAGTTATGAAGACATGCCAGGTTTAGATCCCAAGATTGCTACACACAAACTGAATATTTTGCCTAATGCAAAACTAGTTAAGCAGCAACAACGGCGTTTTAAACCAAAAATGATGGATGCAATCGATGATGAAGTCAAGAAGCTCATTGCTTGTGGTTTTATTCGAGAAGAGCAGCATCCTGACTGGGTGGCCAACGTCGTTCCAGTTCTAAAGAAAACCGGCAAAGTTCGAGTCTGCATCGACTTCCGGGATCTTAATAAAGCATGTCCAAAAGATGAATTTCCTCTCCCTATCACGGATGTCATGATTGACAATACCTGTGGGTTTGAGCGAATATCTTTCATGGATGGATTCTCTGGGTATAATCAGATCAAGATGAATCCTGAAGATGAAAAGCATACCTCTTTCCGTACTCCTCGTGGTGTCTATTGCTATACAGTGATGCCATTTGGTCTCAAGAACGCTGGTGCAACCTACCAACGGGCTATGAGTACCATCTTTAGAGAACATCTTCGTAAGACAGTCGAATGCTATATTGACGATATTGCCGTCAAAAGTCGTCTAAAAGAAGATCATATCCAAGATCTGAGAACAATCTTCAATCTCATGCGTCAACATCAGCTCAACATGAATCCCACCAAGTCATTCTTAGGTGTCTCTAGTGGCAAATTTCTCGGCTTCGTCATTACCTCTAAGGGTATACACGTGGATCCCGAGAAGATCAAAGCCATCCAAGAGATGCGTCCTCCACGCAACCTAAAAGAGCTACGAGGATTCCAAGGCCGACTTGCGTACATCAGGCAATTTATTTCAAACTTGTCTGGACGCTGCAGACCATTCACTCAACTAATGAAGAAGGGTGTATCTTTTGTTTGGACTGAAGAGTGTCAATGAGCATTCGATGATATCAAACGATATCTTATGAACCCACCAGTCTTGGTGCCACCTATCTCTGGCATTCTATTCTTGATGTATGTCCGTGCTATGGACCATTCATTGGGTGCTTTGCTTGCCTAAAAGAATAAAGAAGGCCATGAACAGGCTATCTATTATCTTAGTCGAACTATGATTGGTGCTGAACACCGTTATAGTCCGGTTGAAAAAGAATGCCTGGCTCTCATGTTTGCTGTGCAGAAAATGAGGCATTACATCATTGGCCAAACTATTCATGTTATATCCCGAGTTAATCCTCTTAGGGTACTCATGAAGAAGCCTAGCACACTTAATTTTCGGTTAGCTACATGGGCAATCCTGTTAGATCAATATGACATGGTGTATGTTCCACAAAAGTCTGTCAAAGGTCAAGCGCTAGCGGACTTCTTAGCAGCTCATCCTGTGCCTGAGACATCTAAACTCTATGACGAAATTCCAGACGAGACATTGGAAGCCAACATGATCTCTAAAGAATTTCCAACTTGGCGTTTATTCTTTGATGGTGCATCGAGAATTGGACCAAATGGTGCTATTGTAGCAGGAATTGGAGTGGTCCTCATTTCTCCAGACGGATCAACTATCCAAAGAGCCTACTCTTTAGATGAACCTTGCTCCAACAATATGGCAGAGTACAATGCTCTACTCATCGGCCTTCAGTTAGCTAAACAACTGAATGTTGAATATCTCGAAGTCTACGACGATTATAAGCTGGTTGTTAATCAGGTTAGAGGAACCTATGAAGTACGTCATCAAGACCTAGTGCCTTATCATGAAGTAGCAATCAATATAGCTATATTATTCAAAGCTTTCTTCATCGACTATGTTCGAAGAGCTTACAATACCGAAGCAGATGCTTTGGCCAATCTTGCAGCTGTCTTAGCTATCCCTATCAAAAGACAGCAGGTAGTAGTTATCTCCAACCGAGAACTGTTCTGCATCAAAAACAATCGTAATATTGAATTCAGCAACTTTGCTGAAGTCAATGTTATCGATGAAGACTGGAGAACTCATTTTATCGACTTCGTAGTTCATGACATACTCCCTGAAGATCCTAAGGAGGCTACGAGTGTTCGTCGACGATCTCTTCGATTCTATTACAATCAAACTACTAAGACCCTCTATCGACGAACTTATGACGGTCTTCTCCTGCGCTGTCTTGCTGGTGATGAAGCCAAATAAGTTTTGCGTGAAGCTTACGACGGTGTTTGTGGAGCACATCAACCTGGTCATAAATTACAGGATCGTATTAGACGTATGGGTTATTACTGGCCCTCTATGGTATCTGATGCCATTGAATATGCAAGGAAATGTCGTGCTTGTCAAATTCATGCAGACTTCATTCATCAACCAGCAGAATTCTTACACCCGACTGCTGCTTCCTGGCCTTTCGAAGCTTGGGGTATGGATGTCATAGGTCCCATTAATCCTCCTTCTTCTAGAGGACATCGGTTCATATTGGCAATAACCGACTATTTCTCCAAATGGGCTGAAGCTATACCTCTGGCTGAAGTCAAGACTAGTAGCATCATCAACTTTGTTAAACACCACGTCATCTATAGATTTGGTGTACCTCGAAGAATCATCCATGACAATGGACCTCAATTCATCAGCCAGAAGTTTACCAGATTCTGTGATGATCACCGGATTGATAATGTCGCCTCGACAGCATACAATCCTGCCGCTAATGGTTTAGCTGAAGCTTTTAACAAAACCATCATCAAGCTCCTTAAGAAGTTTGTATCCACTAACAAACGAAACTGGAGTGAGAAACTCGGCGAATGTCTTTGGGCCTACCGAACTACGGTCCGCAATCCTACAGGCTTTACACCTTTCTCTTTGGTGTATGGCTGTGAAGCTGTTCTTCCTTTGGAGCTGCAAATTCCTTCTTTAAGGATTGCCATTTCTAATGAGCTTACTACAGAGAATAACGATCTTCTTCGACTTCAAGAATTAGAAGCACTTGATGAAAAGCGATTAATGGCTCAACAGCATATTGAGTTATACCAAGCCCGCATCTCGAAGACTTTCAACCGCAAATTAAAGTCAGAACATTTCAGCAAGGAGAACTTGTTCTAACGGTCAGACGTCCTATGACTATGACTCATATGAGCAAAGGGAAATTCGATGCGAAATGGGAAGGTCCCTACGTTGTAAGCAAAGTCTTCTCAAATGGAGCTTATCAACTTTCAGAGCTTGATGGTCGAGTTGCTATGATGCCTATCAATGGCAAATTCTTAAAGAAGTATTATGTATAAATGTAAATGCTTGTAAATCATCAGACAGAATCAAGTTCATAAATAAAATTCAAATTTTATTTCATTATATGATAGTACATAATATTAAAGGTCACTATCATCTTTTTCTACATTGGGACGAGGGCTACTGCCGTCTTTCTCAAAAATACGGTCAGCAAAAGAGCCGAGAACCTCCTTGCTGGATCCCACAAAAAACTTGCAGGCGGCCATCCTCATGGCTTCTTCTTCTTTAATCCTTCCTGGTTCAAGCAGAAAGTCCAGGATGTCTCTCGGTGGCTGCGGTACAGACGAACCTTTGCCTGCTTCTGCCTCCTTCGGCTGAACTGGATCGGCAGGGCGTTCTTCAGTGCCCTTCTGAGCCTTCAGGACGATTTCAGCCTTCTTGGATGCTTCTCCAGACGACATTTTTATATTGAAGAGTAGAAGTGTTCGTTCCGGTCAGATTTCTGCTATATTTATAGGCAGAAGTTCCTCAAATAACGAAGCGACACATTCATCTGACGGTTCACCCGTTCATTAATGCCTGACGGTTCGCCCGTTCTTTTATTACACTCATCCGACGGTTTATCCGTTCATTTATTATCTCCTAACGGTTCATCCATTCATTAAATTCATTCACCACCTGACGGTTCATCCGTTCATTAATTCATTCATCACCACTTGACGGTTCATCCCGTTCATTTTCATCCATCATTTGACGGTCTTCCCGTTCATTTATCTCACATACATTGACGATTCATCATCGTTCATTATCCACATCAGCAACTTGTCAATTTCGATTAAGTTGTCAAATTGAAATAATAGTATTCAATATATTCTACCACGTCCATATTACCTCTGAGCAGATATAATGAATATAATTATTTTCTACCAAATCATCAAGAAATATATCATGTCTTGCACCTCTGAATATTTTTTCTATCTCTATTATTTATATCTAAATAAGATATGCAATAAATAATGGAGCCACAACAAAATGTCTTTTATTTTTTATATATGAGGCATTACAGAAATGCATCTACTGCAATAAACACAAAAATACAAAAAGTTCTATTAAGAAGGAGGGATAATCAGATGGTCAATTTGCTGTTTCAGTGTCTGCAGCTCTTCTTCATGAGTTGATGTTACTATCCTTCTTGCTTCTTCCATCCCGCTTTCTTCTTCAAAAACGGGCATGTCCACTGTCCGGCGGGTGATCTCCGCTCCATGAGTCGCCTCATATTCATTCTTCTCCTGAATCAAGGCGTTGAATTGTTCAATCATAAGTTGGTGACTGGCAGTTTCCTCTTCAAATTCTTGTTGGAGGCGAGTAATTTCTGCTTTCAACTCAGCAAGTCTTTGCCCTTTTCTTTCAGCCATCGAAGTAACTGATTCTATCTTAGAGTTGTATTCAGCTGATTTTGCAGAATAAGCCTCCAAAAGATTTTGAAGGTTTACCCTTTCTATATCAGCAGTTTGAGCCAGTCGCTCGAATTCAGCTTGCACTAAAGAGTCTATCTCCTTCTTCTTGAGCTCCTTATATCTCTTTATAGAGACTTCTAATTCATTCAATATGTGTTCAAGGAGAGTGGCCTGAGCCTCGTCTCCTTGCTCCCTTATGGCTCTTATTAAGAAAGAAGTTGGCTTCCTAACCATAATGAAATCAGCTCCTTCTTTCTCTATCATTTTATGAACAAGAGATCCCAGCGACTCGAAGAAGCATCTGGTGAATGACTGGACAACTTGTTGATTGATGGCCAGAGTTCCAGGAGTTGCAGCTACTCCTATTGAGGATGAGGCAGCAGGTTGCTCGATCCTTTGTGGCTGGATAATAGGCTCTTTGAACAAAGGAGCCAGAGTAGAGCTAGTCGCTCCTCCTGTTTGTTCCTATACAAAAGTAAAATTGTTATTTTACTAATTATTTGTCAATGAACAAGAAGATCAAATAAGAGCAGTTTTACCTTGGTTCAATCTAGCAACAAGTATATCCCCTGCTGGAATGGACTCCCGTTGAATAGAAGTAGCTTCAGCTGCGACAGCTTGACTGCTGCCTGCTTCAGAACCGCAGGATAGATGATGACTACTACTAACGACCACCGTTGGTATGGGCACCATAGCCAGGTCTGTCGGAGGTGTTGGCAGAGTCTCAAGATCTGCAAGAATTACAAATGAAGATATTAGCTATCAATCTAGTTTAAAAGAGAAGATTGCTAAATCTTGTTTTATACCTTGAGGGCCGGTGACAGGAGTTTCTTTCATAACACCTTCATCGGCTGCTTCTTCAGGAGATATTTCTTCATTAAGGTTTAAAGTATCAATAGCTTTTTCTGCAGACGCCTCCACTTCAATATCCTTTTTAGGATTTGAAGTATCATCGGCTATATCAAGAGATATATGTTCTTCATTATCCCTTTCGGGATCTTGTATATATTCATCAACATTTTCGGATGAAGAGTTCTCCTTGTCTTCTTCCTCTTCTTCTTCTTCTGTATTCCTGCTGTCAGTTGCAGTCTGATCCTCCTGCTGGATATAACTGCAATCTTCCAAAGCTGCAATCATTTCACGATCTTCTTCTTCACGAAGAGTCCTGGGAGTAGGAGGAGGTTGACTCGTCTCCACGACGGGTGAAAGAAGTCGTACAACATTTTGTTCTTTCTCTATGATATTTTCTTCGGGCTTTTCAACCTCAGTTATTGGGACAAGATCTTCCCTCTATTCAGTCTCTTCAAGAGTTTTGCTCCCAAATTTAGAAACAGGTGTGGGAGATGACATTAAAATTTCTGCTGCAGCATCTACTGAAGTCAGGATTTGTCTGGAAGAAGATTCTTCCAAAACTCTTCTGGTGACTACTCTCTTCTTTCTGTGTAGAGGTCTGACAGGACTCTCTACATTTACTGGCTCTGCTTGTTTCTGTACAGAAGTTGGTGTAGTGGCAGCTTCTTGATGTGTCTCGGCCAATTGCTGAGATTGGGATCTTGTAGTGACCTTTTCAGAAGAATGATCTAGGATAAATTTCTTCTTTGCTGCTGGAGCAGGAGGCTCCTCTCTTCTCCTTTTCTTCGCTGGAGATCTATCCACTCTCAGAGAGATACGTATTGCTGCGTTTACTTCTTGAGGGAACATCATATCCCTCGAAACTTCCAAAGGAGCATCGGCCGGCTCGTGTACCTCCTCATTTACAGGGATCGATGAAGCAATTCTCCCTCTCCTCAATCTTGTTGCAGTAGCGAAACTATCTGCGAGATTAAAATTCTCGGCAAAAGTATTCGCGGATGTATAAAACACTGAATATGTGAAGAGCATCCGAGGACCCTGGGGAGTACTCTTTGCTGGCATTGAAAAGGTGGCTTTCGTATCACGGGCATTGTAATAAGCCCAAACTCTGGCCCCGTCTATCAAATAACCTTTGCCTTGGAGGCAAGTAATTGCATTTCCTACATGGAACTGATCATACCCAAACCGCCGAGCAAATCGGCTGGGAAGATATGGTTCTAGATAGCATTCTTCTTCGAACCGATAAACCAGATGAGATGGTCGAATCGTCTTCAACTATTCAAAGGATATACGGGTCAGAGGCTGCATCTTCGAGTCCACCATATTTGTGGACATCTGATCGTACCCAGCAGGGAAAGGAGCACAACAGAAGTTCCATCCTCTATTCAGATTCAACATATATCTACACTCGCTTAAAGAAGTATATTTCCATTGTCTATGAGAATATCTTCGGAGAAAACTGCCATCAACCGCTCCCATGCCGGGGTCCACTAAGGTTGGATAGTGGAGGAGCAACCATCCAAATAAATATGTATATGGCAATTCCAAGCGAGGGAACTCTTTCTCTCCTTTCGCCTTCAGCATCAAGTCGACGTATAAACGAAGACTGGCATTTAGTTTGCAGGTCATTGCTGATAACAAGTCCATCTTATAGCCGAAGACTAACTTGACAGCAGCAAACAGAACACCGCGGTGAAAATGATCCACAGCACTGGATCCAGGAACCACAAACCTCTGAAGCCAGTATGTTAGGAACCCTGCCAGTTGTGCTTCTTCTGACATGGGTCTATAGCCCATTCTTAAGTAACTCTCCAAAGTGTCCCCTGTCTTCAATGGAGGATACTCATGATCATCTTTCACTTCTTTATCAAAGTTACCACTCTGTTCCATCAGCTTTATAACCTCCGTGTTGCTCAAAGGTGTAAAGAAGTTAGGGTAGCATTTGTCATTCTCCTTGGTCTTCTTCTCTTCTATGTGATTGAGAAACAGATATGGTAACCACTTCGAAGAGTAACAAGTGTTGGCGGTAGCACTCTTATAAAACAGAGAGCAGATCTTGTAATGGCATAGTAGTTCTTCGAACACTGCTACCATTGTTGCATTCTCTTTTCTAAGCTTGTCCAGCTCATCATTTGTCGGTACAAACTCCTCATACGGAGCATCTGCCATGGGCAGGTACGAGATATACTTCATCTCGTGGAGTGCAAACCCCATCTCTCCACCCGGGGTCATGAAGGTCCCCGTCCTATAATTGTACCTCTCAGCCAAAGCTAAAAACATATGTGGGTTAGGAGTAAAGCCGTATACAGTGGCGTGCACTGCTTCATACAGATTGATCTGTTGGAGTCTGTCTTGGAATCTTGTCAGAATCCAATTCGCAATGTAGTTCCATCGCTTGTAATCTGGATTCACCAATCCAGTCAGTCTGATGTCTTGTTCGTGGTATTTTCCTTCAGCCTTCGCAAATTCGTTTGCGAATATTGGTGTCCTAACAGGCATCAGCATAGAGGAGTTCTCTGGTGGAATGCAGCCAGGTCTCAAGCCTCTCAACAAGCAGCTATATCTATCAGAGGAGCTATAAAACATATCCCTCTTGTTTTGCCCTTTCTTTACGAAGATTTTTCCTGCACGGGCATCCTGAAAAAGAGTGATGTTCTACTCCATCTTCCTTGGGTAGCTCGCATGAGCATACCGCGACAAAGGGAAGCAGCGAGCAATGTCTGGTATGAAGAATGATTTATTTTCCTGGTGAACTATTCTCTCCTCCATCCTCGGCCTAGGCTGAGAGACATTCTCGAAGACGTCACCGAACAGGAATAAGGGTTTCTTATGAATAACAGCATCCGCTGACTCTAGGGGCTGTCCATTCATCAAACACATTAAAGTCTCATTATCCTGGGAGATCAGTATAGCCTGACGGGAGGCCGGCAGATCGTACTGAGAATAGTAAAAATGAGACAGATCTTCTTTATACTCAGACTCTGAGAGGGTTCCCACAAAATGTTCATAATCTGGATCTTTATTGACCTCAACTGCATCAACAAACAGATAAAAATTAGTACAAGTCAAAGTCTCTGTTTTCAAACACAAAACATTAGAGTGCGCAACTCCTCAGATTGTGCTGACATGACTTGCGCAACATCAGATTGCGCATCATAATAGGATGCGCAAAGCAATAGTTTGCGCTGATATCCTGCGTAAATCAATCGATTGCGCTGACTTCCTGTCAGCACAATTCAACAGATTGCGCAGGAATGCAGCCTTCATAAAAATGAGGACTGACAGTTGATGCAACCAAAATCCTAAAAAGGGTGGCGCAATATGAACTCATCTCTAAAAAGAGATGAGTTTCGAAGATCAAAGGAAGTCGAATCACCCTAAAAAAGGGTTTTCGATCGGTACAACAACCTCTCAGAGCGGGGTGCGCGGATTCGTGTCGAGATGCTCGCCGTGCAACTCTGTCAGATGACTCGGCCGGGCCTTTGCCCTTCGCGGCGGCATTGGAGGATCGTCGGGGTGCCATGAAAGTCGTCGGAGGAGGAGGACAGCAAGGGTTCGGGGGGATTTTTCTCAAGAGCTCGAAAGATTGCAAAGTAAAGAAATGAAAATGAAGAGATGGCTATTTATAGCTTTCGAAATATGAAACGGCTGCCTTAGATTGCGCCTAGAATTGGGGGCTCTTCGCTTTGCGCAGACAGCTCATCCTCATGCGCAATTTGATTCAAAATTCAAAAATTCAAAGTATTTCAAAATTTTGAATAAAATCAACTTTCGAAAACTTTGAAGGAGGTCTTGTAGGTCCTAAAAAATCAAGTTGCATCAATCAACAAAGTCAAATAATCAAGATATACATCATTTTGATGAGTTGCATAGACAACAGATTGTGCAGCAATCAAATTGCGTATGTTGGTTTGCGCACGTTCTCAACTGCGCAGGCTGACATGGCAGAAGTCATCATTACCTGAATCAAATCAAATCTTTCTGACAACTGACAGCACGGAGAACGAGGAGATTGTTCGTTTATTGCGTCGCACAGTGCTCGAGGGCAGCTGACAGCTGGCAGCACAATCCATTCCTGCGCAGTCTGAGTCTGCGCAAACTATTCCTGCGCAGTCTGAGTCTGCGCAAACCAAAGTCTGCGCAGTTCAGATTGTGCATTCTACCAACATAATTGATAAAGTACATGTGGCATTCATGCCATCAATTGTTCATTATGTGGCAACTGTCTATGCACGATCATGCGTATTTCAATCAAATGATGCCATGTGTCACAAATAGTTGGCCCACGATCCAATAACTGTCTGCGCAGTCTAATGCTGCGCAAACGAATTGCTGCGCAAATTATCTTGCGCAATCCAGAATAACTGAAAGTTAGTTATTTCCAGAACTCTATAAATAGAGTTTTAAGTCTTCATTTCAAGGGGATCAAGAGTTCAGAGATCAGAGATCATAAATCAGAGAGTCCAGGAGTTCTTGCCCAAGTGCTGCTGCATTCTTCCGAGGCTTTTGCCTTCAACTTCCGAGGCTTTTGCCTTCAGTTTCCAGAGTTGTTTTCAACTTCAGAGGCTTCGTCTTCAAAGTTCACATCGTCGAAGGGATAAAGCAATCGTCATCTAGATTGGATTCCTATAGTTGTAATTTTCCCAGAATTCTTGTAATCTTTATTACACAGTTTGTATCAATAAAGTTTCATACTTTTGTTTTTGCAAACAGGCCGGGGCAGGAGGGTCAGAACTTCTAGTGCTACTACCCTCAGACTTGGGCTCCTCCTTTACAGCAGCTTCAATCTTAGGAGTAATTCCCTCCCTGATGGGCGCCAACTCTTCTTTTACCTCAATTTTTGGTATCACCTCCTCCTTAACGGATAGTGACTCTTGTTTGATGAAAGAAGGCAGCATCTTCTCCTTTATAGTAGTCTCAGCCTTCGGCATGGATGCTGCAAGAAGCAAAGACAGAAGAGAAAGTCAGACTCAGAAATCCGCAGGAAAAACTTAGTGTTGAAGGGCCCTTATGCACCCAAAAGGCTATGCGCCCAAGATAAGCATGTGGGTGCATAATGTACAGCAGTACATGGGCACATAACATGCAAACAGCATGTGGGCGCATAGCACACCATAGTGTTGGCACATGAGTTCTGTGGTCGCATAAGAATGCTCAGAGAAGTATGCTGCCTTAGGCGCATGCGCCTAGGCAGAAGAAAAGTCTGAGCGTCGCATATTACCGCTCGAGACTTTGTTTTTTGAGGCATGGCCTCACCCAAAATCGGGTCTAAGACTGATGAGGATGCTGCTGCAGGAGGAGAGCCACTCGGTGCAGCTTCCTTGCCCTTCGCAGATCTCTTGGCGACCTTGGAAGACATAATTCGTTAAGAAAGGAGAAGAAGAGTCTTTTGAAAGTTCTAAGAGAGGAGAATAATAAACTTTCTCTCTCCTTCAGAGCCTATTTATAGGCATGGGCCACACTGTAATGACCCGTTCTGCCCTAGCGGAACGTCAATTCAAACGGCAAGTGCAACGACTCAAATGAGCCGTCGACCCGAAGAGTTGGCATCGACCTGATGAAGAATCGATGCAAGACTTACATTGGCCCGTCAAAGATGAATCCAGACTTAGACTTTCAAAGGCACGCTCGAAGTATCGCTCGGCCGATGTGAACATCGCTAAGGTGGGTGGCTCCGATGAACCCGTCTTTGCTTAGCCTAGACACTTAACAATACGGACACTATCACTAGAATCGCTAGGCAATAACATCGCGCATGCTAGTAAATGACTCAACGCACCTATCTAGGGGAATAATCCCATCTTGTATGCTTGTATAGAATATGGAAAAGAACATAGAAAAATGTGAGAACTCTCGCATCGTGCTCCACGCTCGAGCTAAGGCACAAGCGTACGTTCAAGTACCGTATGCGTTCAATAATGAAAGAATGAATGGTTTACAACAATAAAATGGAAGACTATCGATATAGTCGTTCCGAGTAGAGTATAGCAACATTGAAAGACTTCGGGACCGATGGGTCGCCAAGGCGACTCCCGTACTGGGAGTTGCGTAATGTGTGAATGAATGAATCAACAAATGAATGAATCAATGAATGAATGAATACGTGAATGAATCAATGAACGAACGAACAAGTGAAAGAAAGAAAGAAAAGAAAGAATAAATGAAAGATAAGAAGGAAAGAATGGTTAGCGACAGGTATGACGGGGTCGTACATCGGGGCTCGCTACCCGTACTGTACGGACGCCGCCGCCAACCTAGTCGATAACGTATTATGGCTAAGGGTTAGCCTACGACTCAGAGACAACCGTTAAGTTAAAATGATAAAACAATACAAAATGGTCGTGGACAATCCCATTGTATACGGAAGGGAGGCGGAATAAGGGATTTCCAGCGGCACAGTCAAAGGGGGGACGTGGCCGGTCCGGACGGAAATCAAAATGGCTTACGGAGGCTACCTGGGTGCGGGCTTGGCCACCTAGGAGACGTAAGAGCGGAGTATTTCAAAAGACTATCAGATGTTTACCAGCCGTACGCTATGATAGGTAAGAAATTACCAAAGGAGAAGATGTCCAAAATGGCTTGTGGGGCCAACGACTGGTACATATAGATTAAGTGGGCTTTGTTGGTGGCAATCCACGTGCAAGTCCTTGTACTGAAACAAAGTAGTCTAAGTTAACTGAATGAAGCGCCTTCTGAACAGGCTTGAAATGTAACACATCAAATGATAAGTAGTACTTCATGCAAATGAGTTAGAATACACGCCTACGACGCACTAGGCCCCGAGGCAGGGACACGCCCTTGATATTGAAATTTTACATAAGATACGTTAAGTTATTCCTTCTGAATTATTGACTAACTTGGTTTACTTTGGACAGGGAAGGCCGGACGGTAAGTATGGGTAAGTCGTGCATGTATTTCCATGCAAACACTTGAATTCGGCAACACGAGATAGGTTATGAAATATGCCATAAAACTGATCCTAAGGTAAGATTAGAAAGACAATGAATGATAGTCGATGCACAAAAGTAAATAGAACGTGTTTGGTAATGATAGCATTGTGGGCGAGCTAGCCTCCCCACCAGTGCATAACAATGTACTGATAACCCCACAGTCTGCTTGCAGGATGCAGGAGACGTCGCCAGGTATGGAGCTTCCCTCGAACGTGCTAGGGCGCGAAGCTAGTTCTGGAGCCTTGCAGCATTGCAAGGAGCTGAAGCACCATATACAGGACATAATATATCGAAACATCGCCATAAATTATTTCATCTTGTAAGCCACTTGGCACGCCTTTTATGTTTCAGAGAGAGAGAGCTTGAGCGACTTGTAAACTCGACCTAGCGTCGCTTGTAAACTTCTTGGAAATCAATAAGAGTTTGAATTTTCTTCAACTTGTGTTTATTTACTTTCTGCTGCAAATGGGGACACTCTGTGCGACTCTGTGGCCTAGCTCAAATCGACCGTTTCTAGACTTAGCCTTGCATGGGTGCAACCTAGGCCCGTACGGCATCACGCCTTAGCGAGGACGATCGCTCCTACGGGAGCAGGGCGTGACAGATTGGTATTAGAGCACGGCTTTACGTCCTTGGACTTCATTTCGATTCTCTCCGTTTTGAAAGCTCGTTTTGAAGCAGAAGAAGTGTACGCTCTCTCTCTCGTTGTGCCTTGGGATGTTCCATACAATAAGTCTAATATTTTCAAAAGCTTGTACGAGTACTCGGTTGGACGGGATCGATAGGCGAAGGCCTTTGTGCCAAACCATGACGGACTTGAGTCGAAAGAAAACCAAAATGCTAAAAGTTAGCAAACGCAAGGCATGCTTGAATAACCTTACGCTGACAATAGCGGACAAGTACACGAGACCGGAGTATAGTTCGAACGGGATGATTATGCGCGCAGCCTTTTGGCTAAGTTGTGCCGCGTATCGCGCAACTAGACCTTCTGTGCAAACGAGTTTGCGAGCGAGATTGACTATCGCTCGAACGAAAATAAGTGAGACTTAGAACGTATGTTGATAGAGACGCTACTTGACCAACGTTAAAGCGAGCACGGGAGATGGTACTTAGACTTTGAGGAATGGGCGAACGCACGATTGAACACATCGATTGGGAATCGAATAATCTTTTGAGGATTTGTAGAATGACTTGATCCCGAGTGGTGTATGTGATAGCTTCAGAAAAGAATAAGAGTGAGTGTCGACGACTAGTCGAGTGGCCCGAACCCTGAGTGGTGTATGGACGTTATAGAAATTGTTCGAGCGAGACCAAAGGATTTACGGATAGAACGAGTATGTCGGCAAGCGATGATATCGCGCAAAGCCTTAGAACGAGTAACGCTTAGTTGGTTTTGACTTCGATAGTCTCAAACGAGATATCGTTCGGACGAATTAAGAATGCGTAGTGTGAATTACGAAATGAATGGAGGTCTTGGTCGAGGAAACATAGAAGATCGTGCATGTGATTTTGAATTTAGTCAAATGGATTGGAACTTGAGTTAAGATGAAGTACTTAGATGAAACCGAAGTTAGGACGATTGGAAGATAGCGTGCATGAAAAATGTTGGTTTGAAGATACGAGAATGACTAAGGATTGGAATAGATATTGCTCGATGATGAGTTAGCATGAGACAATGTGAATTGAGGAATTAAGTTGCACGACTCGAAATTCGTTGCAAAAGAAAGATGGTCAGGTTATGTGCATCGTCGATGGTATTGAGGCGTATCAAAGATCGACGTACGATAACTCGAGGGTACACCGATTCGATGAATGATGATCGTGTTAGAAGTTATTATTTTAAAGGATGCCATGTTGGGGATTGATAGAAAGAATGTTTGGAATGAAGAAGGAAAGTGACTTAATTGTTCGGTGATAACCACAATGAAAACGATCTTGTCTTGTGCAAGCGCAACTCCAGCCTCGCACATACGTCAAGTCAAATTTGGGACGATCGTTCCACGTGAGCGTTGGCATGGTGATTCATGTCAGCGGGAATGATCGAACTCGAAGTACCTTGATATGGCAATTATGATTGCTACGACTTGTGGTTTGAAGCGAAGGCAGATTTGAGAATTGATCGGACTTATGATTGGAAAGATGAATTAAAGTCGAGGATTGAGTAGGCCCAATCTGTGTATCGAAAATGAGTAAGTCTAGACGCAACGCAAGAGTTACGTCCCGATGAGAACGATTATTCTGCGGGAATGTTGACATGGTGATTCATGTCCGCCGTGGATAATCAGACTTGCGTAAGATCGAGGCGCGACATATTGTAAGGCTAGACGACCTTATGATCGACTACGTAAATTGGATAGGTGAACTGTATCAAAACATACTTAAAGAGATAGACTACGATAATTGCTAGTACGGACGCACGATATTAACATGTCGAGGATTTGGTTGAGGATAACCTATCATTGGATGACTTTTCTAACGAGCTCGGACTTGGAACGGAGAATGTGTTGAGGCGAATAGGGTGAACGCTGCTTGATGTTTAGAAGTTTGAGTGGAGCGAACTGGGGTAGAAACTCCCATAGAAACGAACAAATGGTTTGACCATAGGATTTGGGGCGAGCGTCGTACAAGGACCTTGCACGATGAGCCACGGACTTGACTTGTAACTATGATTTGTGCGCTGACCTAGCGGATAGGCGGACGACCCTATGCCGAGTGATTGAACCTGTGTGATTGACATTACAATATCGTCTGGACGGACAATAGACTTGGGGCAACAAGACTTAGAGTAGGACGGGGAACTGGGAGTGTGCGTAAACGACGACGAGATTGGCCCTAAACGAAGTGAACGAATGAAATCGATGTCGCACAAGTAAAGTTAGGATAACGAATTGAATCATCAATTGGAAGACGTACTCGACGATAGTACAATACTTGGTCTTGAATCAGACGAAAATTACTTAGACTTGGTCGACCCCGCTAAGAAGAAATCATACTGATTTCGTGGACAAGAACGCTTGAGAAGCGAATCGGGTCATCTCGATGACCGAGATAACGATAGTGAGATGCACACGAGTTCGGTTTTAAATTGAAGTTAGCAAAACGATCGGCAAATCAAAACTATCACGAGTAGCTTGTCCGACTTTGCTAGTCGCTAAGCTTGGTTGAAATATACATATTCAAGGGACGCCTTGAATGCGTGCACGATCCAAACTCAGCGATATGATGAACTTGAATGCAGCTGCAAGTGGGTGTTGAGATACGCATTAGCGAAAGTGAGTTTGTCTTAGCCTACGACTCTCGTATTTGATGAATTACAACGTACCTCGTGCGGCCATGACAGTCCCATAACACGACAAAATAGAAACCAAGTCGAAGAAATACGGCAAATGAATAAGTACCATCAACTTAAAATGAGTGAAAAGTCATTCAATAAAATTCACCAAATACATGTAACATAAAACTTGGAAGGATAACCGAGCATAGTTCGAAACCATCGAGCGATAAAGCCATTTGATAGGAATTGTCTAAGAAATGCGACGACACGAGTCAAAAAATGGTAGGATGACCTGCACTCAGGAAGTCTCGAGGACGAGACTTGTTTTGAGTGGTGTATTATGTAATGACCCGCTCTGCCCTAGCGGAATGCCGATTCAAACGGCAAGTGCAACGACTCAAACGAGCCGTCGACCCGAAGAGTTAGCATCGACCTGATGAAGAATCGATGCAAGACTTACATTGGCCCGTCAAAGATGAATCCAGACATAGACTTTCAAAGGCGCGCTCGGAGTATCGCTCGGCCAATGCGAACATCGCTAAGGTGGGTGGCTCCGATGAACCCGTCTTTGCTTAGCCTAGACACTTAACAATACGGACACTATCACTAGAATTGCTAGGCAATAACACCGTGCATGCTAATAAATGACTCAATGCACCTAGCTAAGGGAATAATTCCATCTTGTATGCTTGTATAGAATATGGAAAAGAACATAGAAAAATATGAGAACTCTCGCACCGCGCTCCACGCTCGTGCTAAGGCACAAGCTTACGTTCAAGTCCCTTATGCGTTCAATAATAAAACAATGAATGGTTTACAACAATGAAAGGAAGACTATCGATATAGTCGTTCCGAGTAGAGTATAACAACATTGAAAGACTTCGGGACCGATGGGTCGCCAAGGCGACTCCCGTACTGGGAGTTGCGTAATGTGTGAATGAATGAATCAACGAATGAATGAATGAATACGTGAATGAATCATTCAACGAACGAACAAGTGAAAGAAGGAAAGAAAAGAATGAATGAATGAAAGATATGAAGGAAAGAATGGTTAGCGACAGGTATGACGGGAACGTGCATCGGGGCTCGCTACCCGCGCTGCACGGATGCCGCTGCCAACCTGGTCGATAACGTATTATGGCTAAGGGTTAGTCTACGGCTCAGAGACAACCGTTAAGTTAAAATGACAAATTAATATGAAATGGTCGTGGACAATCCCGTCGTATATGGGAAGGAGGCAGAATAAGGGATTTCCAGCAGCACGGTCAAAGGGGGGACGTGGCCGGTCCGGACGAAAATCAAAATGGCTTACGGAGGCTTCCTGGGTGCGGGCTTGGCCACCGAGGAGACGTAAGTGCGGGATATTTCAAAACACTATCAGATGTGTACCAGCCGGACGCTATGATAGGTGAGAAATTACCAAAGGAGAAGATGTCCAAAATGGCTTGTGGTGCCAGCGACCGGTGCATATAGATTAAGTGGGCTTTGTTGGTGGCAATCCACGTACAAGTCCTTGCATTAAAACAAAGTAGTCTAAGTTAACTGAATGAAGCACCTTCTGAACAGGCTTGAAATGTAACACATCAAATGATAAGGAGTACTTCATGCAAATGAGTTAGAATACACGCCTACGACGCGCTAGGCCCCGAGGCAGGGACACGCCCTTGATATTAAAAGTTTACATGAGACACGTTAAGTTATTCCTTATGAATTGTTGACTAACTTGGCTTACTTTGGACAGGAAAGGCCGGATTGTTAGTATGGGTAAGTCGTGCATGTATTTCCATGCAAACACTTGAATTCGGCAACACGAGATAGGTTGTAAAATATGCCATAAAACTGATCCTAAGGCAAGATTAGAAAGACAATGAATGACAGTCAGTGCACAAAACTAAATAGAACGTGTTTGGTAATGAAAGCATTATGGGCGAGCTAGCCTCCCCACCAGTGCATAACAATGTTCTGATAACCCCACAGTCTGCTTGCAGGATGCAGGAGACGTCGCCAGGTGCGGAGCTTCCCTCGAACGTGCTAAGGCACGGAGCTAGGTCTGGAGCCTTGGAGCGTTGCAAGGAGCTGAAGCACCATATACAGGACATAATGTATCGGAACATCGTCATAAATTATTCCATCTTGTAAGCTACTTGGCACGCCTTTTATGTTTCAGAGAGAGAGAGCTTGAGCGACTTGTAAACTCGGCCTAGCGCCGCTTGTAAACTTCTTAGAAATCAATAAGAGTTTGAATTTGCTTCAACTTGTGTTCATTTACTTTCCACTGCAAATGGGGACACTCTGTGCGACTCTGTGGCCTAGCTCAAATCGGCCGTTTCTAGACTTAGCCTTGCACGGGCGCAACCTAGGCCCGTGCGGCATCACGCCTTAGCGAGGACGATCGCTCCTATGGGAGCGGGGCATGACACATACCCTATGCGCCCCCTATTTTTATGTGCCTATGTGCCCATTGCGTAGTATGCGCCCACAATGGCCTATGCGCCCACGTGAAGATCCAGTCTCTTGCACACTATGCGACTACCACTTGCTGACATAGACGACGTATGAAGGATGGACCTCTTCAAATTCTACCCCGATGAATCTGTCAGTTCAGATTTTCAAGGAAGATCTCAACAGTCGTCTCTCTGACAGGCTGGCCAAACGCTATGTGTCCAAAGGGAGAGCCATGATATGCGCCCACTGCATCACAAGAAGACGGTACATGCTTCTTTCAAAGTATTTTGAACTCGTTCAAGTATCAAAAACTTTGAAGGGGGTCTTGTAGAAGCATGAAAATTTTAGCAATGAAGCCTTATGCGTCCAAGCCAATGAGAAAATATGCACCCAGGAGAATTCATATGCGCCCAAGTCACCCTGTGAAGCTCCATGCACCCAAGTAAAGCTCCCCTAGAAGGAGGGCGCATAACCTGACACAAGGCTATGCGCCCAAGCCAAAGCATCCCCTGACTCGGTCAAAGCCATGATCAAAACGTGCACCAAAGCGTACGACTACGTCAGTCTCCACGAGCTGTCGTGCACCGAAGCATGCAGCCACGTCAACGCCGCAACCAACCCACGATCTCGCAGCCTGCATGCGCCTATACCTTATGCGCCCAAGACAGGACTATGTGCCCACATGAAAACTAGTGTGTTTTCTTATGTGTGCGTATAACATCATTCCAGCTCAAAAACTACTATAAAAAGAGGTCTCATCCCTCTTCAAAATACAGAACGGTGAGCATTTTCAAGAGCCAAATTGCTGCACTTCTTGCCAGTGAGCCTAGAGTTAGCAATTTTTTTAGGTTTTCTCCCACTTTTGTAATCAGGGTGTCAACGGAGTAAAGGAGAAACTGCCGCTTGATCTTCATCGTCCCATTCCCAGAATTCTTTTTTATACTCGGGAATCTTCAACGCAGGATCTCTCAGGCGTACTCGATTTGTGGTACCTTGTGCCGATAAAGAAAAGGTAGCATTTCTTCTTTTTGTGTGTGTCCACACCTAGCAGCAGAGCATGATCTTGAGCTGAAGCTCAAGAGGGGACGAGACACTCATGGAGCCAATGGCAGTGGAAGACCGGCCAGGAGGCCTAACTTTCAGCAGCAGCACCAGTAGAGGCAGTTCCACCCACAGCAGTTCTAGGGGCAGGGCCGTGCACCTTTCCAGCAGGTATAGCAGCAGCAGCCGAGGTTTCAGCAACAGACACTTAGGCATCAGGCCGTTAGTTGTGGCTTCTGTAAGAAGCCAGGGCATGTGTGGAATGACTGCAGGAAGAGGCTCGGTAGGTGCCTACTCTGCAGTTCGGCGGACCACCAGCTGAAGGAGTGTTCCATGTCTTCAGGACGAGCAGCTTAGGGAGCGGGAGCCAGGGCTCCAGTAGTATAGTAGAAGGGACCCTTGCAGACTCAGCAACAGAGGTTCGTTCAGCATCAGCAACAGACCAGGGGAGGTCAGCAGGGGCAAGCTTTTGCCATGGCAACTGAGAACGCAGAGGCTATTGGAGATCTGACCGCAAGTTCTATTCTTCTTGACTCCATTCCAGCTTTTGTATTATTTGATTCTGGGCATCCTACAGTTTCGTGTCTGTATCTTTTGCTATTAGATACCACCTTGTATCTGAATCGTTGCCTAGGACTTGCATGATCACGACCGGGGGTGATGTTATCCGCGTTAGTGATATTTGTAAGGGTCGGAGAGTTGATTTGGGAGGCCAAGAGTTGGATATGAGTCTGTTCATGATGACATTACCGAACTATGATATCGTACTCGGTATGGATTGGTTGAGCAGGCACCATATCAACATAGATTGCCGTGGGGGTAGAGTTCTTTTCAGAGCACCCGGAGAGCCAGATTTCGAGTCCACCCGACAGCAAGCGGAGAAGAGCCGCGGAGTTTTCTGCGGAGTATCAGTTGAGGAGCAGGCAGTGCCACACCCTTTGATAGCGAAGTTTATGGACATCTTTCCGGAGGATTTGCCAGGACTACCACCAGACAGAGACATGGAGTTCTCTATAGACTTAGTGCCCGACGCAGAGCCGATATCTCAGTACGTCTATAGGGTAAACAATAGCGAGCTGGTAGAGTTAAAGAAGCAAGTGGATGAGCTGCAAGATAAGGGCTTCATTCGATCGAGTTCATCATCATGGGGTACACTGGTACTCTTTTTACCAAAGAAGGATGGGTCGGTCAGGATGTGTATCGACTACAGGACACTCAACAACCTCACGATCAAGAACAAGTACCCATTGTCGAGGATCGATGCTCTCTTCGATCAGCCGAGTGGGGCGAGGGTATTTTCTAAGATTGATCTGAGGTCAGGTTACCATCATGTGAAGGTGAAGAAGGAGGATATCCCGAAGACCGCATTCAGGATGCGGTTTGGCCAGTTTGAGTTTATGGTGATGCCGTTTGGGTTGACTAATACTCCGGCGGTATCCATGAACCTGATGAACAAGGTATTCCACCAGTACTTGGACAAGTTCGTGGTGGTATTCATCGATGATATCCTAGTGTACTCGAAGGCCGAGGAGGAGCATGAGGAGCACTTGAGAGTGGTTCTGGAGACTTCCAAGAGGGAGGAGCTTTATGGCAAGCTCTCGAAGTGTGAGTTTTTTCTGGACAGAGTTGACTTCTTGGGTCATGTGGTGATTGGAGATAGGATCTCAGTTGAACCGAAGAAGATCACGGCAGTTGAGGTTTGGACAGCACCGAGTTCAGTAGCGGAGATCAGGAGCTTCTTGGGATTGGCAGGCTACTATAGGAGGTTCGTGCAGGATTTCTTTCGGGTTGCAGAGCCATTGACTAGGCTGACCCGGAAGGACGCAGAGGTTATCTGGTCAGAGGAGTGTCAGGTCACTTTTGATGAGTTAAAGAAGTGGCTGACGATAGCTCCGATTCTGACATTGCCATCAGGATCAGGAGGGCTCACTATCTATAGTGACACCTCAGGGAAGGGTTCGGGTCGTGTCTTGTAGCAGCATGGGAAGGTGATTGTCTATGCTTCCAGGCAGTTACGTCCCCATGAGAAAAACTACCCTACCTACGACTTAGAGTTGGTAGCAGTTATATTAGCCTTAAAGTTATGGAAACACTATTTATACGGAGAGCGGGTGGAGATCTTTACAGATCATAAGAGCTTAAAGTATGTGTGTTTGCAAAAACAA
Source organism: Iris pallida (assembly GCA_029216955.1). Classification (NCBI taxonomy): domain Eukaryota; kingdom Viridiplantae; phylum Streptophyta; class Magnoliopsida; order Asparagales; family Iridaceae; genus Iris; species Iris pallida. Next base: position 24,869,915 of record JANAVB010015400.1, read on the forward strand.
AAAGTTTATTCCAAACTTAAGAAAAGAATCGTACAAAGTACAATAAATTCTGGAAAAGTACAACTTTAGGAATTCGATCAAAAGACGATCGGTTTATCCCTTGGACTATGTGAACCTGAAGACTAAAGCCTCTGGAGAATGCAGCAGCACTTTTGTAAGAACTATTGATCTCTGATCCTCTAATAATGATTAGAAACTCTATTTATGGAGTTCTGAAAATAACCCCTTGTTAACCGACTTTACGATTTTTTGCGAGCTGTTACGATTTTTTATATGCAACTGGGGGTGACTGTTAGGATTCTGTTTTAGACAAGTTTGTTGGTACAATTACTCTATTTTTAGAGCTGTTACGAGCTGTTATGATTTTTTATGCGTCGGTACAATTACTGAGTCAAGTTGCGCCTATCTCGCGCAGTTTGTTGTGAGCTGTTACGATTTTTTATGCGCAACTAGAGGTGACTGTTAGGGTTCTATTTTAGGCTATAAATTGTTTTCCATAAATAAATTCTCTTTATTTATTGTGTTTCTGGGAAAATTACAACTGTGGGAATCTGATCTAGAAGACGATCACTTTATCCCTTGGACTATACGAAGAAGAAAAGCTCTCAAAATTTTGACAGTAGATAACTATGTATCTGTACCATGAATGAGAAAAAGAACTCTATTTATAGAGTCAAAAATAAAACTGAAAAAATAACTGTCTTCACAGCCTGTGCTTAGTTGAAAATCACACAGGATTTAACAAACGCAAGGTTGTGAGAAGTTACTGGACGTGCCTGTAACTGTTGGACACATGGCGATCATGCATGAGTCGTATGCAAGTTACAGGACACGCAGGCGAGAGATCAGTGGCATGGCTGCCACGTACTCTAATTTGATGAAATCCACGCAGACTTTGTTGAAGACGAAATCTACGCAGACTCGGAGGAGAAAGCTTCAAAATCCACGCAAACTTGGGGCAGGAAGCTTCAGGATCCACGCAAACTCGAGGCAAAAAGCTTCAAAATCCACGCAGACTTGAGGAAGAAAACTTCAGAATCCACGCAAACTTGAGATGAAGATCTCATAATACACGCAGACTTGAGATAAGACTGCCAGCTGTCACGATTTGGCGTGCCTCGACTGACACAAAATCTCTGACAGTGATTGCTTTGTCAGTCGCATTAAATGACAAGAAACTCTTTTGGTACGCCAACTTGACGAAGGCTGAGTCTTGCTGAAGAAGATTTCAAAAATCACGCAATAGTCGGCTGTGATCTCTCGAGTTTCGTACATACGTGGCATACGAAGAGACATTCTTCGACTGTCGTGCTGTCAGTCATAATGACTCTCTGACAAATAATGAGCTGTCTCTTCAGCGTGATTTGTAAATATTATCCTGATCAACTGAGCGTGACTTTTGACTCTATCCTGATCAACTCAGCGTGACTGTCATTTTTAAGGCCTATAAAACCTCCTTCAAAGTTTTCGAAAAATGATGAATTATTTTGAAATACTTTGAAATCAAGGTGATAAAATAAAATCAGTCACGCTGAGATGACTTAAAAAAAATTTTGGAAGTCGAAAAGACTTCGAAGTTATTTGAAAACATCCAAATGAACTTATTAAATGTCATGATGACTCTTCATTTTTCGAGACTGATTGCATCCAATTTATGGTGGAATATGAATCGCCGGCGAGCTCTGTTATATAAACAGGGAGAGGATTCATTTTTAATCTTCATCTTACGTCAACATGACACCAAAGGAAGAAGCTGAAGAAGAAGCACGCAAGTTGGGTTTTTGTTCCCATGGCGACCCTACTTTTGGGGGTACGGAACCGAAGCCTTTTGTCTTCGAGTTCAAAGATGACCCTACTCAACTAGCCAAGAATTTCTTGAGTTATTTTGGCTTGGATGGCTCGTCTTCTTCTGATGGGCGCAGCCTCGCAGAGCAGCGTGAAATGTTGAAGGCTCTGTTACACCGCATGGGGTTAAGAGCGAAGAAGAATTGGGCACTAAGCTCAGCCGCTCTGTAAAATAGAGCGTGTCTTTTATGCTTCTTTTGTTTTCTTTTGAAAATGTTGCACTTCTTCTTTTGTCTTTTGTAAGGCCATCAGTGCCTGTCTTGAAGAATGTAGTACAACTTTTGTGTTTGAACAGCGTGCATTAATGAAGAATATTAAGTGGCACTCTTTGACTATTTCCAATGTTGCGTTGTCTTCCAAAGTACATGTGACACTCATTTTATGGTTTACGAGCGCTATTTACGCGGATCTTTTCCAAGAATAGGCTTGTACTTTGTCCTTTAAATAGATAGATGAGTTTCACAGATACTCATCTTCCATTCTTCTTCTTCTTCTCTGATAATGAAATTTTTGTGAGATTTCATTCTCAAACAGGAAAGCAACAATTTCTGTGCACTGTATCAAACATGGGTTTGCCAATTCTTAGCACCAAACTTGAAGGTAAGTCCAATGTAGTACGCGTACTATGGATTTTTGTCTCTGACTGAACAGGATATGCCTGACTAGCCAGTGTGTGCCAAATGACATTTCTGTTGATTAATTCTCTTTTTCTTTGCTGTTCTCTGCAGAAGCTCGGCTGAAAACTTTCTTTAGAACTGGCATTGGCGATTTGGATGCTGTGGGGAGCGTTCTTCTGACACCAACATCAGGGAGCTCATGCGCTTTTGACGCGCAAATCAGACAACTCAGAACTCTTCGTGGGATAGAAGGGTCTTCCTCAGATGGTAGGAAGAGCCTTTATACACGAGAGTTGGATGGTGGAGTCAACTCTACCCCGAGAAATCGGGTAGTAGAGTTCCTTTCAAGGCAGAACCAGGAATTGTATCCCAATGTGGAATACATTCCTATCTCCTTTGAAAGGTCACTCCCAATCCACCAATTGTATTGGCAGCAACACGCCTTCGGGCTGTCATACTCTGTGGTTTTTCTCTCGTCTGAGAGAGAAGACCAGAGTTTGAATCCTGCTGATCTGGTCGTGACTGGGACCCAGACAGTCAGGAACTGCCACCAACAACGAACCTGACGGAGAAGGTCCGACGGAGAAGATCCAAGGAAGAAGATAGATCTCTATTAGGTTATTGTTGTGGCGTAGAATAAAAATCCAAAATTTGTAATAGATTTCCATTATGATTTGTAAGAAAGTCTAAGAAAATGTAATAGACTTTTTATGATAATATGAGAGTGGAAATGATAATTCTTCTATGCTCAATGATTTGTATTTGAATGAATTGTGGACATAATAGATAATAAAATCTTCTTTTCTGATTTAGAGTACGTAATATTATCAGAGGTAGTATGGACGTGATAATATGTAGGAACTCAAAAGAAAATAGATTGATTTCTATGCAGAGGTCAAAAATGACAAGTGACAAATGAGCAAGTAGATTCGGCATAGAAGAGTATGAACGGACGAATCGTCAGATGAACGAATGAACCGTCGGATGAATGTAATAAATGAACGGATGAACCGTCAAGCATTAATGAACGTTTGAATCGTCGGATGAATGTGACGCTTCATTATTTGAGGAGCTTCTGCCTATAAATATCGCAGAAATCTGACAAGAACGAACACTCCTTCTTTCAAACATAAAAATATCGTCTGAAGAAGCATCCAAGAACGCTGAAATCGCCATGAAGGTTCAGAAAGGCACTGAAGAACACCCTGTAGATCCAGTTCAATCGAAGAAGGCGGAAGCAGGCGAAGGTTCGTCTGCACCCAAGCCACCAAGGGACATTCTGGATTTCCTGCTCGAACCAGGAAGGACTGAAGAAGAAGAAGAAGCCATGAGGATGGCCGCTTGTAAGTTCCTCGTAGGTTCCAGCAAGGAGATCCTCGGCTCTTTTGCTGATCACGTCTTCGAGAAGGACGGCAGTGGACCACGTCCAAATGTAGAAAAAGATGATAATGATCTTCCTTAATATCATGTACCATCATTCATGATTAAAATAAAATAAAAATTTTATTTTTAAACATGAATTTGTCTGATGATTACAAGCATTTACATTTATACATGGTACTTTTTAAGGAATTTGCCATTAATAGGCATCAAAACTTTTTGACCATCCAATTCTGAGAGTTGATAAGCTCCATTTGAGAAAACTCTGCTCACAATATAGGGTCCTTCCTACTTTGCGTCAAATTTGCCTTTGCTCATATGAGTCATAGTTATAGGACGTCTGACTGTTAGAACAAGTTCTCCTTTCTGATACGATCGAACTCTGACTTTCTTATTAAAAGCTTTTGATTCTAGCTTGATAGAATTCAATATTCTGTTGAGCAGATAATCGCTTTTCATCCAGAGCTTCTAATTCCTGAAGTCGAAGACGATCATTATTTTCGGCAGTGAGTTCATTAGCGATTGCTATCCTTAAAGAAGGAATTTGAATCTCTAATGGAAGAACAGCTTCGCAACCATACACCAGAGAAAAGGGTGTACATTTAGTAGCATTACGAACTGTAGTGCGATAAGCCCACAAACATTCACCAAGCTTCTCACTCCAATTACGTTTGTTAGTAGAGACAAACTTCTTTAGGAGTTTGATGATAGTTTTGTTGAAAGCTTCTGCTAATCCGTTAGCTGTCGGATTATACGCGGTAGAAGCCACATTATTGATCCGGTGATCATCACAGAATCGAGTAAACTTCTGACTGACAAACTGTGGTCCGTTATCATGAATAATGCGTCGAGGAATACCAAATCTGTAGATGACATGATGCTTAATAAAGCTGATGACATTGGATGTCTTAACTTCAGATAAAGGAATAGCTTCGGCCCATTTGGAGAAGTAATCGGTTATTGTAAGAATAAACCGATGACCTTTGGATGACGGCGGATTGATCGGGCCGATAATGTCCATGCCCCAAGCTTCGAAGGGCCATGATGCTGCCGTCGGATGTAGAAATTCCGAGGGTTGATGAATAAAATCCGCATGGATTTGACAAGCTTTACACTTCCGTGCATATTCGATGGCGTCTGATACCATAGTGGGCCAATAATAACCCATACGTCGAATACGGTCTTGAAGTTTTGGTCCAGGCTGATGTGCTCCAAAAATTCCATCATGTGCTTCGTAAATAATTTGTTGAGCCTCGTCACCGGCAACACATCGAAGAAGTAAACCATCATAAGCTCGACGATATAAGGTCCTTGTTGTATGATTGTAATAGAATCTGAGTGATCGTCGTTTGATAGATGCTGCCTCACTCGGATCATCCGGAAGAATATCATACAATACGAAATCTAAGAAAGGAAGTCTCCAATCTTTATCCGTATTTTGATTCTCGATCGAGTTACTGAAGATAAATTCCATGCTGGAATCAGATGAAGATGACAAAGATTTACGACTAAATCCAAATCCTCTTGTTGTGTTGACATCATGAGATGTTGATTCTTCAATGTCAATTGGAAGCCCTAAAGTTAGGTTATTTTCCAGATAAAATAATTCTCGATTGCGAACAATAATCATTTGTTGTCGTCTAATCGGAATAGCTAACACCGCCGCAAGATTAGCTAGAGCATCAGCTTTCGTGTTACATGTTCGCCTAACATGTTCAATGAAGAATTCTTCAAACGAAGAAGCCATAGATATAGCGGATCTATGATAAGGAACCAGATCTTGATGGCGAACTTCATAAGTTCCCCTTATCTGATTGACAATGAGTTTAGAGTCTCCGTACGCCTCCAAATGTTAAATATTCAGATGCTTAGCGAGTTGAAGACCAATAAGCAATGCATTGTATTCAGCTACGTTGTTTGAACACGGCTGGTCGAGAGAATAAGCTCTTTGGATAGCAAGACCTTCTGGCGATACAAGAACGATTCCAACTCCAGCGACAATATCACCATTAGGACCTATCCTTGAAGCTCCATCAAAGAATAGACGCCAAGTAGGATCTTCTTCAGCAATTTGGTTTGAATCTAAGACCTTATCTGGAATTTCGTCATAGAGTTTTGAATTTTCTGGAATTGAATCAGCAGCCAGAAAATCGGCTAAAGCTTGTCCTTTGACTAATTTCTGAGGAATATAATGCATGTCATACTGAGCTAGTAGGATTCCCCAGTTAGCTAATCGAGAATTCAAAACACTGGGTTTCTTCATCATGATCGGTATAGGATTGATCCTGGAGATGACATGAATAGTCTGGCCAATGATATAATGTCGTGTCTTCTTAACAGCGAACATCAAGGCTAGACATTCTTTTTCGACCGGTGAATATCGAGGTTCAGCTCTGGTCATAGTACGACTGAGATAGTAGATGGCTTGTTCATGGCCATTTTGATTCTTTTGAGCAAGTAATGCACCCAATGAATGACTCATTGCTCGAGTATATAGAAGAAATAGAATTCCTGAAACGGGAGGTACCAATACTGGAGGGCTCATCAGATATTGTTTTATATCATCGAATGCTTTCTGATATTCATTATTCCAGACAAAAGAGACACCTTTCTTCATAAGTTTGTTGAATGGTCTGCAGCGTCCTGACAAATTAGAGATGAATCTCCTGATATAAGCGATCCTTCCTTGAAATCCTCGTAGCTCTTTTAAGGTGCGTGGAGGATGCATCTCTTGGACGGCTTTGATCTTCTCGGGATCCACGTGTATACCTTTAGAGGTAATGACGAAGCCGAGAAATTTACCACTAGAGACCCCTAAGAAGGACTTAGTAGGGTTCATCTTTAATTGATGCTTACGCATTAGATCAAATATAGTCTTCAAATCTTGGATGTGATCCTCCTTTTGTCGACTTTTGACTGCAATATTATCAACGTAGCATTCGACTGTTTTTCGCAGATGTTCACGGAATATAATGCTCATAGCTCGTTGATAAGTTGCTCCTGCATTCTTTAGACCGAATGGCATAACTGTATAACAATATGTACCAATCGGCGTTCTGAAAGAAGTGTGCTTCTCGTCGTCTGGAAACATTTTAATCTGATTGTATCCAGAATACCCGTCCATGAATGACATCCGTTCAAATCCACAGATATTATCGATCATGACATCAGTGATTGGTAGAGGGAATTCGTCCTTAGGGCATGCCGTATTGAGATCGCGGAAGTCTATACATACTCTGATCTTGCCAGTCTTTTTAAGGACAAAAACTATGTTAGCCACCCAATCGGGATGTTGTTCCTCTCTAATAAACCCGGAGGCCATGAGTTTATTAACTTCAGCTTCAATTGCATCCATAATGTATGGACAAAATCGTCGCTGTTGTTGTTTGATCGGTTTAGCATTCGGCAAGATATTGAGCTTGTGAGTTGCAATTTGTGGATCAAGCCATGGCATATCTTCATAACTCCAAGCGAAGACGTCGATGTAATCACGAATAAGTTTGATCATGTTTTGCTTATCAGTTTCTGAAAGACTTTCACTGATGAATATTGGTTTGGGGGATCCCTCTTCACCAACATCTATTTGAACAAGTTTATCTTCAGTCGGAGGTTCTTTTTGCTCGAAACGGAACTCCCATTGATTATCTAATCTTTGGGCCCATTGTTCTGATTCAGGTGAGATTTCAAATACTTCTTCGTCTTCATCACTTTCTTCAGAACGGTCAATGGAAACCATGTTGGAAGACAGAATATTGCAGTAGAAATTACCGATACTCGTATCGGAATCCCATGAAGTGGTACTAGAAGAATCAGATCTCTTATCTTCGTCAGATTCGGGATCTTCATGGATAATATTGATGAAAGGAGTAGGAGCAATATAGCCTAATCCGCATTTCGCCCTCCCATATTTCAGAGGAGGAATACGAACAGGCATTTTTCTTCCTTTTCCACTATTGAGGCCAGTCCTGAAGTCATAGCCCATATTTTTGTTGATGTCTTTAGATTGCTGACTATAGCGACATAGTTGTAATCTTCCAGTATCATCATTTTTGTCATTATCTTCTAAATCAGAAGGACTTTGGGGCCCTTTGTAAAAGAGTATTGGAATGTCTCCTGGCTTTCTGCTGGGAACTAGAAAGTATGAAGATTGTACAGGTTCTAGAGATACATCTGTATGAACAGTCTGTACAACTCCTATGGTTATTGTGCTCAAGTCATCTAACAAATGTAAATAACTATGAACATAATTACACACATCAGCGTACTGCAAAGATGGAGACTTTTTATTAAATGTAAAAACAGCAATATTTACATTGGGAGAAGGCTGAGCCTTAGAGATTTTAGCCAAGTTAATGACTAAAGGGGAAGAAGAAGAATGAGAAGAAGCTTTGTTTCGATTAAGATCGATAACAAATGGCTCAGAAGAGGTGAGCTCCCTTGAAGCTTGAGATGGAAGAGTAATCCGCCCTCCAACTGGAATTAGCAGAGTATCCTGTGAAGATACAGGAATTGTAGTATGCCCACTAACAGGAATGATCATTGTATCTTGAGCAGACGAATGAGGCAACGGAGAGATCCGTCCACTCACTGGAATGATGAAAGAACCTTCTCCAGAGGGTTTGGGAGATTATTGCTGAGTAGCTCGACCTTTAACAAGGATTATTAAAATCTTACTTTGTGAATCCTCTTTCTCCATAGCTTGTATGACCCTTGTATACTCTTCTTTGTACATTCGGGAATCATTGAAATAAGCTTCAATTCCATGGAAGGGATTTATATCAGCAACTTCTTTTTGTACTCTTCCATTGCTATCAATGTACTTAAAACACTGATGAAGAGTAGAAGGCACCACATTATTTTCATAAAGAAAGGGCCTTCCAAGAAGAAGATTATAGGATCCCACGATCTCAATCACATAGAAAGTGACTTTGGATCTGAAATCGCCTATATGAAGCTTCAGATGAATCTTTCCCAAAGGCTCGCTTCGGCTTTGATTGAATCCCAATATAGTAGTAACCGTCTTAGAGAGCTTGTGAAGAGGGATTTTTAGTTCATCCAACAGACTCTTTGGCATTATGCTTATAGCAGACCCTGGGTCAATGAGGATACGATCTATCTTCATCGTATCGATATAACCAGTATAGTAGAGAGGCCGATCATGTCGATTATCCTCCAATAGCATGTCGTCTTGTGTAAAGGTGATATTTGTGATAATCTCTAATACACTGTTGCAATGTAAGCAAGTGGCAGGTTCTGCATCTGGCTTCTTCAATTGTGCAAGACAAGAGTCGGCTTGAAGAAGTGCTTTACTTAACGTCTCCCGAGTCTCTTTAGAAAGACGTAGAAGTTCAAAGAGGGACATTCTAGTTGGAATATTAGCAAGTTGAGCTAGAATGTCGAAGTTGTAAGGCTTCTGAAGCCCAAAAGGAGGGGACTTCTTGATTGGTTTATCAAACCGAGCCTGTTGTTTGACTTTCTCCAGAACTGTAGATTTAGGAGGAATAGGTTTAACTGGTGTAGTTGAAGGAACAGGTACAGTAGATAATTCTTCTTCAGGAGGAACATTAGGAGCATCTTTATCAGCTGGAGGGATATCAGGAGTATCCTCAGGATTCTTGGAATAATCCTTTAGATAAGGTTTCCCTGTTCGAGTAGCAAGTGCTTCTTCCTTCTCTTTTGGCTCTGTGTCAGAGGTAGATCCAAGAGAAGTCATATAACATGACTTAATTTTTCCAGCCTTCTTGGACTTTCGAGAAGTAGTATTTTGAGGAAAAGGAGATTCAAAATCTGTCACTAGATCAGGATGAATCCACATAATTTCTCCAGTTTCTAAAGTGATTGGCACTAATCCTTCAGATTGTGGAGGAGGAATATTCACTATCTCAAGAGTTGCCTTGGAAATAGGAACGATCCCACTTTCAAGGAGTTGAGGAGGGAAATCTCTGAATTGCATAGAGATGACGTTGGAGGTGACGGTCTTCTCTTTTGGAGTAAGGGAGATAGCTCCAGATTTAATCATTTCTTAGATCTTTCCTTTCAGTACATAACATGTACGAATTGTGTGACCCAATATTCTGTGATATGGGCAGTATTTGGGATGATCTGTCTTACCAGCTTCATCAGGTTTTTTGATTTCAGGTAATTGTATTTTATTACCTTTCAGCAGACATTCAAAGATACCAAGGACATCGTCATCATCGAAAGAGTATTCTTCTTTGGGGAGAGATGTTCTCGGTTGTTGAGTTGTAGAGGTAGGAGAAGTTTGAACAGTTGATGCATCTTTGCTCTGAAGATTAACTTCAAGAGTTTCTTTTCCTTTGCGAGCATTATTTTTATTGTTAGTACCTTGACCTGTTTCTTTGGGAGTCATCTGCACTCCTAAACCTTTGAAGGTTTCAGCACTAATTTCTGCAGCCTTGGCACTAACTATGAAAGAAGGCCAGTCTTGGAATTGGGTGGATCCTGTCCACATGCTGATGATTGGCAACAAGTTTGATTTGCATGTGTCGATGGTGACAGCATCTGGAGTTCCAAGAGGCATCTTCAGAGCTTCTCTTCGAAACCGTTCAATGTAATCCTCTGTAGTTTTATTATTTTTCTGCTTGATTCTAATAAGAGCAGACATAGTCATGTCATTGAGCCCTTCATAGAACCGTTCAAGAAACATCTGTTTGAAACCGGCAAATGAGGTAATGCACCCATCTGGGAGACTTCTATACCATTCATAAACAGTTCCCTTGAGACATCCAATAAACATCCGAGTAAGGAGGGCGTCACTTGGTTGCAACTGGTCAGTCATCACTTCAAAGTGATTAATAAACTGACTTGGAGAAGTGGTTCCATCACAGAATGAGATAGTAGGAGGCTTGTATTTAGGAGGATACGATACTTGCTTCCATTCTATCGGGTAAGGTTGCTTGATGCCTAACCTTTGTAAACCATCTTTCTGTTTGAATGCCTCGAATTGAGTTTTGAGATTCTTCAATTCTTCATTAACAACTCCAGAAGATTGTGGAGTTGTAACTTGTAGAGAATAGTTAGGAGGAGGAACAGCATTGTAAGTACTACCTCCAGCTCTAGAGAGACTAGGATTTGGTTGAGCTGGTCCAGGAGTATTGGATTGTACTGCTGGAGGAACTTGTACTGGACTTATATCAGTGTCAGTTGGTATGGCATCTGATGCAGTCTGTCGATTCTGCAACTGAGCTGTCATGAGTTCATACATCGACTTCATAGTATCAGCCATAGACTTCATTTGCTGTTCCAAAGAAGCAATTCTTTGGTCCTGAGGAGTCACCGAAGAGGAAGGTTCATTGTTCAATTCAGTATTCCCATCCACCATATATGTAGTGACTATACGAGGGATTATTGATGAATTAGTGGATGTTGTATGCTCTGAATCACTGCTTCGTGCATCAAAATCATTTAAAGGAGAACTACCCCCAGTAGAAAGAGGTGGGAAATTAGATTCTCCTAGAAATTCAGAATCATCTTCAGAGATCAAATTTCTTTGACTAGAAGCTAAGACTCTTGCTCTGGTGTTTCTATATACTCCATCTGGACTATCAGCTCTACCCCCAGCATCCCGAGAGGTCATATTGACAGAAGCAAACAAAGGCTCATCTTCATCAGGCATAGGTTCACACTGAATCTGATTGAAGACAGATTGTCGTTTAGTTTGACATCTGCATTGCATTGTAACTCTTGGCTGGAAGTCACATTCATGATCAACATGGTCATGAGCCATTGATTGACATCTGCATTGAATTATGACTCTTGGCTGGAAGTCACACTCAGCATGATCTTTTGACACAGAATTACTCCTTCTCTTCTGTTGAAGATATTCTCGTAAATCTGTTTGTGAAGATTGAGGAGTATATTTCCTGTTCTTGGTTCTTGATGGCTCTTGATTATATAAAGAATAATTAATATGAGCCACATAGTTTCTAGCATACTCTGCATCTGGATCTTTTATCCTTGTTTCCAACTGATGTGGTTTCTTAACACCAGAAGTGCTAAGTTTTGTTCTTAGATCAATTGGAGGTGACACATTAGTTTTGGAAACTTGGAGTTTTCCTTCCATTGATCTGGATATTTGCAGAGAAGGAAAAATAGAACCATCCCTTGGATTAGGAGTTGGTAACAAACCCTCTTTTATGGACAAATTCTGTGCCCAATTTGAAGAAGTCCTAGAAGAAGACATTACAGAATGTTTCTTCTTAGACTCATTCAAAGTTTGAGACATAGAATGTCCAGAAGGAAGAGTAGTCAAAAGACCATCTCCTTTTCTTTGACTAACAAAATTGTCAGTCAAAGCTGTTCCTGAAGTAAAAACTACAGGAGCAGAAGGAACAACTAAAGAGTTATTCTTTTTCGAAGGGACTTTGTGTGGAAGACCACCCCCAGTTCTAGTAGAACTTGGCAAAGAAGAAGAGATAGCTAAAGAGCTATTCTTCTTAGATGAAATACACGCTGAAACAGACTTGGTTAAAGAACCAGTACTGTTAGCGTGACTTTTAACTTTGGAAGTACAAACTGGAACAGACTTGGCTAAGGAACCAACGCTGTCAGCGTGACTTTTAGGGGTGAAATTGCACGCTGGAGCAGATTTGGCTAAGGAGCCAGTACTGTCAGCGTAACTTTTGATTTTGGAAATGCACACTGGAATAGATTTGGCTAAGGAGCCAGTACTGTCAGCGTGATTTTTGGTTTTAGAGAGACACGCTGGAACAGATTTGGCTAAGGAGCCAGTACTGTCAGCGTGACTTTTAGAGTTGAATTTGCACGCTGGAACAGACTTGGCTAAGGAGCCAGTGCTGTCAGCATGACTTTTGAATGCTGTCATCTTCGAGCGTACAAGAGTGTGCGTGCTTGCAGTAGAGTTCTTGCCAGTGTTAGGAGTAGACACTGTGGCAGAGACTTCACCATTGTCTACCAACTGATTCTTAGGGACATAGACAGAGTGTCCCTTCGACTTGGCAGTGATGATGGAGGCTGAAGTAGACTTGCCACTCTTAGCCCGCTGCATTTCTTCATAGGCGAGTTGATCGAATTGGATCGTCATCACCTTCTTCGTCGAGCTGATTGACGAAGTGTCGTATTGAGTTGTTGCCATCTCAGAAGAGGAGATGGTTTTCCCCAGCAGAGTCGCCAATTTGTTTTCCATTAATAAATTCTCTTTATTTATTGTGTTTCTGGGAAAATTACAACTGTGGGAATCTGATCTAGAAGACGATCACTTTATCCCTTGGACTATGCGAAGAAGAAAAGCTCTCAAAATTTTGACAGTAGATAACTATGTATCTGTACCATGAATGAGAAAAAGAACTCTATTTATAGAGTCAAAAATAAAACTGAAAAGATAACTGTCTTCACAGCCTGTGCTTAGTTGAAAATCACGCAGGATTTAACATACGCAAGGTTGTGAAAAGTTACTGGATGTGGCCTGTAACTGTTGGACACATGGCGATCATGCATGAGTCGTGTGCAAGTTACAGGACACGCAGGCGAGAGATCAGTGGCATGGCTGCCACGTACTCCAATTTGATGAAATCTATGCAGACTTTGTTGAAGACAAAATACACGCAGACTCGGAGGAGAAAGCTTCAAAATCCACGCAAACTTGGGGCAGGAAGCTTCAGGATCCACGCAGACTCAAGGCAAGAAGCTTCAAAATCCACGCAGACTTGAGGAAGAAAACTTCAGAATCCATGCAAACTTGAGATAAAGATCTCATAATACACGCAGACTTGAGATAAGACTGCCAGCTGTCACGATTTGGCGTACCTTGACTGACACAAAATCTCTGACAGTGATTGCTTTGTCAGTCGCATTAAATGACAAGAAACTCTTTTGGTACGCCAACTTGACGAAGGCTGAGTCTTGCTGAAGAAGATTTCGAAAATCACGCAATAGTCGGCTGTGATCTCTCGAGTTCCGTGCATATGTGGCATTCGAAGAGACATTCTTCGACTGTCGTGCTGTCAGTCATAATGACTCTCTGACAAATGATGAGATGTCTCTTCAGCGTGATTTGTAAATATTATCCTGATCAACTGAGCATGACTTTTGACTCTGTCCTGATCAACTCAGCGTGACTGTCATTTTTAAGGCCTACATAAATAACCCGTTGTTAAACCGACTTTAACTCTTTACTTTTGCTTTAATCTTCTGAGAAAATTCTTTGAGCTCTTGCAATCTTTCCTCCAACCATCTCTTCGACGTATTGGCACCCAAGAAGACCGCCGCCGACAAAGGGAAGAGTGTTGCTGAACCCTCAACCTGTCACGACCCACACCCAGTATAGGGAGACGAAAAGTGGGTACGTCCAGCCAATGCTGCAGTGTCGGCGGTAGAACGCTGTTCTAGGTCACTATCTAATCAACAACTTACGCAATTATATAATGTACCTGTCACAACCTCAACCCCGAATGGAGGACAAGTATAAGATATGATATAACTCAATCACAATTTTAGCACGATAGGATAACACAGAAGTCTATACTAAACTCAAAGCAACAACTTAAATAAACTTCTAAAATAATAATATCTCAAACAGTCTCAAATACAACTCAAATCTCCACTTATTATAATACAAGTTCCAACAGAGAAAACTAAACCATAAACTAGTAATCTACTCCAAGCTCTACTGGTACTCTAGGCTAGCTGTGGATCTTTATGTTACCTATAATATTTTGAACAGGTCCAGTCAGGACAGGAACGAGCACAATACATCTCACGCAGTTTATATCATGTCAGAAAATATAAAGCATGCAATAGAGTAAGATACATGAATAACTGAAGGAATGTACATGAAGTAAAAGAGATAACTGTAATGGAAGTATCTACTATAAGTATAGAACTATTAGTAACTAGTGATTTAGAGTACAAGATAGACATGTGAACAGCTGGAAATGATTCATGGCTATACTACAGAGTTGATTCATGACTATACTACTTTAAAATTATTCATATGACTATTTCTACTCCCCTATCCCCAATCAATACACAAGGATCGAGACAAGTTATGTTAAGATTCATGATTTCACTACCTCATAAATGAGAGCACATAAAATTGATTCATGAGGGCTCTATGAATATGAGGATACATGATTCACCAGAGGATACATGAATAGTGAAAGCATAGAGATACATGATGAAAGTAAAACACACATGACATAAAGTATCCGATGCTCCCATGGGGAATAACATCTCATGAAAAGATCCATATAGTACCAATCCGTGTTACCAACGTGAAAGCATCAAGTAAAGTAATCTAGAGCAAGAATATAAGTTCTAGCAAGTATGAAACGGTCTGAGAATGTACTTGCCTGATACCCTGAACAGCTGATATAAAAAGATGGCCAACTGGAGTCACAGAGTCCTAGTTAGAGCAAAGCAGGTTATAAAGAGTTCAATTTATATGGTAATTAAATTATAATGCAATCTACATGAGTCTAAGTCAATCTAGGTTAAAGTCAACTCTTGGTCAACTCCAGTCAACTATAAAGTCAAACTAGGTCAACTCTAGTCAACTATGGTCAAACTAGCTAGGGTTGGGTCAACAATGGTCAACTAGTCTAGGTTAGTCAATTCTAGGTCTAAACAAACTAAGTATATGCAAATCAAGTATCCAAGATTGCTATTAACTCATAGCCTAAGTCATTTGCTAAACAAAGCACAAAACTAAGCCATAAGCTAACAAGGCACACAAACTTAGTCATATAATGTATATATATTATTCACATTCACATATTCATATACATAGATATATAGGAAAGCTATATATATATAGGCACATACATATATAGAGAGAGAATGAGAGGTAAAAGAGTAAGTGTGTGTGTGTGTGTGTTTGGCTTGTGTATGAAAGGATATGTGTTAATGTTCTCAGATTTAGTGATAGGTAGGTGTATGTGACATAGGATACATGGTGTCAAAGGGTGTATGAATGCATGTGTGTAAAAAGTTATAGGTTAACTCAGTTTATATAAATGCATACATACATACTTATATTGCATACATGCATACATACATATCATGTATACAACATTGCATAATGCATACTTGCCTACAAACATATCATATATGCATACTTGCATTCATTCATGCAGCTATACATACATACATAGATGCATACATACATATTTGAATATATTATATACTTGTATACAATATATTCATATATGCATACTCTACATTCATTTAATATCCATACTACATAGGATCATAGGTTACACAAAATGCCTATGTCGTATAGTCACTCTTCTACTTAAAATTAATACTGTACCAATTGGGCCTTCACTAAATTTTAGAATTAAAGTATGTCGTAGTCCTTCGTGTTAGCTTTCCGAAACTTCAAACGGATCATATTTTCGTGTCCGGAAGCTACCGGAATCGCGAAAACACCGAAACGCTTTTGTCTTTCGGATAGCTGACACTCAAATAGTTTTACAAAAAGTTCTATTACAATTTTGGCTTATTAAAATATATATTTGGAAAGCTAACTTCAATACAGTTCTTTTAAAAAAAATGAGAGATTAAACGAAGTTCTAAGCTAAAAGTTATGACATTTCTAAGTTGCTTTGGTTAATAAAAACGTGGATGAATATTATGACGAATTTGAGTTATTTTGGACAAAAGAAACACGTGTAGGCCAAGATACTTGGATACCAACATAGGTATCCAAATGAAACTCATTCTAACCATTCTAACTAAGATAAATCCACTCTCTAACTATTCTAAAACTGAATTTAAATATCTATTTAAACTATTAGCAGACATACATACACATGGGGTGTCCTAATTTGGGATCTATCAAGTAGGACACAAGACACATATCTAACATCCTCAAGAGAGCTCCATATGGCCTCAAATATGAATCTAAATGGGGTACATGCATGGGGGTGGATCCTATGGGTTCAAAACTAACTAATATGCATAGGAAATGAATTTAGAGGGTTGGTTTTACCTATTGGGAGTGGAATCCCAATGATACTTCCAAGGACACGGCTCCGACACGAAGATCTTCCAAAAAGGATACTCCTTCTTGCACTTTGCTCCAAATCTTTGCTAGCACCCTCCCTTGGTAGTATGAGAAGGTTGGATGGAAGTTTTGGTGGAGGGATGTAAGGATTTGGAGATCAAATCAAAGAGGAAAGCTCTCTAATTTGGGGAAGAACGCTTTGTGAAGAAAAAGAGGCAAGATGGAATGAAATGAAAGGAAGGAAGGCTAACCTAGCTATAGTGGCTACCATTAAACCCTATTTGGGCCTTGGGGGAAAGCCAAATAAGGCCTCAACTAGTCCTCTTGGTTAATTTTAAGTTAGGTTCAAGTTTGTGATCAAAAGGGTTAAATTTAAGCATCTAACTTAACCAATCTAACAAGTAGGATTAGTCTAAACTCACTAACTTAATCAGTGGAGTTTGTGGACCATAACTAACTAATCTTGGGATCCCGTCTACAGTCTAAGCTACCCGGGTCACTAACACAAGTCGGAACAAAACGAAACTCAAACCCGACTAAACAAATCCCGTAAAATCAATATTAAAATATAATAATTCCCAAAATATTAAAATATGAAAAATGATCAAAATCATAATACATCAATTTAAATATTATTAAAATAATCTAAAATTCACCAATTAATCAAAATCCTAATTTATTCAAAAGTCACAAAATGACCAAAATATTCTTAGCCTACAAAGTTGTAAATAGTCATTCTAATCACAGGGTTAGGTCCCCATAGTCATGGTTAATCTCTAGGCTCAACAGTTCTAGGGTTCACAAGCTAACACATCAAAATTATAATCCACCAATTTTAAATAGTATTAAATTAATTAAAAATTCCCATAAATCAAAATCCTATTAATAAATAATAAACTTTTACAAAAGTTCAAAATTATTCTAATTTTAGAAAAGTGGGTGTTACACAACCCGTGCTCTGTCGTCCCGCACGCCGCAGTATGCGCCTCCCTTTTCACGACGAGAGACGGCTAACCCTGCTCTGGAAGGTGACTGAGAACGAACAACTTTGACCATGGTGGCCGACTTGGTTCTTAATTGACTTGTGCCCCTCTTCTTAGAGTGTTTGGCGCATCATAAAACTCTACGCCACCCCTTATTAGGGTATGGTTGCTTATTCGAGCACTATTCGTACTTACGAACAGTGTTGTGCATGCTGTTGTGCAACTCAGTTGTTGCACAATCAAGGATATTGTACAACCAAATTTTTGCACAATTCACTATATCGCACAACCTGGGATGTTGTGCAACTTAATTATCGTACAACTCAGTATATCGTGCAACCCAGGTTGTCGCACAACCCAGAATATCGCACAACCCAGAATGTCGCACAACCCAGGATGTTGAGCAAATTAATTATCGTGCAACTCAGTATGTCGCACAACCTAGGTTGTCGCATAACACAGAATGTCGCACAACCTAGAATGTCGTGCAACCCAGGATGTTGTGCAACTTAATTGTCGCGCAACCCAGGATGTTGCGCAACCTAATTGTTTCTCATCATAAGGATAGCTCTTTTGTATTTATGATTGCTGCACACACTTATTGTTTTTATCTTTTGTTCATGTATTTGCAGTTGACCTCAGGAAATATCTTAATGCTGAGAGATTCGCTTCAGCATTTAATGTCCCAGAGTATAAAGAAATTTTTCTCATGTTTCATTTCCTCAGTATGACGGCCCTGAAGCACGAAAGCCCATTCTTATGGCCCAAGAAAGTCATACTCTGCTGAGTTTAATGAATGGGGAACCTCTAGAAAGTATTGATGGTGTAGTCTACAAGAAGCCTGCTTTCTTATTTGGGGATGCCATCAAGAAGACTTCCCAGCCTAAGATAAGAAAAGAGGACAGAATATACCAATATGGAGACAAAATCATATACCTCACAAAAATATCGAGGTCTATGGCTTTATCTCAATATGAATTTGCGAGCACCCCCGAAGAATGTCATGGGACTTGACTCCAATCCAACAAGCCAGAGTCGGAAGAATTTGTTATAGAATTGGTCTGCAGCATAAGGATATCTTTTATAGTACTTCTGAGAAATACAGCACTCACTTGAGAGGTTTGAGACCAGGTTGTATTCCTCCTGAGCATTCATTTCTACCCTTCTAGTCAGAGTACCCACCTTTGCAAATGCATTCGCAAAGGCTGAAGAAAGATATCCAGATTGCAGCATGTATATGATAGGTCTGGTTAACCCAGATATGAAACGCTAGAGTAGCTTAACCATCTAGATTTTGGATCAGTTCATGGACAAACTCCTCGAACTAGAACTTTATAATGCCATATGGACCACAGTCTACGACATTCGCCAGAATGCTCATATGTTTCTGGCCTTAGTAGAGAGATATAACGAAAATACTAGAACTTTCATGACCCCCCATAGAGAAATAAGATTTGCGCTTTATGAGATGAGATATCTCTCTCATCTTCCAATGGGCGATAATCCATATAAAAGTACGTGCCCATAAATGAAGAATTGGATGCTATGGCAGAAGAAAATCCTCAGATGATCACCACCTTCCAAGAACTGTTATGTTATTACAAGATCTGCTCTCTCTACTACAAAAGCGTCACTGCAGGTACTTGTTATACCACCAAATGGATGTCATACCTCTTCCTGGGCCATGCGTGAGAGGATAAGCCACTTGAGAGCCAAGCCTGTGCTCCTCGTTTCTTTGAGCCTCTCAGTCAAAGTGACGTGCAATATTTGATAGAGAAACAGAAGCATGGAGATATCAAACTGGATGAGGACTGGCATCCGTTTAAGGCTGGTGACAACCTCCAAAGTTATCTTAGACAGGGTTATAGATCCATGTCTAAAGAGGCCCAGCTAGCAGGTTTTCTCTCTTTATGGCTGCGACCCTTCATAGTTCCAGGAGCCAGTGTTGTTGATAGATTCCACCGAGGCATTCTATTTGCTGCAGCACATCTCCTCTTTGGATATAAGATAGATATCCTATCAGCAATGACCTGCCGCTTGAATGCAGGATTGCGTTCTTTTGTACAGACTATGCTTCATGATAAGACGACGAGGCAAGATTTTTCTCGCACCGAGATGCCTTATACCTATTTATTTGGATGGTTATTGCTTCACCATCCATGTTTGATAAATCCCGATATGGAAAGTGTCAGTGGAGATTTCATCCGACGTTACTCCAGCGCTCGTTGGAATTACACTGCTCTTTCAGAATGCAGGTTTGTATTGAATCGTGGATCTGGATGGAGATTTCAGTGTGTCCCGCCTCTTCATGGATATGAGACTATTCCTCCACAGTTGATGGATTTGGATACAGAATCACTCCGCCTAAGTCCACCCATCTTTTCATGGCTACAGACGATCCGCCCATCTCACTTTGTCTACCAATTTGAGGAAGACTACTATTTAGAGCCATATTTGCCAAGTAGATTTGTACGACAGTTTGGCTATGATCAACTACATGTGGGTAATGCCATTACTTGTTTACAGGCCAAAGGCTTTCGGATTGATGGGGCTAGGGCTTGGAGATATTACAACGCCAGGGCATGAAAGCTGTATTTTCTATGCCCTTTATTCTTCAGCAAGGCCCGCGTATGTTATATACATACAGAAATTTCTATACTTCGGTAAATACTTTTACTGAAAGCTTCCATCTCGCACATAGCTTTGCAAGTGACAAAAGATCTAAATTGAGAGAACACACTGCACAATCTTTTCGAGATACAGAGGATAGAGATCCCGCAGATCCATCGCTGGAAGCTTCTATTTTAAAGAACTATCCAGATGAAGTACATGATCCTTTGGACGTATCTTTAAAGGTATGGAAAGAGAAATCCCCTGCCAAGGGGTTAAGAAAAAGAAAAACTAAGGAGATAACGGCCCTTCCTCAACTGGATGATAGACCTGCTTCACCAAGAGCTCCAGAAAAGAAGAAAAGGACCTCATTGGTCATAAATGAACCAACGACCATGAGAAAACTCATTTTCAGTCTAAACAGATGCTCCTTAGTACTTCCCCCGGAGAGAAGGAAGCCACTCCTTCTTCTATTAAAAACAAGGAAGGGTTACTCAAGAAGGAACGTCTACCGCCTCGATAAATCTGGATGATGATCGCACTGGAACTGCTGAAAAACCGGTTGCATCACCACAGAGAAGTCAGGAGAAAATTATTAGTGCACCGAGAAGTTCTTCGAAGAACTGATACATCTCTTGTCCCTCCCCCGCCGACGGAATCTACCAGCCATCTGGGACAAGATTTACCACCTCAGGAAGATAATATCAAAATTTTGATATACATGAATAAATATTTTTCTCTCAAAGATGTATATTTAATTAATTTCTTTATTTACAGTGGCTTCTTCAGCAGATATCCAGCCTTCTGCTACTACTGTAAAGGCCCCGAGATCAGATACTTTGGTGGTACGTATTCCCGCTAATGTACTTGCTGCGACAGGGATAACGGTTCCTTCACAACTCCCATTACTCCAGTAACCATCTCTCCAGAGAAAGATTTACCTCCGCAAGAAGGAATGATAAATTCTCCAAAGGCTCAAGATCCTACTCACTCTGAAGAGGATCAGGAGATGATTGACGCCTTAGCCGATTGTGACTATGGTGATGAATCTTTTGGTGATGACTGGAATAATACCACTAAAGGGGGACAAATTTAGTCGATATGCCATCACCTTAAGAATTACCGGTTAATGAAGGCCAGTCAACTGCTGAGGGTGAGAAAAATCTGGTTATCGATGAAGGGTATGCTAGTACCAGAATCGATAAACCTAGAATCTCTGAAGAAGTAGGTAGAAAATCCGAGGCTTCTGGAGTGGTGGTAAACACTGAAGAATTAGTAGATCAAACTCCTACCACTCTACCACTTCAAACTGAATCAGGGGCTGGAAGTAGTCAAGCTACGATGTCAGCGGATACCATGTCGAGGCTTCAGATGGAACCATCCAGACCTCTTGAAACTCCAAATGCAATGCCCAACTCAGGTAGATTTCTAAATATGATCAATTTATCTTAGCTCCTTCAACGTTGTACATCACTCTAACAAATGGCATATATAAATTGCAGAAGGTCCTATAGGAACTACCAGCTCAACGATGGCTCCTTTAGACAAAGAAACCCCAGCAGGAGAGGGAAGCTTTTCCCATATCAGCGCACAAGATGAAGTACCTCCACCTGTTAAAATTATAAAGACTCCGACAGAAGTGGTAGTGTAGTTTCCCGTCCCACTCAGTCAATCGGAGGAATCAAAATGCCGACGGCGTTCGGACTTAGCCTTGCAATGGCTTGCTCGGAGACATTGCTCAGGTGGGGTAGTTTCGGTGAACTTGCCTCATCTTAGCCTTCACCTAATAAATCGCACATTTTTAACTTGCACAATAGGCTTGCTAATAAAAGAGACGAATCCACATAGCTAAGGAAATAATCCCGACGGGTCAAAATGTGTTAGAACATGGAAAAAGGTTCCACGGTCTGCTTAGAAGTCGGCTCAACGTACTTTAAAAATGACACTGTATCCTTCGTCCCGCGGCTTGGGAGAAGGAAAAGTTGGTCATCGTCACAAACTATGAGTTAGCCTAAGTCATAGGCGTCGCCGCGTAGATGCTCGATAAAGCATGCATGTTTCCTCGAATGCAAGGCTCGGCATAGCCTTGATCGTCCCACGAGCTAAGTTGTATCGTACGGCTTATGGATTAAGTCTAGGTACCCAAAAGAATTTGGTTGTTCAAGTTGAGCGTATGCACGGTCCCACGGTTCTACGGCTGCATATAGCCATTTGTTCCCACGGTCTTATGGCTCGTCACATAGAGTATGAGGCGGTCTCTCGGTTGGGACTCTCGCGTTCCTATGCATGTTAAGAAGTATGAGGCGATCCCTCAGTTGGAAGTCTCACGTTTCTATGCACGTTAAGAGGTATGAGGCGGTCCCTCGGTTGGGAGTCTCACGTTCCTATGCACGTTAAGAGGTATGAGGCGGTCCCTCGGTTGGGAGTCTCACGGTCCCGATGCACGTTAGGTAAAGTGTGGTTCAGAGCGCGAGTTGCTCAGTATAGTTCCAATCGTACCAACAAATTAGGCCATGCATTTACGTGAGTCTAGATGTCTCATAGGTGCGTAGTCATTGGACAACTTGTCGACAAGGATTTCTGCCTAGACTGGTTATACGTCGGGGCACCAGGCCCAGTCGTCCGAGTGGGTAGACGTTATAGCAGTGCACGTATTGCGTGGGTAGTCGGGGTCTTTCCATAGGGCTAGCTACCTTGCATCGAAGGACCCATCGCCTACCCGAGCTATGTCCGCGATGGCTTGTCATGCCAGTGGCCTTTCATATAGATAATTGGCATGCTAAGCGGCGAATCCGCATGCACGGTGTCTGTCGTAACAAAGGAAGTGTAAGCACGGTATGTGATGAGTTATAGAATGCATGCACGGTATGCACATAAGGTATTATAAAGCCTAAGATTTAGCTATGCGTAAAGACACGTGCTTCAGTACGAGATACAGCGTCGTGCTTGAGTTCTCAACACCGGTTCCACAAGTTGGGTTAGACGTTTCGAGTTAAGTCGAGAAGGGCCATAGGGCAAGTTGGTTAAGTTACGTTGAGCGGTAGGGCACGACCTCGAAATGTGAGGCACGGCCATGTTGTTACAACACAAGTATAGGCAAGACTTAGCGAGGAGGCACTGCCTCAGAGATAAGCACGAATCGAGTTCACCACACGACCGAGTATTACATCCTAGAGTATGGCACGAAAGGCAAGCACGAGGCGATAAGTCGACGTTATTGAAACGAGAAGGTCTAACGGCAAAGTATGAGTACATTAGTAGTACAAGGCACGGTGGCGGTCTAAATACACAAATAGACCAAGGCATCGGTCCAAAAATCGATCCTAAGGCAAGATTAGAAAGACAATCGTAAAGGGACTTGTATTCCACAAAGTAAAATAAACGTGTTGGTTTTGTATGGGTGGGCGAGGAGCTCACTCCACCAGTACAGTTGAGTACTGACACCCACATAGTTTTCATGTGCAGACACAGGTAGAAGCTCGTGGTACGGAGCTCGCTTGGATGCGTCGAGGCATGGAGTTCCTTGGCGATTCGAAGCATGCAGCCGCGTGGAGTCAAGACTTATACGGGACATAATGTATGGACATCGCCTTCCGAAGTATCCGCTGGCTTGAGATATGTATCGAGAGATGAGAGAGAGCTGATTGATTGTAATGTGAGATGAGTGGATCTGAGTGATTGTAATCTTGGCCTTGTGCCCCTATTGTAACAGTTGTTTCAATATCAATAAAAAGAATCTTTAAATAACCTGTGTTTGTTCTAAATTTCTGCTGCGTGTTCAATGTCTCTGCTTGGGACTTCTGTGCGACGACCCCGTCGTCGTCGATGTAATCGGCCGTTATGAAACTGCCTTACACGAGAGCAATCTAGGCTCGTGCGGCATCACGTCTTAGCGAGGACGATCGCTCCTATGGAGCAGGGCGTGACATAATGGTATCAGAGCACGGCTTTACGTCCTTGGACTATCGATTGAATTCTTTAACTCCGTTATTTCTGCGAACTCTGAATTATTGCTTTCGTAAGTTGATATCGTTGGTGCGTTCTCTCTCAATTGTCCCATAGGATGTCCATACAACAAGTCTAATATTTTTAAAAGCTTGTACGAGTACTCGGTTGAACGGGATCGATAGGCGAAGGCCTTTGTGCCAAACTACAACGGACTTGAGTTGAAAGAAAATCGATGCTAAAATGTTAGCAAACATAGTACATGCTTGAAAACCTTACTCTGACAATAGCAAATGAGTACACGAGACCGAAGTATAGTTCGAACGTGATGGTTATGCACACAGCCTTTTAGCTAAGTTGTGCCGAATATCGTGCACGTAGACCTTCTGGTGCGAACGAGTTTGCGAACGAGATTGACTATCGCTCGGATGAGAATAAGTGAGACTTTAGAACGTATGTTGATAGAGACGCTACTTGACCAACGCTAAAGCGAACACGAGAAATGGTTCTTAGACCTTGAGGAACGGGCGAACGCACAATTGAGCATGTCGATTGTGAATCGTATGACCTTTTTGAGGATTTATAGAATGACTTGACCCCGGGTGGTGTATGTGATAGCTTCGAAGAAAAAAATAAGAGTGTGTCGACGACTAGTCGAGTGGCTTAAACCTTGAGTGGTGTTTGGACGTTATAGAAATTATTCGAGCAAAACTAGAAGATTTATGGATAGTACGAGTATGTCGACAAGCGATGATATCGCAAAGCCTTAGAAGAGTGCTTAGTTGGTCATGATTAGAGAGTCGCAAACGAGATATCGTTAGGACGATTTATGAATGGTAATACGAGTTACGAAATGGTTGAATGGAGATTCTAAATGATAAAATAAATGGATGACTTGATTGAAGAATTTGATATGGATCGTATACGAAAAGTTAGCACGACGGAAAGATAGCGTGCATGAAAAAGTTTGATTCGAATGTTTGAAAATGACTCTGAGGATTGGAATGGATGTCGTTCGATGATTGAGTTAGCAAGAAATGATGCGAGTTATGGAAATACGTTGGTCGATGAGTTAAGATAGACGGATGAATGATACGTGAATTTGGGTTTGAGAAAATTGATGTTGTGAACGATTCGAGGGGTAATGATCGAAATTGAATTTGAATGTCGAGGAGATTATCCAGTCGGACGATAGCATCATTCGTACGACTCAGAATTTATTGCAAACGAAGATCGTCATGTTACGTATGTCGTCGATGGTATTGAGGCGTATCAAAGATGATAGGCGATAACTCGGGAGTACTCTGATACGGTGAATGACGATAGTGCAAGTGTTATCTTGCTGATGGATGCAATACGTAGGATTTTGATTGAGACGAATGTTGGATGAAAGTGATCTTGTTTTGATGGTTACGTTGATAACCACAACATCAACGATCTTGTCTTGCACGAGCGCAACTCTAGCCTCACACATGTGTTGCATAGAATTTGGGGTGATCGTTCCGCGTGAGCGCTGACATGGTGATTCATGTCGCGGGAATGATCGAACTCGGAAAATCAGGATACGGTAACTTTGATTGTCTCGACTTGTCGGTTTGATGCGAAGGAGAACTCGAGGATGTTAGGACTTGTGATTGATAATCGAATGAAACTTGAGGATTGAGTAGGTCCAATCCGCACATCGAGCATGAACTAGTCTAGACACAAAACAAGAGTTACGTCCCGATGAGAATGATTATCTCGCGGGAGCGTGCATGGTGATTCGTGCCCACCGTGGATAATTTGACTCGTGTGAGATCGG
The DNA here is from genome assembly GCA_029216955.1 of Iris pallida. Classification (NCBI taxonomy): domain Eukaryota; kingdom Viridiplantae; phylum Streptophyta; class Magnoliopsida; order Asparagales; family Iridaceae; genus Iris; species Iris pallida. Next base: position 24,896,081 of record JANAVB010015400.1, read on the forward strand.
AGTACAATATATTGTTAAGTCAGATAACCTTGTGATCGATTACATGAATTGGGATAAATGACTTAGGGAGTATGAAATGTAAATTATGGTTTAGCGATGAATCATGTCGTAGCATGTGACTTGGAAGGATTGATAGGCGGATTATGTCGAACGTGTTCGAAGAGATAAACTACGGGAAATGGCTTGATGAAAGAACGATATTGATATGACGTGGAATTGGTTGAAACGTGTGTTATCGTAGGATAGTTTTACTGAACTATTCGGACCCCGTACGACGAATATTGGGATGTGAATAGGGAATCGATGCTCGATGTTTAGAAATCGGAGTAATGCGAGCTTGGGTAGAAAACTCCGTACCATCGATTTGGTTTGACCTTAGGATGGGGTCAATTGATATCGTTGTTTGGGAACTATGATTCCAGTACTGACGGAAAGACATAGCCTAGCGGTTAGACAAACGTCCGAGTGTGATGCGATAGAAAATTATGGAGGCACCACTCATGAGGCTTGGTTGACATGCACGTATATCAGGGACGCCCGAATATGTGTACGATCCGATTCGAGTGGTCATGGCGGATTCTCTATCACGAGGTTTGGCTGAAATGCATGTATTTTGGGGATGCCTGGAATATGTGCACGATCCAACTAAGTGATACGTTGAATCAAGTGAGACTTGAGGAACGGGAAAGTGTCGAAGATTTTGAAATCGTGAGTTTCAAAGAAAAGTTAATGGTAATGCGATCAGGTAATTGAGACGAGTTTGAATGCTGTTTGATCGGTTGGTGTGCCTTACGACTAAGTTAGCGATAAGCGCGAGCGTGGCTCGGATTGAGGGGACGCATAGGAGTAGTATACGAAGAAACGTAGGATGTTGAATCGAGTTATAAGCCGATAAGTGTACTCAGTAAGTTTCGAGGACAAATCTTTTTCTGAGTGGTGTATGATGTAGTGTCCCATCCCGCTCAGTCAATCGGAGGAATCGAAACGCCGACGGCGTTCGGACTTAGCCTTGTAATGGCTTGTTCGGAGACAATGCTCAGGTGGGGTAGTTTCGGTGAACTTTCCTCATCTTAGCCTTCACCTAATAAATTGCATATTTTTAACTTGCACAATAGGCTTGTTAATAAAAGAGACGAATCCACATAGCTAAGAGAATAATTCGCGGGTCAAAATATATTAGAACATGGAAAAAGGTCCTACGGACTGCTTAGAAGTCGGCTCAGCATGCTTTGAAAATGACATTTGGTCCTTCGTCCCGCGGCTTGGGAGAAGAAAAAGTTGGTCATCGTCACAAACTATGAGTTAGCCTAAGTCATAGGCGTCGCCGCGTAGATGCTTGATAAACCATGCACGTTTTCTCGAATGCAAGGCTCGGCATAGCCTTGATCGTCCCACGAGCTAAGTTGTATCGTACGGCTTATGGATTGAGTCTAGGTACCCAAAAGAATTTGGTTGTTCAAGTTAAGCGTATGCACGGTCCTACGGTTCTACGGCTGCATATGGCCATTTGTTCCCACGATCTTAAGACTCGTCACATAGAGTATAAGGCGGTCCCTCGGTTGGAAGTCTCGCGTTCCTATGGACGTTAAGAAGTATGAGGCGGTCCCTCGGTTGGGAGTCTCACATTTCTATGCACGTTAAGAGGTATGAGGCGGTCCCTCGATTGAGAGTCTCACGGTCCCGATACGCGTTATGTAAAGTATGGTTCAGAGCACGAGTTGCCAAGTATAGTTCCAGTCGTACCAACAAATTAGGCCATGCATTTACGTGAGTCTAGATGTCTTGTAGGTGCGTGGTCATTGGACAACTTGTCGACAAGGATTTTTGCCTAGACTGGTTATACGTCGGGGCACCGAGCCCAGTCGTCCTAGGGGGTAGACGTTATAGCAGCGCACGTATTGTGTAGGTAGTCTGGGGCTTTCCATGGGACTAGCTACCTCGAATCGAAGGACCCGCCGCCTACCCGAGCTATGTTCGCGATGGCTTGTCCTGCCAGTGGCCTTTCATATAGATAATTGGCGTGCTAAGCGGCGAATCCGCATGCACGGTGTCTGTCGTAACAAAGGAAGTGTAAGCACGGTATGTGATGAGTTATGGAATGCATGTACGATATACACATAAGGTATTATGAAGCCTAAGATTTGGCTATGCGTAAAGATACGTGCTTCGGCACGAGATATGGTGTTGTGCTTGAGTTCTCAACACCGGTTCCACAAGTTGGGTTAGACGTTTCGAATTAAGTCGAGAAGGGCCGTAGGACAAGTGGTTAAGTTACGTTGAGTTGCAGGGCACGACCTCGAAATATGAGGCACGGACACGTTGTCACAACACAAGTATAGGCAAGACGTAGCGAGGAGGCACTGCCTCAGAGATAAGCACGAATCGAGTTCACCACACGACCGAGTCGTTACGTCCCAGAGTATGGTACGAAAGGCAAGCACCAGGCGATAAGTCGACATTATTGGAACGAGAAGGTCTAGCGGCAAAGTATGAGTACATTAGTAGTGCAAGGCACGGTGGCGGTCTAAATACACAAATAGACCAAGGCATCGGTCCAAAAATCGATCCTAAGGCAAGATTAGAAAGACAATCGTAAAGGGACTTGTATTGCACAAAGTAAAATAAACATGTTGGTTTTGTATGGGTGGGCGAGGAGCTCACTCCTCCAGTACAGTTGAGTACTGACCCCACATAGTTTTCATGTGCAGGCGCAGGTAGTAGAAAGATAGTGGTGCGGAGCTCGCTTGGATGCGTCGAGCATTGAGTTCTTTGGCGATTCGAAGCGTACGGCCGCATGGAGTCAAGACTTATACGGGACATAATGTACGGACATCGCCTTCCGAAGCATCCGCTGGCTCGAGATATGTATCGAGAGATGAGAGAGAGCTAATTGATTGTAATATGAGACGAATGGACTGAGTGATTGTAATCTTGGCCTTGTGCCCCTATTGTAACCGTTGTTTCAATATCAATAAAGAGCTTCTTTGAATAACTTGTGTTTGTTCTAAATTTTTGCTGCGTATTCAATGTCTCTGCTTGGAACTTCTGTGCGACGACCCCGTCGCCGCCGATGTAATCGGCCGTTATGAAACTGCCTTGTACGAGAGCAATCTAGGCTCGTGCGGCATCATCACGCCTTAGCGAGGACGATCGCTCCTACAGGAGCGGGGCGTGACAGGTAGCCACCCCAAGTGCTGTTGCGACTAACAAGTTTTTGGTGGCTTCCTTCATTAAAGTCTTCTTCACGTCTTTGGAGCCTTTAGTCCATCGAGTAATAAAGAGAGAGGATGTTCTATTCAGTACAGTCAGAAATCCCTCCTCATTTTTAATTGGAGGCATCCGAAGCCAAGGAGATGAGGCTCAGGCCACTTTATTGGAACATATTTTAGACGAGCTGGAGGAGTCAATTAAGGCTTATAAAGACCTTAAAAGAGGAGATGTTAAGCTGCTAGTGGATGCATAATATGAAGCTATGGCTCGAGAGGCTGAGACTAATAAAGCCAATTTTGAAGCTTTCTTACTAGCTTTTACTAGATAATCTTCTGAGCTGGATGTCCAGATTGCTGAAGCAGCTTCTACTGCTGAGCGTCATAAAGCTGTGGCTGAAGATGAGGAAAAGAAGCTTCTGATCTGGAGGATGAAATCACTCGACTTCAGGAAGAGCTCAAAATCGTCAAGCATAGTGTAGAAAAAGAAACTCAGCTACATCAGGCTGCTATCAACCAATTAGATGCTTCGAAGCATCAAAAAGGTGACTTTGACCGGCTACAAAACGAAGAACTAGCCCGTCAAATAGCCGCCCTACACCCATTTGACAAAGAGTCAGGAAGGGTTGAAGCCAGGCAACGGGTACTGGATTCTTGCACTGAAAGAGCCAATGCCTTGAAGAAGCGAATTATGGAACTCATCGCTTACTCTTCAGAATAAAATAATTAAAAATTATTATCCTTTTTTTTACGATGTATCTTTTTGGACATGTTAATTAAAAGGAAATGAAATAAGAAGTTTTTTCTGCGGTTCCATTACTTGTTGCATACCTTGTTATAGATATAAGTAATAGAATAGAAAATATATTCAGAGGTACTGGACGTGATATATTTCTTGATTAGAAAATAATGATATTCATTACATCTGCTCAAAGATAATATGGACATGGAAGAATATAATGTTGGAAATATTGTTATTTCAATAGATAACCATGACATAGGTGATAGGGATGTGACAAGTTGTTGATGTAGATATTTGGAATTCATAGGTGCGAAGGACGTGAATTCTTTTATCTGTTTTAGATTTGAGAATTTACCATCTATGACTTTATTTACGAGAAAGTAAATAAAGGACAATATATGCTAAGACTGATGAATAGATGGACGGTCAGATTTCTTAGGGGATAGAAAATGAATGAAAAGAACAGTCACCTCGGTTCTCGAGGAGGAAAAACTAAATGAATGACCAGTCACCTCGATCCTCGAGGATGAGAATAAATGAATAATCAGACTCTTTTTAGGAAAAAAAATAGTGAATGAACGAACAGTTGGACTTTTTTGGAGGAGGAAAGTCGCATCGGTTCTTGAAGTCGATTATCTAGCCATTCTGTCTATAAATAGAACAGAACTCTTGTAGATATTGTCAACTTCTTTTCTCTCAGTACAGAATATCTTTTGAAGATATGCTCACTCTGAAGATTGAAGATACGACTGAGACGCCTCCTGCTGAGCCTCCGGTGCCTCCTCAGAAAGAAGTGGAGGAAGGCTCGACTGTTCCTGCACCAGAGCAGGACCTGATTGCCAAGTTAATAGAGCCTGGAAAAACTGCTAAAGAAGAAGCTGTGAGGATAGCCGCCTGTGAGTTGCGGGTGTGTTCAGATAATGAGATGTTTGAATTGCTGGCAAATCATGTATTTAATCATGAAGGGTCGGGTCCTCGTCCCCGTCTTTGATATTATGTACCTCTTTATGCTTTTGAATAAAATGAGTTTTATTTACATCATTTTTCTAAATGAAAAACATTTTACTTTTATACATAATATTTTATGAGAAATTTGCCACTGATAGGCATCATAGCAATTATGTCATCCATATCTGTTAATTGGTAGGCTCCATTTGAGAAAACCTTGTTTACCACATACGGACCTTCCCATTTCACCTCGAATTTGCCTTTGCTCATGTGGGTCATAGTCATAGGACGTCTGACCGTAAGAACTAGCTTGCCTTCCTGAAATGTTCGCACTTTGACTTTGCGATTGAAAGCTTTTGAGATACGGGCCTAACATAATTCGATATGTTGTTGAGCTAGTAATCTTTTCTCATTGAGCGCCTCCAATTCTTGAAGCCGGAGACGATCATTGTTTTCTGTGTAAGTTCATTAGCAAATGAAATTCTCAAGGATGGAATTTGAATTTCCAGCGGTAAGACAGCTTTGCATCCATATACCAGAGAAAAAGGTGTACAACCTGTAGGATTATGGACTGTAGTACGATAAGCCCATAGACATTCTTCAAGCTTCTCACTACAATTACATTTGTTAGTAGAGACAAACTTTTTGAGGAGTTTGATGATAGTCTTGTTAAATGCTTCGGCTAACCCATTAGCTGCAGGATTATAGGCCGTAGAAGCAACATTACTGATTCGGTTGTCATCACAGAACCTAGTAAATTTCTGACTGACGAACTGTAGTCCGTTATCATAGATGATCCGACGAGGTACTCCAAATCTGTATATCACGTGATGTTTAATTAAGTTTATGATACTGCTAGTCCTCACTTCAGCTAAAGGTATGGCTTCAGCCCATTTAGAGAAATAATCGGTTATAGCCAAGATAAACCAATGTCCTTTAGACGAAGGAGGATTGATAGGACAAATCACATCCATGCCCCAAGCTTCGAAGGGCCATGAGGCAGCAGTCGGGTGAAGAAATTCTAACAGTTGGTGAATAAAATCTGCATGAATTTGACATGCTTTACATTTTCTTGCATAGTCAATGGCATCTGATACCATAGAGGGCCAGTAGTAGCTCATACGTCGCATACGATCCTATAATTTGGGACCGGGCTGATGTACTCCACAAACGCCATCATGAGCTTCGTATAATATCTGCTTTGCTTCACCACCAGCAAGACATCTTAAAAGTAATCCATCAAAAGTTCGTCGAAAGAGAGTTTTGGTGGTATGATTATATAAAATTGAAGCGATCGCCGGCAAATACTTGTAGCTTCTTTAGGATCTTCAGGTAGTATATCATGTACTGCAAAGTCGATAAAAGGTGCTCTCCAATCTTCGCTGATGACATTGACTTCAGTTGAATTAATGAATTCAATGTTATGGTTATTTCTAATACAAAATAGTTCTCTATTGGAGATAACAACCATTTGTTGTCTTTTGACCAGAATTGCTAGGACCGCTGCTAGGTTAGCTAAGGCATCAGCTTCCGTATTGCATGCTCGACGTACATGTTCGATAAAGAACCCTTTGAATGAGGAAGCTATTCTAATTGCCGCTTCGTGGTATGGTACCAGATCTTGATGTCGAACTTCATATGCACCTTTAACCTGATTAACAATCAGCTTAGAATCACCATATACTTCGAGATATTCGATATCCAGTTGTTTGGCTAATTGGAGTCCAATAAGCAAAGCATTGTATCCTGCCACGTTGTTGGAGCATGACTCATCTAAGGAATAAGCTCTCCAAATAGCTAATTCATCTGGTGAGACGAGAACAATTTCCACTCCAGCGAAGAGGGTGCCTCCAGGTCCAATTCTACATGCTCCGTCAAAGAATAAACGCAAGTAGGAAATTCTTCTGAGATCATATTTGATTCCAATGTCTCGTCTGGAATCTCATCATAGAGTTTAGACGTCTCAGGGACAGGATGAGCTGCTAAGAAATCAGCGAGTGCTTGACCTTTCACAAACTTTTGTGGAACATACACCATATCATATTGTGCTAATAATATGGTCCATGTACCAAGCCTAGAATTGAGCGTACTGGGCTTCTTCATTAAGACCCGAAGAGGATTAACTTGAAAAATAACATGAATGGTTTGGCCGATAATGTAATGTCATGTCTTTTGAACAGCAAACATTAAGGCTAAGCATTCCTTCTCTACCGGACTATAACGATGTTCAGCTCTAATCATCGTCCGACTAAGGTAGTATATAGCTTGTTCATGACCTTCTTGGTTCTTCTGAGCCAGCAAAGCTCCCAGTGAATGGTCGATTTCACGAACATACATCAAAAAGTGTATTCCTGAGATCGGTAGCACTAGAACCGGTAGACTCATCAAATACCGCTTTATGTCATCGAATGCTCGTTGACATTCATCTGTCCAAATGAAAGATATACCTTTCTTTATTAACCGAGTAAATGGTCTGCAACGTCCAGATAAATTTGAAATGAACCTCCTGATGTAAGCAAGACGACCCTGGAATCCTCTTAGCTCTTTTAGGTTGCGGTGAGGATGCATCTATTGAATGGCTTTGATCTTCTGGGGATCAACATGTATACCTTTATAGGTAATAACGAATCCGAGAAATTTGCCACTAGACTCCCAAGAAAGACTTAGTGGGGTTCATTTTGAGTTAATGCTGGCACATTAGATTGAAGATAGTTCTTAAATCTTGGATATGATCTTCCTTTAAATGACTTTTGACAGTAATATCGTCAACATAGCATTCGACGGTCTTTCGTAAATGATCTCGAAAGATAGTACTCAAAGCCTGCTGGTAATTTGCACCCGCGTTCTTAAGACCGAAAGGCATGACTGTATAGTAGTATATTCCATGGAAAGTACGGAATGAAGTATGTTTTTCATCTTCAGGATTCATTCGGATTTGATTGTATCCAGAAAACCCATCCATGAAAGAGATTTATTCGAATCAACAAGTATTGTCGATCATGACATCAGTAATTGGGAGAGGGAATTCATCTTTAGGACAAGCATCATTGAGATCTCGAAAGTCTATGCACACTAGTACAACGTTGGCTACCCAGTCAGGATACTGTTCTTCCCTGATAAAACCACAAGCGATAAGCTTTCTGACTTCATCATCTATCGCATCCATCATCTCAGGCTTGAATCGTCGTTGCAGTTATTTGACTGGCTTGGCATTAGGCAAAATGTTAAGTTTATGAGTTGCAACCTGAGGATCTAAACCCGGCATATCTTTATAACTCCAGGCGAAGACATCGATATATTCACGAATGAGGTAAATCAGTTCTTGTTTACATCCTCTGGAAGATTTTTGCTAATGAAGATTGGTCGCGGTACATCTTTTTCTCCAACATCGATCTGGATTAGTTGATCTTCGATAGATCGTACTCGTTGTTCAAAACGGAGTTCCCACTGCGTGTCCATCCTTTATGCCCAAGGATCTGCTTCAGGAGCTTCTTTAATATCATTCTCGTCATTTTCTGAGAACTCGGCAGACACCATAATGGAAGATAGGGTCACTCGATGGACGTGCCCTACACTGGTGTTTGAATCCCGTGAGACGGAATTTGAAGAGTTAGATCGTTCTTCTTCATCGAATTCGAAAGCTTCTGGAGTCAAAATTGGTGAAGTATAAACTAATCCCTGCTTCATTTTGTTGTAGTGTTGTTGTGATTTTTCTTTTGGAACAGGAATACGAATAGGAGTTTGCCTTCATTTACCGCTATTGAGACCAGTTTTGAAATCATAGTCCATTTTACGGATGATTGCCTTGGATTGTGGATTATAACGACGTAGTTATAGCCTTCCTGTATCATCCTTATTATCGCTTTCAAGCATGATTTTTTGTTCTTTTCTTTTACTAAAAAGTATAGGAGTTTCGTCTTCTTTCGAGAAGGCACTAGGAAGAACGATTCTTGTATTGATTCAAGTGATACCACATTTTGGAGAGATGTTACGACTCCTATTGTAAGTGGTTTGAAGCCATCTAGCATATCCAAATAACATTGAGTATGATAAGAGACATCAGAATAATGCAAAGGAGATGCTACTTATTGATCTTTACATCATCATTTTCAATTGGATCTTCAGCCTTAGAAGGCTTAGTCAGATTGATAACCAGAGGAGGAGAAGAAGAACGAGAAAGAGGGAGAGGTTTTTACGACGAAGGTCGATTACAAGTGGCTCAGAAGAGGTGAGCTCCCTTTGTTCCTGTCTAACACCAGGAGGCTGCTTCTTGTGAGAAGGAAGGTAAATGGTCAATGTCTTGGAAGACTGAGGACAGGAAGTACATCCTTTGACAGGGATCACCAGAGTATCATTTGGCACGCCTTTCTATTCTTCGTCAGTATCCATTGCCAATACCACCTTCAAGAATTCCTTTTTGTACATACGAAAATTATTGCAGTACGCTCCAACCCCCTTAAAAGGATTTAAGTCTGCAACTTCTTTCTGTACTTCTCCATTGTCATCCATATATTTGAAACATTGGTGTAGAGTAGAATGTACAATGTTGTGTTCATGGAGGAATGGTCTTCCTAGCAAAGCATTGTATGAACCATGATTATCAATCACGTAGAAAGTCATCTTCGTACGAAGATTGCCGATTTGAAGTTTCAGGCGTATCTTCCCCAAAGGTTCACTTCTTCCTTGATTGAACCCCAAGATAGTAGTGATAGTTGTAGAAAGGTTGTGCACCGGGATCTTCAAAGCGTCCAACAGAGTCTTTGGCATGATGCTAAGTGCAGACCCTGTGTCAATCAGAATGCGATCAACTTTCATGGTGTCCACATATCCCGTGAAGTGGAGAGGACGATCATGACGATTGTCTTCTAACAGCATGTCATCTTATGTAAAGGTGTTGGGTATTAGTTCAAATACACTATGACAATGTGTACAGCTGACAGGTTCCTTTACAGGCTTCTTGAGGAGAGCAAGACAAGCATCAGCCTGCATCAAGGCCTCACTCAGCATTTTTCGAGTCTCTTTTGAGAGACGTAAGAGTTCGAAGATTGACAATCTCGCTAGAGTGTTAGCCAATTGAGCCAATATGTCAAAATTATATGGCTTCTCACGTCCGAGATATGAGGACTTCTTCAACGCTTTATCAAAGTGGATAGGTTGTTTTCCCTTATCTTCTGATGTTGGTTTGGGAGGAATGGGTTGCACTACTGGTGAAGATGTAGATGGTATATTCTCAACAGGGAAAGATGATGCAGGAATAACATCAGAAGATGGGAAAGGATTCTCTTGAGTTTCGGAATACTCTCGGAGGTAAGGTCTCCCAGATCTGGTGCCAATTAAAAAAATTTCCTCTACTACAGGTTCAAAGGATACCATGTTGCAGCTCTTCGATCTAGTTTTAGAATGCTTCTTTTATTGGAAGAAGAAGGCACTTCAAAGTCTGCCACAAGATCTGGATGAATCCACATGATTTCTCCTTTGTCAGTGGATAGCGGAATAAGACCCTCATTTTGGGGAGATAGAATATTCACGATCTCGAGAGTAGCCCTCGAAATAGGGACAACACCATCTTGCACTAGTTGCGGTGGGAAGTCACCAAATTGCACAGAGACAATATTGGCTGTCACAGTCTTCTCATCCTGTTGGAGAGTAACTGCACCAGAGTTGACCATCTCTTGAATTTTGCCTTTGAGCACGTAGCATGCTCGAGTTGGATGCCCTATAAACCTGTGATAAATACAATATTTAGGGTGGTCAGTCTTACCCACTTCCTCTGGCCGTTTTGCCTCCGGTAGTTGAAGCTTATTATTTTTGATCAAGCAATCGAAGATGCTCATAATATCATCTTCATCGAAAGAATATTCTTCTTTTGGATGAGGTACTTTTTATGGTGGTGCTGATGGAGTGGGTGTTGTCTAAGCAACATTGACGACCATTGATTCCTTGCCCTTGAGATTAATGGCTAACGTTTCCTTGCCTTGCGAATATTCTGGCAATTATTGCTGCCGGATGTAGGATGTTCGTCTTGATTAGGATTAGCCATTTGAACTCCTAACTGTTTGAACTTTTCAGCACTAACCTCCGCAGCTTTGGCATTTATAATAAAAGAATGCCAGTCTTGGAATTGTGTTGATCCTGTCCACATGCTGATAATAGGCAACAAGTTTGATTTGCAAGTGTCTATTGTTACAGCAGATGGAGTTCCTAGAGGTATTTTAAGTGCCTCTCGGCAGAATCTTCCAATAAAATTCTCTGTGGTTTTATTGTGTCTTTGTTTAATTTTGATAAGGGCAGACATAGTCATATCGTTGACCCCCTCATAAAATCGTTCTAAGAATATTTGCTTGAAACCAGCAAAGGAGGTTATGCAGCCATCAGGCAAACTACGGTACCAGTCAAATGCTGCACCGGCTAAATAATCGACGAACACCCTGGTAAGAAGAGCATCATTTGGCTGCAATTGATCAGTCATCACTTCAAAGTGATTGATATACTGACTTAGAGAAGTGCTGCCATCAAACAGCATAATGGTATGAAGCTTATATTTAGGAGGAAATTGAACCTCCTTCCATTCCGCAGGATAAGGTTGTTTTATCCTAAGTCTTTGTAGACCATCCTTCTACTTATAGGCCTTGAACTGGGTACGTAAGAGTTTTATAGCCTCCTTAGCATCCCCTGATGACTATGAATTGGTGGGTTGATTCAAGGTGTAAGGAGGAGGAACAGCATGATAATTACCACCCTCAGCACTAGACTGACTGGGAGCGACTTGAATCGGTACAGAAGCAATCTGCGGAGAGGGTACCCCAGACCAACATTAACAGGCACAGAAGATGCTATGAGCTCGGGATTTGTAGCAGGATTCATAACCGGTGGCACTGTATGTTGAGCCACTATTATAGTGTGCATACTTGCGACCATTTCAACCATGGTCTTCAGTTTGTCTTCCAGTGTAGCAATGCGTTATTCTTGACTAGCTGAACTACAAGTGTCTTGGTCTTCTGTAATGGCATATGCTGTCACCTCTCTTGCCACTATTGACGAGATAGTTTGTTCAGAGCTTTCACTATCTGCGTCAAAGTCAGATAACGAATCCTCTCCTAGATGAGTGATGGGGAGATCTTCCTGATTAAAGACATCCTGGTCCAAATTCCGATTTTTTGATCTGGTATGTTGAAAGACCCCTTCACTGGTTTCACGAAAAGTACTGTTAACTAGGATTGCGAGACGTGCCACGCTTTAAAGATTTTCTACCCCCAGTATCCCGGGAAGTCATATTGATAGAAGCATATAACAGCGCATCTTCATCTACCATCATGGGTTCGGGAGTTGAAGCATAATTCAGACGATCGAAGACAGATCGCTTAGCTGATTGGCAACAACACTTTATAACCACTTCATGAAGGTAGTGGCATTCTGATGGATGGTTTAAAGGTGAGTGAGATGTCTCCGTGATCTTCCATTTTTGTGTAAGACGTTCTCGGAGATCAGTTACTACCACGGGATGAGAAGAAGTCGGAGGAACATATTCTTTAATGATGTTAGGAACATGACTCCGGTTCTTAAGATGCTTAGTCCGTGGGTGTATAGAGAAGTACTTAACTCATTGGCATAAGTGATTGGGTCTTTATCTTCAAAGCTGTATTTCTGGCACAAGTTGGCCCTTGGCATATGATACTTGCATTCTACCGAGGTTGATACTGATTGACGCCTGTTGAGATAAGCATGCAAATCAGATAATTCTGCTCCCGGTGCATCTATTTGAGATACCATCAATTTTCTTTGCTTGGATCTTGAGATATGCAATGTTGGAAGATCTTGAGTAGTTACCATAGGGGTAGACAGGATGCCTCTTTGATCAGTATTCTTTCCCCTGGCAGAGATTTGAAGACCTTTGTTGAGAATAGAGGAATCTCTGTTCAAGGGAATACAATCTGAGATATTTTCCTCTGAGTCATTGACTGGAGAAGATTGAGAAAAGACCAAAGGGTACTTTCCTTTATTTTGTGAAGGGTTAGCAAAGAAGCGTTTCCTTCTATTTTGTTGTTGAAACACATTAGGCGCAGGTTGCGCAAGTTGAAGAAGTGCCAAAGGGCCCTTCCCTTTGTTCTGTTTAGTATTAGTACTAGAACATTGCTTCCCCAAGTTTAGAACTGGAAAAAAAAGGGAATAGCCAAAAGGCTATTTCCCTTAGGTTGTGCCAGGGCAACAGGGTGTATAAACTGTGCCTTGGCAGCAGGATGCATAGGTTGCGCCCTGGCAGAACGGGCCACTGGGTGCGCCCTGGCAGCAAAGTGAGTGGGTTGCACCTTGGCAGCAGAGTGAGTGGATTGTGCTCTGGCAACAGGGTGAGTGGGTTACACTCGAGCAACAGGATAAGTGGGTTGCGCTCGGACAACAGAAGTAGGCTGTACCTTGGCCACAGAAGCAATTTGTGCCTTGGCAGCATAGTGTATGGGTTGCGCACGGGCAATAGAAGCAGACTGCGCCTGGGCCACAGAGGTAGATTGCTTCTTGGCCACTGAACACTCAGGTTACGCCTGGGCAACAGCAACTATGGATGGCTTAGGAGTCCACACAGTTCTGTTCTTGGCAATAACCACAGTGCGCTTGTTGCCCATGGTGTTGATCATATCCTTGTAGGCTGTCTGGCTGACTTGAACAACCAGGGTCTTCTGCGTCTTGTCGATTGATGCGGTATCACATTGAGTTGTCACCTTCTCGTCAGAGGAGAAAGTCGTCCCCAGCAGATTCGCCATTTTATTTGCAAAAACAAAAAGTTTATGCCAAACTTAAAAAAAGAATCTTACAAAGTACAATGAATTCTGGAGAAGTACAACTTTAGAAATCTGATCAGAAGACGATCGCTTTATCCCTTGGACTATGTGAACCTGAAGACTAAAGCCTCTAGAGAATACATCAGCACTTTTGTAAGAACTCTTGATCTCTGATCCGCTGATAATGATTAGAAACTCTATTTATAGAGTTCTGGAAATAACTATTTTAGCAGTTATTCTGATGTGTGCGAGGTCGAACTGTGCCACTTCGGGTTGCGCTAACCTCAGGTTGCGCCAACTTCCATTCAGTTACTCGAACGTGTACTAACTGTATTTAGACGCATGGCATCATATGATTGAAATGTGCATGGTCGTGTACAGAGTAGTGGACACGTTTTTAGAGATTAGTGGCATGTGCGCCACGTCATCCTACTTTAGAACGTTAGTTGCTTCAACTTCGTCAGGTTGCGCAAGCTTTAGTCAACGAGTCAAACTGTGCTTGATTAGGTTGCGCCTAGGAGCAACTTTGCATAGGCACGTGGCATCATTTGGGTTACGTGGTGATGCAAGAAGAATTTGATCAGGTTGCACCTAGGCGCAACATACAGAGTGCGCGAAACAGCTATCATAAATGATAGCAAATTGTCTCGAGCGCCATGCTTTACGGGATTCGAAGAGATTTTCTTCGTTTAACGTACTGTCAGTTGTCAGTGCTGTCAGTTAATAATGACAATTATTGTCAGGCGCCACGTAGGCTTAGGCGCAATGTGATTGGACACAATCTGATATTTGGCACAACTTGAGCAATGGCGCAACTTGATTTCTGGGCTTCATAACAGTGGTACAACTTAATTTTTTTGGCGCAGCTTGATTGTTGAGTAGTACAAACTTGGCGCAACTTGATTTTTAGGCTCTATAATGTGTTTACACAAAAGGAGCTCAACATGAGGCAGCGTCGGTGGTTGGAGTTGATGAAGGAATTCGACATTTTACTGCAGTATCACCCAGGGAAGGCTAATGTCGTTGCCGACGCCTTGAGTAGGTATCTGATAGCTATGTGTTTGACGATAGACCGTCACTTGCTAGCAGATTTGGAGAGACTAGAGATCGACGTGGTTGTGCCAGGAGTTCAAATGTAGATATGGGACCTTCAGATTCAGTCGGACTTGATGGAGAGGATCAAGTCGACTCAGTTCAAAGATGTTGCTCTACGATGTATCCGAGAGCAGGTTCGAGCAGGATTGGTGGATGAGTTTATTCTTGCAGAGGATGGCATATTGAGGCACGGTTCCAGACTGTATGTACCCAGTGGAGAGCTTCGGGAGCAGGTCATATAGGAGGCCCACCGATCTCAGTACTCTATACATCCAGGTGCCACTAAGATATATGGATCTGAGAGAGCACGTTTTGTGGTATGGGATGAAATGGGAGGTAGCTCGCTTCGTAGCCAGATGTTTGGTTTGTCAGCAGGTCAAGGCAGAGGCCAGGAGGTTTGTTGCAGCCATTACCCATTCCAGAGTGGAAGTGGAAGCACATCACGATGGACTTTATTTCTGGATTGCTGCGTACACCAGGAAAAAAAGACCCGATTTGGGTCATCCTAGACAGGTTGACCAAATTGACTTACGTTTTGCCATTTAAAGTGGATACGTCTACTGAGAGGCTAGCAGATATGTATATACGGCAGATTGTTAGGATACACAGATTTTCGGTGAGCATTGTCTCGGATCGGGATAGTCGCTTTACTTTCCAATTCTGGTGGAGTCTGTAGACTAGTTTGGGCACTCAGCTCAAGTTTAGTACTGCATACCACCCTCAGACGGACGGACAGTCAGAGAGGACTATTCAGACACTCGAATACATGCTGCGAACTTATGTTTGGATTTTAGAGGATCCTGGGAGGATCACCTGCACTTAGTGGAGTTTGCATACAACAACAGTTTTCAGGCCAGTATTGAGATATCACCATTCGAGGCACTGTACGGGCACAGATGTCGTACACCCTTATCTTGGAATGATGTTGGAGAGCGAGATTTATTGGGACCTTAGATGGTTGTGGATGCATCCGAGAAGGTGAAGCTCATCAGAGATCGGCTTCGCGTGGCGTAGGAAAGACATCGGCACTGGGCCGATAGCTACCGCAGACCTTTGGAGTTTGAGGTACAAGCTTAGGGATAGGATTAGAATTATGAGTTGTTTTGTTTGTGATTTTGTTTGATCATGTTTGAAAATATTAGTAATTAAGACCTTGTTTGTGATTAGGTTGGAGATCTTGTTTTCTTAAGGATATCTCTGACACGTGGTATGATACGTTTTGGTGGAGGTGGGAAGCTTAGCCCGTGCTTCATCGGACCTTTCATGATTAACGGAAGAGTCGATGACGTAGCTTACAGGCTAGACTTGCCACCTGCATTAGTGGGAGTCCATAATGTATTCTACGTGTCACAGTTGAGACGGTATGTGGCAGATCCTAGCCATGTACTCGATCACTCAGAGATTGAGGTAGGACCTACTCTTAGCTATCCATAGCATCCTTTGGATATTCTGGATCGATGAGAGAAGGTTCTGAGGAACCAGGTGATACCCTTGGTTTGCGTCGCATGGAGGTATCATTCTCCAAGAGAGTCTACCTGGGAGTGGGAGGATGAGATGCGCGAGCGATACCCATATCTTTTTGGATCTTGAGGTATGATTGTCTATCCTTCTCATCAGTTTAGTTTTGCCTTTCAATTTTGAGGACAAAATTCTTTTAAGGAGGGTAGATTTGTCACTGCCACTTTTTAGCCTTGAGGGTATTTTGGTCATTTTGGTTTTTGTGAATTATTTTATTATTTATTGTATTGGTGTTGTGATTTTTGACTTTTTTAGTTGAGACCTTAGAGACTAGCCTAGAGTTTGACTTTGACTTTGGTGACTTAGTTAGCATGGTGTGGGACCCTAATCTAACTTAAGTTGGTATTAGTTGACTTGAGTGTGGCTAGGTTTCATGAGAGGATTGGGAGAGTTTTGCATTTGGACTTATGGCTAGGGGGTTGAGCTAGCTAGCTAATGATCTTGGCTCAAAGCCCATTCATATGAAACCCTAACCCTAATTCTCTACATGGCCGGCCACCACAGCCCAAGTGTGACCTAATTTCACTCTATAATGTCTCTTAACTCTCACTTGCCTCTTTTAGAAATCCTCCTTTAAAAAACCCTAATTTTTCCCCCTTTCATCATTCCTCACCATTCCTCCACCAAATTGATCCCAATCTTTTGCAATTGGTTCTAAATCTGGAATAGGGGTTGAAGGAGGCTAGCTTGCAAGGAGGGAAGCTCATTTGGACATTGCTTGAGGAAGGAGACTTCACAATTTGGGACTTTTTCTTGGAGATTGACTCTCAAAGGTAATCCCTTCAAATCACCTCTAAATCCTAATTTCTTTCCATAGATGCATCCATCTAGGTGTCCCCTAGCTGTAGAGTGAGTTTGGTGAGAATTTGTATTAATTTGGTGTCCATATCGAACACGTATCAGTGTGTGTTCATAGGTATCCGATGGAATGCCACAATAAATTTTATTTTTTATTATTAAAATGTGTTTGAACTGATTTTTAGATGTATAGGTGACATTTGATTTCGTGTCTGACTGAGGTAAATTTGTGTCTGTGTCGTATCCACGAGAGCAGGACACGTTGTACGAAAGTGTGCACGAGTGCCCTACTACTCGGGGTGCATGTCTGCATGTCCGTGTCACTTGGACACGCGACACTTGGCATACGGCTTGGGGCAGTGACTGACACTTCAGCCCCCAAGTGGCATGACGTATCGTGTCATATCGGCCTCTTGATTTGGCTCGCACTGATTTTTTATTGCACTGGCCTGTCGATTTTCTTCGATTGATACGTGAGTCGTGTCACGTACAGACACGACGATGACTCGTGTCAGGGTATTAGACACCTAGCCTAACCATAACCTACCTCTAGACATGAAACCAAGACCCTTGGTGTTGTGTGTTGTGTATTGGGGCACTCGACCCATCAGCACGAGGCAGTGCTGGGCACTGTCCTCTGATAACCCATTCGATTTTATTTAGGCACTATTGGACACCACTTTGGACACGAACTAGGACACATTTAGATACTATTGTATGGACACATGTTTGACACATATGTGATAACTAGTTTCGACACACACTTGTATTCACTTTTCATTTGACACTCGAATATACTACTACATACTTGACATCCTCACTCAATCACTCTTTCACATTGTTTTGATACCTGTCTGTGATCCTTGACACTATGACACCTGTGCACATGTATGCAACACCTATACACACTTCGATTTGAGTTATAAATGATGATTTGGTTTTGTTGTAGTTCAAAATGTTAAATTGGAACTTAACTGTTAACTAAGTTTTGGGATATTGAAAACTGAGATTTGAAATTAATGTTAAATGTTAATGTTTAGACATGTTATCATGGCAGAGATATGGGTTGAATCCCTGAGTTTTAGGTTGTTTCTGTCTTGAGTTGCAAACCTGAGAACTGCATAAACCTGAGCATGTATGCATAAACTGAGAATACATCTTAGTTTTATACCAACAATTTTTCCTATTTTTTTGAGAATGAATTGATGATATTGATAATATTTGATTTTTTTTGTATAAGTTAACTGAGATTCAATTTCAATCTGAGTTTGATTTGATACTTGGTTGCATTTTAGTTGGGATTCTTATATGTTTTGATTAGAATTACTGTGAAAATCTGAGAATCACTTTGTGCATTGACACTCACTATCACTCATTAACCTATTCACTACTTGACACTAACATGCTGCTGTACACTATTTGTTTAACCCCCATGCCATTTTATATGTAAACCTGAGAATTACACACACATACCCCCTATCACTCTCTTGCATGTACACACACCATATCACTCTTGTTGACACACACCCTCTATAACCTGCTGTCCACAAATACACCACACCACCCACTGTACAGACACACACCCCTATCACTCTCATTGCATGTACATACACACACACACTCATAACCTATTGTCCACTACATATTTGAGACACACACTCGCCCCCTATTTATATATATCATGTTATGTGCCTTGCTTATGTACTAGGCACTAGCCTATATGAATGCCTATATATATTGTATATGTATATATTTTGTATTTGTGTGTGTATCTTGTTTCGGCTTTTGATTGTGTTTGAGTGCTAGCCTAGGCTTGGTTAGGCTTAGTGAGACTTGTTGGACTAGGCTTGGACCTAGTATAGCTTGGTTGACCTAGTTTGACTAGTGTAGTTTACTAGAGTTGACCAAGAGTTGACTTTAGTCTAGAATGACCTAGAATTCATATAGAATGCATTGTAAAGTATAATATTACCATTCTAGACATGTTGTGACCTGTGTTGCTCTAAATAGGACTCATCTACTCTGTCTGGACATTTATACTCATCGAATACTGAGGATATCAGGTGAGTACATTCTCTGACCGTTTCATGCTTGTTAGGATTTATATTTATGCTTTAGATTACCTTACTTGATGCTGTCATGTTGTTAACACGGATTAGTACTATATGGATCCCTTCATGAGATGTTATCCCCCTCGAGAGCATCGGGATACGTCATGTCGTGTACTTTTCACGTATATCATGTATTCATGTGCTTTCATCATTCATGTACACTCTTGTGATTCATGTACTCTCATGTTCACAGAGCCCCTCATGTATACTTCATGTGCACCCATTTATGGGCCCCCATGTGAAATCATGTACAAAAACATAACTTTTCTAGATCCTTTTGTATTGATTGGGGTACGGGGGTATAAATGGTCATGTGAACAATTCCAAAGTAGTATAATCATGTACAAACTCTTTAGTATAATCATGTGCAAATTCAAGCTGTTCACATGTCTATCTTGTACCCTACATCACTAGCCACTGATAGTTCTTTACTTATAGTAGATATTTCCTTACAGTCATCTCTTTTACTTCATGTATATTTTCCAGCGTTTCATGTATCTTACTCTATAGCATGCATACATTTTCTGTCATATTATGAACTGCGTGAGATGTATTATGCTCGTTCCTGTCCTGACTGGACCTGTTGAAATATTACAGATGACATTGAGGAGTTATGTCCTACGTACTACGGAGCAGGCATATATGACACCTGCGAGCTGGACTCCCAGGAGGACCTAGTCCTTGCAGAGGATATTACCCTAGTAGTCTAGGCTAGATAGCTAGACTATTTATCTTACTTTCTTGTCTTGTCTTATTTTGGATACATTATGTATTTATTTGGGATATTGTTATTCTGGATGTTGTAGAGATGTTATCTTAGACACTTAGACTTCTTCTCCTGTTGTATTTTATTTGGCGACTTTCATATCTATCTATCTTATCATAATTCTACCTTAGCTGTGATTGAGTTGTACATTTTTGTATTGTCCTCCATTCGGAGAGTATATATTGTACAGGTACCTTATAATTGTTAGATGTATGTGACCTAGAACAGCGTTCTACCACCGATACTATGGCGTAGGCTGGACGTACCCACTTCTCGTGCCCCTACACTGGGTGCGGGTCGTGACATAGAATTCCTTGTGACTATTGTTATTATGATTAAATTACAGCTTATATATGTATTCGGAGATTCCATATATTGGAGTATTCTTCATATACCTATAGATGGCATGTACGTATTCCTAGTCCTACGTATTTCAGATACATGTTTTTATGGTGGCCCATGTAGGTTGAGAAAATATGCTTTGGTTACGTTACTGTACCGAGCAAGATTGTATTTAGGATTAGCGTTAGGATCTCATCCACATGCCTTGATTTCTTTTCTCAAACTCTCATTTGCTTCTTGACTTGCATCTAGTTTGAATCTATTCTAATAAAAATTCTTATATTTCGTAGAAGAAAATGGATCTTCGTAGCGGTCGCATTGTCCCTCTTACTATCATCTTTGGTGAGTCGGTATCCCAAGAGGAGCAAGTTCCTTCACAGACTCTAATAGTGACCGCAACCACACCTCTTCAGTAAGGACAAATGTCTCAACTAGATCAGACGACCCCACCTACTCAGCAGTACCCCCATCTGAACCCCAGATAGGACAACCTGATCAGCAGCCCCCATGTAAAACCCCTGAATTTTTATGGAATTTTTTTTATTATGCTTAAATAAAATAGCCATGATTCTTTTTAAAAACAT
Source organism: Iris pallida (assembly GCA_029216955.1). Lineage (NCBI taxonomy): Eukaryota > Viridiplantae > Streptophyta > Magnoliopsida > Asparagales > Iridaceae > Iris > Iris pallida. Next base: position 24,916,965 of record JANAVB010015400.1, read on the forward strand.
AGTCTTATTCATGGCTAGTTTTGTGGTATAGGTTGTCTAGAAATTATGGCACAGCTGGTGTAGTCATGTGCCATGATTAGCATGTTAGCTATATAACTTGCTAAATTAATTTATTTTGATTTTTAGTTATTTTTTAATTATTAATTGATTCCGTGTTTTAACATTTATATATTTCTTCATTTCTTTAGCCAGTTTTTTAAAGGAATTAAAGTAAATATTTATTATAATAATAGTTAATAATAATGCTCTATTATTTTGTTATTGCCACCGTAACTATAATTATCATTTCTTGTTATTTATTCTCATATTTATATTATTATCATTATTATAATTATTATCATTATTATTATTATTATATTATTTTATTATTATTATTATATTATTATTATTATTATTATTATTACTTATTTGATTATTCCTTAAGAATGGAATTTTTAAATATATTTTTTGTATATTATTAGGGTACAATATTTTATAGAGTTTAGAAAACTTTGGAAATATTTTTATTTATTTTTTTTGAAATTTCGGAGAAATTTTTATGTATATATATATAATATATATACACACTTAGAAGTTGTAAAAAAACAATTGAGTGAACAGTGCCTCTCAGCACTGTAGCTCTTCCCCCCCTCCAAAAGGAGCCCGAGCCCAAAGCTTCAAACGAAGCTTTTGAAAGAAAAAAAATTCAAAGTTGAGAATTCAATCAATTCTCGATCGAATCTTTTCCAATCTTTTCTGTTACAATCCTGCGTAGATTCTCCTCTGATTAGGATAAACCCATACGTAAATTATCGCTTAAATCTAGTTTAAATCAAATTAGAAATCGGAATCAAAACTGTGTATAGTATATACACGGGTTAGAGAAACTTAGTATTCGATCTTTATTTCGGAGCACCCCCTCGTGTTCGAAATACTTGCACATCAACGCATCCTCGACGAACCTCTCGACCACCGCGTGCCACCTCGCCACAGGCCGGACCACCGTTGACCGACGTCGCAGCCGTCCCTTGCGGAACAGAGGCAGCAATTGCAACAGCAACATAGGCCTGGAAGCCCGACTTCACAGGTACCTCTCTCGACCATCTCTTGATCAACTCTTAATCCGTTTGACCCGTTAGAAACCCAACATATACACCTATAAATGCCATCAATTAGATTTCTTAGAATCGATTAATTCTGTGAGAAAATTGATCTCAAAATCCCGAGAAAACCCGATTTCAGGAATTTGCAACAGAACGAAACGGTCCCAAACCCTCAACTTTGGAGGCCGATTTTGGTTCATCCAAAAAGAATCTTAGAATACCTCCTAAAGAAAGTTGTAGACAACCTAACCATGTTTGAATCCCTTCAAACAGTTTTATTTTTTAACCATATAATTTTTGTTTAATTTAAATTCTAAAATCCTAAAAAATTAGCTTTTAAAAACCTTAAAAACCTCCGATACGAGGTCCGTCCCGACAAACCGAACGACCCCATCACAAACTGAAGGTACCGAAAGGTGCGTATCGACTTTGTGGATGTGTGGGCTTTGACGGAATTTAAATTGGTCGCGTGTGCGCGACGAATTTGACCCGTATCCGTCGAAGAACATCGTATCGGCCTTTTTTCAAAATTCTCAATTACCTTGTGCACACTCGTCAAATCGCGACGAAACTTGTGCCATTGGACTCAAAATATTTTTCTGGTCCTGTGAGCCAAGTTTGGTCCAATTATGAGACCGTTGACCGGATCGCCGTTTTATGGGCCCCATGATCCGATTCAATGGACGATTTTGTGCACGGCTCATCGGAATCCAAAATTGGACATACCGTTGAGTTCGTCTCGGAAAATCAGATTCGTAGACATATAGTTTGACGACTTTAGAGACCGTAGGTTCTGACACGCATTTCGGTGCAAAACGGGTCCAACGGCGGACATCGTTTTGATCCAAAATTACGATTTTGCCCATGTTCCGGAATTGGACTTTCGGACAAGCATTTCCTAGATATATCTTTTACACCGAAAACATTTCTAGATATCTTTTACTCCGAGTATTATTTTGGTTATACATTATTGTCCTTCCTAGTGCAGTTGAGATTATTGCGTAGGTTTTTTCATCATCATTTATTATTATACAACGGTATACTACCGACGTTATGGCATAGGCTAGATGTGCCTACGACTCATGCACAAATTTTGGGTACGGGTTGTGACAATAGAGAAAGGGTTTGGGAAGAGGATAGGTTGGAAGAGATGAGAGAGAATTAATGGGATAAGATGAAGGGATATATTGGAAAAGACGTAAGAATTAATTGTAGGGATATGAAAGGATGAAGGAAGGTATTGGAAGTGATGGGTAATTAATGAGAGATATGGGAAATGATGGGGAGATAAAGTAAAAAGAGATGTAAAGAGATTTGATGGGAAGTTGAGGGGATAGGTAGTTAATGAGAAGAACGAGAGAGGGGAAGGTGGAGCCCGTAAAAAGTAATGTACGGGTGGCAGGTTCCAAAATTTAGCACAGACCGGTATACCGGTGGTGTATCGATGTATACCGTCAGTGTACCTGTTTTGAAAATTTTAAATGTTTGATTCGAGATCAAGAATCCTAATTCATGGCAAAGAAAGTAGAAGCGATCCTCGACGAGAGGCTTGGTGAATAAGTCAGCAAGTTGGTGATTAGTGTCAATGAAGTCAAGATGGATGTCCTCCTTCTGTTGGTTATCTAGTAGGAAGTGGTCTCGAATCTCAATATGTTTTGTGCGTAAATAATAAATAGGGTTTTTGGTGAGATTTATAGTACTAGTGTTGTCACATTTAATAAAAATATTGGAAGAGGAAATACTATAATCAACAAGTGTTTATGTCATCAAAAAATCTGTGCACAACAACATCCAGCCATAATGTACTCGACTTCGGTTGTTGAGAGAGCAATAGAATTATGCTTTTTGCTAAACCATGAGACCAAGGATTTCCTAATTAAATGGCATACACTGTTAGTGCTTTTTCTATCGACTTTGCAGCCGGCAAAGTCGGCATCAAAGTATCCCACTAGCTTAAAGGACAAGTTTTTGGGATACCAAAGGCCAACATTTAGCTACCTTTGAGATTGTGAAAGATGCGTTTAACTGCGCATAGATATGATTTCTTGGGGTTTGCTTGGAATCGTGCATACAGACAGACGCTAAACATGATGTCAAGACGACTAGAAGTTTAAGTAAAGTAAGCTACCCATCATACCTCGATACTTATGTATATCGACCGATACTCCATTCTCATCGTAATCAAGATTAGTTGTAATGGCCATAGGAGTTCTCATTAATGTGGATGAGTCAATTTCAAAGTGCTCGAGAAGATCCTTGGTCTATTTGGCTTGATTGGTGAAGGTTCCGGGAGGGCCTTGCTTGATTTGTAGTCCGAGAAAAATGATAATTTATCCATCATACTTATTTCAAACTCATCCTGCATAACCTTTGTAAGATCTTCATAAAGCATTTTATTAGTTGAACCAAAAATGATATCTACATACACTTGGACTAATAAGAGCATGTCATTGTGAAATTTGATGAATATAGTGGTATCAACTTTTCTTTTTAAAAAAATTATGAAAATTAGAAGAGAGCTAAGACGCTCATACCAAGTACGTGAAGCTTGTTTCTTTTGTGACTATTTATTATTTTCTTTCTGCATATTTTATACTGCCGTAGTAGGCATGTTTTTACGTATCTTGCTAGTTCCCTGAGGACCTGTGATCTCTCCAGGTATTTGCTAAGACTGTTAGAATAAAAGGGTAGATTGATGGACGGTTTTATCTCCAGGATTTAGGTTCATTAGTGGTAATTTTATTGTTCTTTCATCTTTTATATTTTACGATGACATATTCAGCTGTATAGCCTAGTTTTACAAGCTTTACTTTTTCTTATGTGCTTGTTCAGATTATTGTATTAAAGTCTGGCCAACTTTATTACAAATTATCTATTCTTATATTTATATTCAAGTGGCATCAGTGTATTATGTTTGATCAGCATTAATGCAATTGGTTCCCACTTGATAGTATTATTTATGGATTGAGATATTGTTGACTTACCATTTTAGACCCTATCTTAGACAGCTTACGTGCATGACTTGGATTCACCCTTGAGTATGGACCAGCTGGTCGTGTCCCGTAACTTTTAGGACTAGGACGAGACATATTTTTATAGTGGTCCATACAGGCCGAGTTAGCCGTTCGGTTATGTTACTGTACCGATCTGGCCTGCGAATAGGTAGACTCTCAGGATTCTCAATCCATAACTGCCTTGATAATTCCTTTAGAATTTCTCTATCGTTCTTGAAACTTCATATTTGGACTCAACTATTCCCTTGCTTTCTTGTATATTTGCTTCTCATCCCTTCCTATTTCGGAGTGAGGGATGATCGTGCTTATTAGAATTTATCAGTATTTTTTTAGCCAGTTGTGTAAATTAGTTTGCTTATTAAATTTTGGTTACTTGATAGATATAAGGGGATTGGGGATGCCATAGGTATATAGTGATATTGATTCTTGCAATTATTGGGCAGGGGTTATAAAATTTTTATGGTAGCATGTGCTTGATGGGGTAATGTGACCAACGTGGGTAGACGTCCTCAAGGCACAATATGATTCATTTGTGGTGAATTAATGCTTGCGAGTGAAGAAGTATTTATGAATTTACGAACTTGAGATAGAGGAGATTGGATTTAATTTAAACTTTGAGGATGTTCATATAAGATATAATCTTGTGTTTATGAAAAATTTTAAGGTAGATAGAAGTTGTGTTGAAAGTCGAATTAGAAAAAAATTTTATTTTAAAGGTATAGCACTTAGATAGTGATTGGGAAAGGAAATCGAGTGAAATAAAATTGAGATATTTTAGTGCATTCAACTTCATGAATTTTTAGAAGAATATTCATGGTTATTGAGTTAATGTTAACAATAGAAGAGAATTTGAGGATAGAGATTTGACTTAAGAAGAAAAAAAATTATCTTGAAGAATTGAATCTAAATTTTGAAGGCTATGGAATTTGGTAATTGAAAATTTAGAATGATCTATTGTATAATTTTTTATCACTAATTTTTTTGAGGAGACTAAGGTCAGAGTGGACTTCATTTAAAATTTTGAGAATTTTAAGGAATGTCAGTGAATTAAGGATTAGAATGGTTAATGATTATTATTACTATTTGAATTTAGATTCAAGCCTTGAATAAAAATATAGGACAAGGCCTTTGAGAAAATTAGTCGGTAGATCCAAAAGTTAAAAAGAATCGAGGATATAGTGGTTAAGGGACTAGTAATTAATTTCTTGGATTTGATCAAGAAGGACAATCTTTCAACATGATCGTTTTAGCACCAGGAGGAGCGACTAGAGGTAACAATTTATAGTTTCATGGCGGAGACGTTGCATAGGAAATCATTTAGGATTGATTTTACTCGAGTTATTTAGAGAGACCATAGTGACGTATTGTACCCTTTAGAACTATTTCTAGTTACGTTACCATGGTTCTTCGTTAGTAAGCATTATTTTGAATTTTGAGGACAAAATTCCTTTGAGGTGGGTAGATAGTAAGCACGCTAATTTTTTTGGGATTTTTTTGTTTTATTTTATATGATTTTCATATATTAAACCATATTTTTATCTTTAATTATGGCTATATAGGCACTTTGTCGTAGCTTTAATTTTTGAAACACAATATTGATCAATTCCTCGAAACAAGTTCCATATTCGTGTTCTACATGAGTCCACTGTCATTCTAGTATATCATATCACACTCAAACATGTTCCCTTGTACTACATATTTCTTATACAACTTTGGGGTCAAAATAGTTATTTTATCCTTCGCCATAATTTTGATGTATTTTTTCCAACTCCGAATTTAGGCCCAAATCCGATCCAAACTTTTTGACCCAATATATGGTTTTGACATATTTTGAGCCTGCTACACATATGCCAATAGAGTGCCTCTCAATTGGGTTCAAAACTATAGACATATTAGACTCAAATCGATCACAAAAATTCTACCAACCCAAAACTAGTCCAACTAGGGGCCAATGGAGCCTATTCTAGGGTACCCAAAACCTATTAGATATATTTTAGATTGATTTATATGAATTAATGTACAGCCATATTAATTCAAATCTAATTTAACCCAACTCCATAACAACTTTTCTATTTTGGACTCAATTTAAATTCTAGGAGATAAAACTTTGTATATCTTTTAAACTAACCTACCAAATCTCACCAAAGCAAATTTTAGTCAATTCCAACCCTTTAAAGTTGGATTTTCTATATTTTAAACTCCTATTTTCTATTTTCTATTTGCCACCCCTATTCCTCATGGAAACCGAGCGCCCCTCCTATATCTTTTCTATTTTCGCACTTTCCTTTCCATCCGATGGAAACTCATCACTCCGAGCTCTTTCAATCCTCCTACTACCTTCATATTGACCCTAGGTGTAGTGCCCCGTCCCGCTCAGTCAATCGGAGGACTAGGAACGCCGACGACGTTCGAACTTGGCCTTGCAACGGCTGCATGAAGACATCGCTCGGCCAAGGCGACCGCTCGCTCAGGTAGGATAGTTTCGGTGAACTTGCCTCATCTTAGCCTTTACATAATAAATTGCATGTTTTCAACTTGCACAAGTAGGCTAAACTAAAAGCTACGAACGCACATGGCTAAGGGAGTAATCCCGATGGGTCAAAATATGCTAGAACTTGGAAAAGGTCCAACGGTCGGCTTAGAGTTGGTGCACGGAGTGCTTTGAAAATGACACTTGGTCCTTCGTCCCGTGGCTTGGAAGAAGGAAAAGCTGGTATTCGCCACAAGCTAAGAGTTAATCAAATTCATAGGCGTCGCCCGTATAAATGCTTCATAAAGCATGCACAGTCTCTTCGCCCAAGGCGTGGCACAGCCTCTGCTCGCCGACGGGTTAAGTGGTATTGCACGGCTTATGGCATAAGTCTAGGCACCCAAATAGCTTGGTTGTTCAAGTCGAACGCGTGTACGACACGTTCCTACGATGCAAGGCTTGACGCAGCCTTTGCTCGTCAAGTTGTTGCAAAAAATTTAGGCGAGTTTCGTTAAGCTAACAGGAGTAGTAGCAAGCACGGCCCTATGAGTTCTACGGCCAGGTGTAATCACATAGTTTCAAGATTGAAGGGCCCGTCATATAGAGTATGACTTGGGCGGTGGTGTCACATAGAGTTTCACGTTGGTTTGAGACACGATGGCATGGACTTAGTATTCTAAGGCACGGGCCACAGTTGATTTATTGAGTTTGGAAAGTGTCTCAATAGTTGTTCTTGAGTTGAGTGAAATGATAGGGCAAGAAAGAAAGAATGCTCGCGACTGGGTCGTCGAGGCAAGAAAGAAGAATGCTCGCGACTACGGGTCATCAAGGAAAGAAAGAAGAATGCTCGCGACTATGGGTCGTCGTGGCAAGATCTCAGATGTGAGAAGTATTGCACTTAGCCCTGAAGGAGATGGTAACACTAGAGGTACAATGACTGTGTGAGACGTCAGTTTGAGTCGAGTCTTGTATGGTCATTGGACAACTTATACAAGGTAAATAAAATAAACAGTTTCTCGAACGGCGACCCAGGCGGCCCATGAAAACCGTTACGATAGAGACTTTTCGTAGACTGTGTGCTGGATGACCGCACGGGTTAGGCGGGGACTTGCAGCGGAGCTAGCTACTCGCGCTGGCAAGGGGCATCCGTCTAATCAAAACTACAAAAGGAGTCCACGATGGCTCTGGGAGCCATTGAGCAAATTCATATAGTTGAGTCGACAGAATAGCGGTAAACCGCGTGTATGCCTTTGGATTTGGTCTAGAACTTGAATGTATGTTTAGTCGGTAACACAAAATATTTGGGCCTACGATTTGGCTGCAACGAAGACACCGTGCTTCGTCACGAGATGTGACGTCGAGTCTTGAGTTGTCGGCATATAAGTTGCATAGTTTGGATGTAAGTTGTCTTGAGTTTAAGTTAGGAAATGCTGCAAGGCAGAGTTGGTCGAGTGACACTTAACCCACAAGTCATGATTGGGTCAGTTGATGATTTACTAGCAAAAAGGGCCGCGAGGAGGCAAGGGCCGCGAGGCGGCGATATGATTGAGTCTCATTGAGTTGCGAGGTACGGCCTCAACAAGGACTTATAGCACGGTCACACGGGAAAGGAGTCTATCGTGTAGTTACGTCTCTAATTTTGGGCCGTAAGGTAAATACGACTTGATATGTTAGCGTTGATGTTGCAAGCGCGGGATGGCCTGGAGACACAAAATAGGCCAAGGCGTCTGTCCTAAAACTGATCCTAAGGAAAGAGTTGAAAGACAATCAAAAGGGGATATGTTACACACAAAGTAAATTAACGTGTTGGTTTTGTATGCGTGGGCGAGGAGCTCATCCCACCAGTACAGTTGAGTACTGACACCCATATAGTTTTTATGTGCAGGCACAGGTAGAAGCTTGTGGCACGGGGCTCGCTTGGATGCGTCGAGGCACGGAGTTCCTTGGCGATTTAAAGCGTGCGGCCACATGGAGTCGAGACTTATACGGGACATAATGTATGGACGTCGCCTTTCAAAGCTTCCGCTGGTTCGAGACTTGTATTGAGAGATGAGAGAGAGCTGAGTGACTTGTAATGTGAGATGAGTGAGCTTGAGAGACTTGTAATCTTAGCCTTGCACCCCAATGTAACCGTTGTTTAGATATCAATAAAAAGCTTCTTCGAATAACTTGTGTTTTGTTCTAAAATTTCCGCTGTATATTCAATGTCTCTGCTTGGGACTTCTGTACGACGACCCCGTCGCAGCCGCTGAAATCGGCCGTTATGGAACCCGCCTTGCACGAGCACAATCTAGGCTCGTGCGGCATCACGCCTTAGCGAGGACGATCGCTCCTACAGGAGCGGGGCGTGACATAATGGTATCATAGCACGGCTTTACGTCCTTGGACTATCGATTGAATTCTTTAACTCCGTTATTTTTGCAAACTGTGAATTGTGCTTCCAAAAGTTGATATCGTTGGTGCGCTCTCTCTCAAATGTCCTACGAATGTCCATACAATAAGTCTAACTATTTTGCAAAACATAGGAGAACAGTTTTTGATAAAACAAAAAGATGGTTTGCGTAAGCACGGTTGGCTAAGTCGGACTGGGCATATATACCAAGGATTGTGTCGACCTTAGCAAAGTCGAGTGCGGGATTCGTAATATTTCGAGCTAGAATGAGTTAAACTCGATTGAGTAAAGTGAGACGACTACTGATAGGGGTGCTATCGAGCGACGATATCGTCGGTGCGATATAGGTGAGCGTGCTTGGAAATTGAGGAATGGTTCGAACAGAAAAAAAAATTGAAGAAGTCGGTTTTGGTTTGAATGATAGTTTGATGATTTGTTGAGTGACTTCATCCCTAAGTGGTGTATGCGATAGCCTCAGGGATGTCGATCGATCGGATGAGGATTCGGGGTGTCGATGAGTCTATCAGCAAGCGTCGTACATATACAAAGCCTTAGATTGAGTGAGTTGTTGTCATAAAGTTCGATAAGTGGATTCGAACAAATTAGAAATGACACGCACGGAACGTGCACGGGATTTTGAGGATTGTGCGAGTATGAAATACAAAAAAATTGAGTAGGTGAAATCGAATCGAGAAAAGTTAAGGTGTAGCGAATGGATAACTTGATCGAGGAAATTGATGCAGATCGTATACAAAAAGTTAGCACGATAGGTAGATAGCGTGCATGAAGGGTTTGATTTTTGAAGTTACGCGAATGACTCTAAGGATTGGATTGAATGTTGCTCGATGATTTGAGTTAGTAAATACGTTGGTCGATGACTTAAGATAAAGGGATGAACGAATACGCAAATTTGGGTTTGAGGAATTTGATGTTGTGAATGATTCAAGGGATAATGATCAAACTTGAATTGAAATCGAGGAGATTATCCAGTCGAACGGTGGCATCATTCGTACGATTCGAAATTGGTTGCAAAGGAAGATCGTCAGGTTACGCATATAGTCGATGGTATTGAGGCGTATCAAAGATCGATATGAGATAACTCGGGGGTACTCTAACTCGACAAATAACGATCGTACAAGTGTTATTGTTCGGTTGGATGTTATACTTAGGATTTTGATTGAGATGAATGTTGGATGAAAATGATCGTATCTTGATGGTTACGTTGATAGCCACAACGTCAAAAATATTGTCTTGTGCGAGTGCAACTCTAGCCTCGCACATGGGTTGCGCCGAATTTAGGGCGATCGTTCCGCGTGAGCGTTGACATGGTGATTCATGTCGCAGGAATGATTGAACTCAAAAAATTGGAATACGGCAACTTTGATTGTCTCGACTTGTTGGCTTGATGCGAAGGTGAATTCAAGGATTCGTAGGACTTGTGATTGACAAGTGAATAAAATTTGAGGATTAAGTAGGTCCAATCCGCGCATCGAGAATGAATCAGTCTAGATGCAAAACAAGAGTTACGTTCCGATAAGGATAATTATCCCCGGGAGCGTGCATGGTGATTCATGCCCACCATGGATAATCTGACTCACGTGAGATCGGGGTGCAACATATTGCTAAGTCAGGCGACCTTGTGATCGATTGCGTGAATTGGAATAGATGACTTAGGGAATATGGAAGGTGAAATTTTGGTTAACGATAATTTGTGTCATAGCGTATTTGATTCGAGAAGGATTGATAGGCAGATTATATCAAACGTGTTCGAAGAGATAGACAATACGAAGAGGGTTTGTTGAACGAGCGATATTGAGATGTCGTGGAATTAGTTGAATACTTGTTGTCGTAGGATGGCTTTGTTGAATGACTCGGACCCCGTACGACAAAAATTGGGATGTGTGTAGGAAATCTATGCTCGAAGTTTAAAAATCGGAGTGATGCGAGCTTGGGTAGAAAAACCCGGTACTATCAACTTGGTTTGACCTTAGGATGGGGTCAGTGTTGATATCGTTGTTTGGGAACTATGATTCCAATACTGACGGAAAGACATAGCCTAGCGGTTAGCCAGACGTTCCGGTACGGAGCAATAGGAATTATGGAGGCACCACTCGCGAGTATCGGTTAACATGCGCATGTATATCAGGGACGCCCGAATATGTACACGATCCGACTCGAGTGGTAATGATTGGATTCTCTATCACAAGGCTTGGCTGAAATGCATGTATTTTGAGGATGCCTAGAATATATGCACGATCCAACTAAGTGATACGTTGAATCAAGTGAGACTTGAGGAATAGAAAAGTGTCGAGGATTTTTAGATCGTATTAAAGAAAAGATTATGGATAGCACGAGCGTGGCTCGGATTTGAGGAAACGCATAGGAGAAGTGTGTGCGAGAGTCCTTGAATGTTGAGTAAAGTGATAAGTCGATAAGTGTACTCAGTTAGTTTCGAGGATGAAACTTTTTCTGAGTTGTGTATAATGTAGTGTCCTGTCCCGCTCAGTCAATCGGAGGAATAGGAATGTCGACGGCGTTCGAACTTGGCCTTGCAACGGCTGCATGAAGACATCGCTCGGCCAAGGCGACCGCTCGCTCAGGTGGGGTAGTTTCGGTGAACTTGCCTCATCTTAGCCTTCACATAATAAATCGCATGTTTTCAACTTGCACAAGTAGGCTAAACTAAAAGCTACGAACGCACATAGCTAAGGGAGTAATCCCGACGGATCGAAATATGCTAGAACTTAGAAAGGGTCCAACGATCGGCTTAGAGTTGGTGCACGGCATACTTTGAAAATGACACTTGGTCCTTCGTCCCGTGGCTTGGGAGAAGAAAAGTTGGTATTCGCCACAAGCTAAGAGTTAGTCAAATATATAGGCGTCGCCCGTATAATGCTTCATAAAGCATGTACGGTCTCTTCGTCTAAGGCGTGGCAAAGCCTCTGCTCGTCGACGGTTAAGTGGTATTGCACGGCTTGTGGCATAAGTCTAGGCACCCAAATAGCTTGGTTGTTCAAGTCGAATGCGTGCACGGCACGTTCCTACGATGCAAGGCTTGACGTAGCCTTTGCTCGTCAAGTTGTTGCAAAGTAAGTTAGGCGAGTTTCGTTAAGCTAATAGGAGTAGTAGCAGGCACGGCCCTATGAGTTCTACGGCCAGGTATAATCACATAGTTACACGATTGAAGGGCCCGTCATATAGTATGACTTGGGCGGTGGTGTCACATAGAGTTTCACGTTGGTTTGAGACACGATGGCACGGACTTAGTGTTTTAAGGCACGGGCCACGGTTGATTTATTGAGTTTGGAAAGTGTCTCAATAGTTGTTCTTGAGTTGAGTGAAATGATAGGGCAAGAAAGAAAGAATGCTCGCGACTGGGTCATCGAGGCAAGAAAGAAGAATGCTCGCGACTACGGGTCGTCGAGGCAAGATCTCAGATGTGAGAAGTATTGTACTTAGCCCTGAAGGAGATGGTAACACTAGAGATACAATGACTGTGTGAGACGTCAGTTTGAGTCGAGTCTTGTATGGTTATTGGACAACTTGTACAAGGTAAATAAAATAAATAGTTTCTCGAACGGCGACCCAGGCGGCCCATGGGAACCGTTGCGATAGAGACTTTTCGTAGACTGTATGCTGGATGACCGTACGGGTTAGGCGGGGACTTGCAGCGGAGCTAGCTACTCGCACTGGCAAGGGACGTCCGTCTAATCAAAACTACAAAAGGAGTCCACAATGGCTCTAGGAGCCAGTGACAAAATTCATATAGTTAAGTCGGCAGAATAGCGGCAAATTGCGTGTATGCCTTTAGATTTGGTCTAAAACTCAAATGTATGTTTAGTCGGTAACACAAAATGTTTGGGCCTAAGATTTGGCTGCAACGAAGACACCGTTCTTTGACACAAGATGTGGCATCGAGTCTTGAGTTGTCGGCATATAAGTTGCATAGTTTGGATGTAAGTTGTCTTGAGTTTAAGTCAGGGAACGCTGTAAGGCAGAGTTGGTCGAGTGACACTTAACCCACAAGTCTTGATTGGTTCAGTTAATGATTTAGTAGCAAAAAGGGCCGCGAGGCGACAATATGATTGAGTCTCATTGAGTTACGAGGCACGGCCTCAACAAGGACTTATAGCACGGTCACACGGAAAAGGGGTCTATCGTGTAGTTGCGTCTATGATTTTTGGGCCGTAAGGAAAACACGACTTGATAGGTTAGCGTTGATGTTACAAGCACGAGATGGTCTGGAGACACAAAATAGGCCAAGGCGTCTGTCCTAAAATTGATCCCAAGGAAAGAGTAGAAAGATAATAAAAAAGGGGCTATGTTACACACAAAGTAAATTAACGTGTTGGTTTTGTATGGGTGGGCGAGGAGCTCATCCCACCAGTACAGTTGAGTACTGACACCCACATAGTTTTCATGTGCAGCCATAGGTAGAAGCTCGTGGCGCGGGACTCGCTTGGATGCGTCGAGGCACGGAGTTCCTTGGCGATTCGAAGCGTGCGGCCACATGGAGTCGAGACTTATACGGGATATAATGTATGGACGTCGCCTTCCGAAGCTTCCGCTGGTTCGAGACTTGTATTGAGAGATGAGAGAGAGCTGAGTGACTTGTAATGTGAGATGAGTGAGCTTGAGAGACTTATAATCTTGGACTTGCGCCCCAATATAACCGTTGTTTCGATATCAATAAAGAGCTTCTTTGAATAACTTTTATTTTGTTCTAAAATTTTCGCTGCATATTCAATGTCTCTGCTTGGGACTTCTGTACGATGACCCCATCGTAGCCGCTGAAATCGGCCATTATGGAACCCGCCTTGAACGAGCGTAATCTAGGCTCGTGCGGCATCACGCCTTAGCGAGGACGATCGCTCCTACGGGAGCAGGGCGTGACACTAGGACACCTCTCTAACACTCCCAGCACCTTCTGAAGGTGCCTCGGCCCCTAATTTGGTCGGTACGAGGCATCGAAGGCACCCCAAGTCGACCAAACTTATGCTGAATTCGTCATAGCATGTACGTTGTTTGGCATCTACGGTTTTGTGTACTTCCCAAAATTATATTTTTTTGAAACCAAAAATTATGGAAAGATCTGCGTCTATTTTCATGTCTAATTGGACATCCACGCAATTCCAAAAGGTTTGATCGGGACGTCCGTTCTACGAAAAGGTGTCCAAAATAGACCAATTCTGTTGTATTCAAGTTTTCGACCACTTTTGAACACCTAGACCCTTCCTATAATTTTGGTAAGAAAGTAGACTTTCTAAGCTATCCAACGTATATACGTTTTCAGCATCTTGATTCAGTTTACTATTTATTAAAATTTGGACATTTTCTCGTAATGTTGGAATACTAAAAACTTGTAGATTCTATGTGTCATATGCTTCGAAAATTCATGAGACTTTTCCAAAATAAATGTTTTGCGTGTTTTGATAAGACAAACATATTTTTACATATTTTATACTATTTTTTGAGAACTAATATTTATAGAAAATTTGTCGTTTCGGGAGCCAAACTATGGAACAAGTCTAAGTATATTGATGTAGAACCAATACGAGACTTATTACATATTTTTCTATGAATAAATATTAACTATTATTATTGAATATTTATAATTATTTTTCCAAAATTGAATAATATATTTTATGTTATTAAAATATTAATTTATCATATAGATTTAATACTATATATGCTAGATTGATATGGTACTTTGATACTAGTTTCCTTATAAATAATGTAGTCTAAATTTGTATAAATATTTTAGTATATTTTTTCAGAAATAAAATAAAATTATATATTTACTTTCTAAAATTATTGTTTTATTTTATTGATTTAATACCATATATGATGATTGGGTCATATATATAGTAAGTGCTAGTTCGGTAGATTACGTCTAGTAGGGACTATATATAGTAAGTCTATAAATAGTATGTGTTAAGGCATAGATATCATTGATAGATGAAATTATTTATTCTAGGAGTGCATGATGAGCGTAGCGAGGATCTCTGAGCCGGACCGTCATATTCGTAATTAAAAGTTGCAGGCAACTATACCTTGCCAACTTGTACAGTATAGTTTATATGCATATTCTCTACTTACTGTTTTTTTTTCTCCCACTCATGTTGCTTTACCTTGTTTCTAGTTTTACTTTATCTTATTTCTAGCTTACATGCATGTACCAATTTTTGTTATATTTTATTATCGTTATATTTCTCTTCGTGTTCACATATGTCCCGTGAAATAGTTGCTTAGTCCTACACCACCATTCTCTTGACTTGACATGACTTAAATTGAGTATGACTTGACTTACGACATTCTATAGATTGTGAGTGCTTACCTTGACTATGGTCTATAGGATTACTTGACCTTGATACTAGGATTGGCTACAATCTCGATTGGGACTGCTTGCCTTGACTACGATTGAGATGCTATAGATTGGGAGTGCTTGCCTTGACTATAGTTTATAGGTTGACTGGTTAGCCACAACTAGTATGGCATGCCAGTGTCTTAGGTTCCTTGTGCTTTAGTTCCCTTGTGTCTTAGGAATTCTTTCGTGACTCTTTCTTATTTTTTCTGCATATTTTACTATCATAATAGGCATGTTTTTATGTATCGTGCTAGTCCCCTAAGGACCTGGTGATCTCTCTAGGTATTTGTTGAGATTGTTAGAATAAAATGGTAGGTCGGTAGATGATGCGTCTCTAGGATTCAGGTATCACTAGTGGTGTAATGCCACAGTCCCAAAATACGTAGCACTAGGAGATCGTATACATGCCAGCTACGTAACAAGAGAACTCCAACCCAGCTCGAGTACGTATAAGCTGTTTTGTTGTTCTAAATCAACTATCTCAATCCACTAATTATCGGTAACAATAACGAATCAAGTGCACCAAGGCTGATCAGACCGTAATACACTGTTCTAGAATAGATAAATGTATTAGAGTGGATCCTCAATAATACATTTATCATAAACAAGCTAGAAGAATATGAAGCATGTAAAAGATTAGGCCATAATAATAGCATGAATCAAATAGAGGACAATAGATAAATAAGGAATATAATGATAATAGCATCAACTAAATATACCTGTAGTCTTGGTGAACAACCATTATCCATCAATGTATTAAATCTTGATAACTTCATCTAATACCTGGAGAGATCACCAGGTCCTCAGGGGACTAATAAGGTACTTAAAAATATGCAAAATATAATAGTATAAAATATGCAGGAAAAAATAAATAGTCACGAAAGAATTAACTCTGGCACCAGGAAACTAAGACAGTGGCATGCCATACTACACGTGGCTAACAAGTCAATCCTATAGACTGTAGTCAAGACAAGCTCTCCCAATCTATAGACTCAATTATAGTCCAAGGCAAGCAACTCTCAATCGAGAACGTAGCCAATCCTAGTATCAATCTCCTAGAGGAATAGAAGGATCAAGTCGATGATTGTGGCCAAGGTAAGCGCTCCCACTCTATAGAATATCTCAAGTCAAGTCATATCCAAGTCATCATATCACGTCAAGTCGAGTCAAAGGAATAGTGGCGTATGACTAGGCATCTCTATCGTGAGACACAGATGAACCCGAAGACCAATATAACAGGTAATAAAATATAACAGAAAATATGTACAAGCATATAAAACTGGAAACAAGATAAAGTAAAACTAGAACATGGTAAAGCAACATAAATATAACAATATGAGGAAAAAAAACAATAGAAAAGTAGAGAACATGCATATAAGATATATTGTACAAGTTGGCAATGTATACTTGCCTACTTTCCATGCTAAGGTCGAGGATCCGGTCCCAACTCCAAGTCCAACTAGCCTATATAATTCATTAAGTTTATTATATAAAAATTACCTAGGTGATAATATACACATTTATTATAAAGGTAGACAATCAATACTTGTGGTTTGTGTACTAGTTACTATAGAGTAAATAAGATTTATTGAATTAAAGGTAGTATGTAGTTATGAAATTTAATTAAAAGTGGAAGGGGCTATACGTAATGTAACCCCACTTGTCCTTATTCTTTTAAATTTAAAAAATGATTTTTTTTCTATTTGAGATTGATTAAATAAATTAATTAATTCAGTAAATAAATAAATACTTTAGAGTTTTAGAAAGTATTTTGTATATTATTATTCATTGGATTTTTAGTATGAGTTTTTGTTTTAAGCCTTTTATCTAGCTTTTGGGCTGAGATTGGCCCATCCACCCATTCTCTTTATTTAAGCTAATGATTGACCCAATGGGAATTTAAATTCGTGTGCTGAGTGAAGAGATCTAATTTGTGGATTTTGGGCGCCAAAGTTGCTTTGGCTTCACGCGAGGAGGAGCCAACCTCCTTTATATACTCCTTCTTCTTTCATTCATTTCATTCCAACTGTAGATCAGAGCCAACCCTTCCTTTCTTAGTTATCTTCTTCCTCATTCTAACTTCTCGAACCCTAATTCGAAGTCTAGCCATGGCCGTAGCATTGGAGATCTCCGGAAGCAAGCGCTGCTACGACTAGGACCAATCCCTACCATCGGTCGGCGACTCTGCTCCCTTGGCGACGACGACGGTCTTTCCAAATCGACGACCATTAGAGCATCTCAACCTTTGAACGATCGTTCATCTTGGCATGAGGAATTGAAGGTAATTCGAATCACTTCTCTGTGTCGGATCCTTCAATTCGTGACCGTAAATTATTGTGTCCAGATTTTAGATCAGTCGATCGGTTCTTCTCGCATAACCAGCTATCTGATCTTGCCACCGATCATCAATTCCGTTAGTATGAGTCCTGATCTGATCTTCTTTGCAATTTGATTTTGTACCTTCATTTGATTTTTGATATAATTTTGTACTGATGGTTCGAGCAAAAATTTGGAACTGGATCGATTGGAAGTTTCATTTAGATCTTGATAAATTGAACCAGTGAGTATCAATTTCTTGTCGTTTAATTTTTTTGGCGTGCGAATGATATCGAGATTAATGTTTCGTATTTTTTACACTGTTTTGATGAATCGAACAAGAGCCAGGTGTGGTTATGTTTTCCTTTGATTTGAGGGTGATATTTTTTTCAAATCCAATCGACTGGGGTAATTTGATGTACGTCGACTCTTTTTTCCATTTCTCAGATCTAGATGAATCTATATCTCTGATACCTTTCTTTTTGATGATGCCCTGCAAATGTTTGCTTGTATGTTTTAACATAGTTAGTTTTTACCTTTGGACACAAGAGGCCGTGTCCGAATCTATGGGGAATTCTCTTGACAAGGATTCATCTCATGTAATTTTTGTTCTTTGGCTCTTACAAAATTCATCTTGAATTTTGTTTAAGTTCGGTTGTGTTCGTCCTACAGTTGCATGTCCGATTGAGTTCATTATTTGAACCTGCCAGTATACTTGTGTTCGAGTGTTCCCGCCAGGTGTGGGTTCGTGGCTTTCAGACCATGTCAGTTTTGCTGTGCCCATGTTCCACTGCATCAGCTTAGAGTCAAGATGTGGGGACGCCGTGCCCATCAGTTTTTTTGTTCCATTTCAACATCCAGTTATTTGGTAGCAGTAATTGATATGTGTATCTAAAAATTTGTAGTATAATTGATGTTGTCTTCTGATAATTTTTCCTCTGTTGGCAAACTTGGATGCAGTTGATTCATTTTGGGTTCACTAAATTTGAGTAGTATGTAAGCTATGTTCCATTTCGTTTTGTGTTGATTTCCGAAGAATTTCCCTGCCTAAGAACAGTAATACCTTGAACTAACTAGTTACTATTGATATTTGGTTCTATAGATAGTTCAAATTTAAATTTAGATCAGTTCTGCTCTCATTGTGTCATAACCCGTACCCTGATTAGGGGCACGAGTACGTGGTTACGTCCAGCCTACACCGCAGAATCGGCGGTAGAACGCTGTATAGGTCATCTATAAATACTACTAAACAGTATAAGGTACCTGTATAGTATATACGCTCCGAATGGAGGTGACATAGCAAATACAGTCTCAATCACACGATAAAACTAAGGTAGATAGCACGAAAAGGAAAATATGATAGATGAAATAGGAAATAAGTTCAGGATCCAACACAAGCCCAGGGCTAAACACAACATCACAGAGTCACAGAATATAATGTAAAATACTACATTCTGAAAGTACTAGCTAGATCGCAGTCCAGGCAAACCTAACTAAGCTACACTACTCTGGTGTGCAAAGTCTAGTGGCTCTACTATCAAGCCACGGTCCAGGTCTACTCCATCTAACCCGTCCCCACAATAGGTCGGGCAATCTGCCTCAGAATCATCTATAATATATCAACGGTACCTGTCAGGAAAATGAGCAAGTACAAATACTAACAGCAGTTCCATATGAATTGACAAATTCTATAAGAGACAGTATAATGAAATACAAGAAAAAATTAACAGAAATATATATCAAGATATGGTACTGAATAGGACGACAATATATATATATAGGATGACTTGGGAACTATTCAGAAGCCGAGTTACAACCCTTAAACCAAACAAAGATCGGGGTTGTAACCCTTCTCCCGAAGAACTTAGCCTCCTATGATAATAAATATAAAATGTGCCTTGAATTATTTGTGCATTATGTGATCGGCTTAAGAAATATTATCAGCTTCCCATCCGACCGGCTATGAACAAGTGTACAACAGAGTAAGATAAGGCCGGCCACCATGGAAAGCTATGAACAAGTAGGGTAAGGCTTTACCAGTCGTGAGGCGAGGGTATAGCTATGAACAAGTAACAAGTACAAGTGTGAAGAACAAGTAGGGATTTGATCACACAACTACTAATAATTTCCCATCCTCCAAATAGTATAAAGGATCCGGACGTGACACGTCATGACACGGGACTCAAGAGTAGGGGGCCAGCCCACTCCCAAGTCCATGTCTATACAAGTACAAGTAACAAGTCGAGTCATGTACCAATATACCAAGTAATTCGAGAACAATATCTCATGACAGGATCTGACATATACTAGTCCGTGAACTATCGTGTCTAGAAATCAAGTAAGAACTACAACTGAATCTGATATAGCAGATATCAAGACAATAAAAACTATCAGTAAATATACTTGTTACGACCCGCACCCACCGTGAGGGTACGAGAACGTAACAATGCCCCCTACGCCGCAGTGTCGGCGGTAGAACGCTGTTCTAGGTCATGAACTATAACTACATAACATGAAATATACTCTCCAGAAGGAGGCCAACACCGAGGTACAACTCAATCACAATCTAAGGTAGAATGTAGCACGATGGAAATAGATAAGAAATCCTCAACTGAGGTACAGCAAAATGGAATACAAGTCTCATCATCTCTAAAAATACAACCCTGCAAATAAAGACAACAGCTAAGCATGAAAAGAAGGAACAGACTAATCTATCTATACTATACAAGGTATCATCCTGAGCAGCTGCCTGAACCTCCCCAGGGGTCCAGGTCGCGAGTGTCAACTAGGCAAACTCCAAGTAAGGGTGCAGGGTTCCTCATCATCCACTGTAAAATTTTCAACAGGTCCAGTCAGGACGGGAGCGAGCACAATACATCATACAGTTCATATCATGTCAGAAAATATAAAGCATGCAATAGAGTAAGATACATGGAACGTTGTAAGAAGATGTACATGAAAATATGAGAGATATTTGATAACTGGTAATATATACATGATAAGTAAGAACTGTAAGTGACTAGTGATTTAGAGTACGAGATGGCATGTAATTGGCTTAGGTTGTACATAATAAACATGGAAGTAACAGAGTGTACATGATGGGTAAATCACATGACCATTTATACTCACCCCACCCATAATCATACACAAGGACTATTCAAGTTACGTTACGGACATGATGTTTTGGTTATACAAGAAACACATGAGAAAACATGAGCGTACATAAAAGAACATGAGAGTACATGAACGTACATAAAAGAACATGAGAGAACATGAGTGTACATGAATAACGCAGAAGTAAGGAATACATGATGTACATGAAACACATGTCATAAAGTATCTAATGCGCCCGCTAAGGGGAACATCCCAAGAAGATCCGTATAGTACCAATCCGTGATGATAACGTGACAGCATCAAGTAAAGTAATCTAGAGCGAGAATATAATTCGACAAGTAGAACGATCAGAGAATGTACTCGCCTCGTATCTGAATGTCTGAAGTAAATGTACTGCCTGAGGAGAGGTGTTTGTCTCCTAATCAGAGCAACACAAGTTACAACATGTCTAAAATAAGGAAATAGACTGCTACAATGCATCTACATGCTGTCTAGGTCAAACTAGGCTAAAGTCAACACTTGGTCAACTCTAGTCAACTATCTAGTCAAAGCTAGGTCAACTGGGTCAACATAGACTCAATGAAGTCTCACTAGGCCTAACCAGTCTACCCTAGCTAGTACACACCATACAAATCCAAGGCTATACAAGCCAACACAAGTCACATATCAAGATACATCACATTCATGCATATTCAACATTATATATATAATATATATATATATATATATATTATATATAAGAGAAAAGAACTAACATGTAAAGCTATGTGTGTGTGTAAACATGGAGGTGTACATGAAAAGAGAAATCAACACTAGTTATGAGTTTACACTACCATGGCACAAAGCTAACCCATCTACATTACACATGTATTATACTTAACATGCATGGCTACAAGTATACATCTATATACATTAGAGTAGAGACTATTTAAGTTATAACTAACATGCATCTATACTTTACATAAATCTATATATTATAGCAATCATTTAGAGAAGGGTTACATGGCATGGTGGTTGATATAGAGTGGGGTGTCCTTGTGCAGAGGGTGAAGTTCATTCTCATTTTAGTTCCACATTTACATATAAACTAAAGTGAGCTATCCAATAAACTGGTGTAACTAACCACATAAAATGAACCATGTTATCTAAAATCTGCCATTAAGCCAACATCCCATATGCATACAGCTCATGCATTGTCTAATACTGAAATTAACTAACATTTCGAATTAAGGGGTTGAAGGTTAACATTACATTCATAGACATTCCACTATATTGAAAACTAAAATTGGCTTGGCAATAGGAAAAGGAAGGTATATATGCTTACATGGACAGTTCAGTGTTCGAACAACCTAAAATGAACTAACATTCAATCTAAATTAGCTATGCATTGGTTCTATGTCTACATATGAAATCTGATATTACATTTACAATATTTATACATTATACATTCATATCTATCATTACATATACCTTGTATTATATCTAACATTCATTATATACTTTCATGCATGCATTGTATATCATTCTTTCATTCATGCATTTATGCATTGCTTACATATATTATATTGCATTCCTACATGCTTGTATTCAACCATATATACATTAATGTAAATAGATATATCATATTATATCATTTCATTCATCTAACATATCATGCATTACATACTCTATATTCATTTAATATCCATACTACATAGGCTCATAGGTTACACAAAATACATATATCGTATAGTCACTCTTTTACTTAAAACCAATACTGTACCAATTGGGCATTCACTAAATTCTAGGATTAAAGTATGTTGTAGTACTTCATGTCAGCTTTCTGAAACTTTAAACGGATCACATTTTCGTGTCCGGAAGCTCCCGAAATCGCAGAAATACAGAAACGCGAGTCTTTCGTACAACTGACACTCAATAATTCTACAGAAAGTTACAGAAAGAAGCTAACTTCGATACGGTTCTTTTAAAAAAACGGAAGATAAATCAGAATTTTAAGCTAAAAGTTATGGCATTTCTAAGTTGCTATTGCTACTAAAAACGTGGATAAAAATTATGACGAATTTGGGTAGTTTGAGACAGAAGAACATAAGTATATAACATAATATATCAAGAACTCACTCTCTACACTAATATATATATATGACACTATAGAACACATCTCCAATACAAAAAATATGAGATTAAACATGTAATAATTTATTTACATAATAACAACACATAGTGTGTCCAAATTTGGGGTTTTCCCACATGGACACAACCACACAAAGGACACTCCTATGACCTCCAAATGGACACAAAATGGACACAAATGGAGATACAACCATGGGGTCATTCCTATGGGTTCAAAATAGACCTATATGCATGAGAAATGAAAAGGAGAAGGGATTTATACCTTCCGGTAGATCGAATCGAAGAAAGTCTTCCCGAGCGACACCGACACGTAGAGATTCCAAAAGGACACGAAC
This sequence comes from Iris pallida, assembly GCA_029216955.1. Lineage (NCBI taxonomy): Eukaryota > Viridiplantae > Streptophyta > Magnoliopsida > Asparagales > Iridaceae > Iris > Iris pallida. The sequence continues at coordinate 24,940,185 of JANAVB010015400.1, forward strand.
GAGCTCCGAATCCTCCCAAACTTGGGTAGCTTCCTCCTTGGCTAGAATAGAGAAGGAAGGATTTGGTGGCGAAATGGAAGGATTTGGTGGAGAATTGCTAGGGATTGCTCTCTAGAAATTTGGAGAAGAACAAGAGAGAGAGTGTGGATAAGAAAATAAAATAAACTTGAGCCTATCCTCTCCCAAAGTGGCTGCCATATGGGCCTATTTGTCCTATTATGTTAAGGTCCAAAATGCCCCCACTAACCTATTCTATTAGTATTAGGAAAGGGTTAATTGGTTGGGGCTAAATTAGTCATTCTAAAGTCTCTAATCACACTAA